>PVJD01000401.1:0-455694 GCA_004026545.1 Mormoops blainvillei | reverse complement strand
GGACGCCAACACCAGGGTTTCCACCCCCCAGGACCTGGTGGTCCGTGGGCTGGAGTCTCTGCGAATACCAGGTAAGAGCAGACCCCAGCGGACCGCTGCGCACGTGAGGCGCATATCAGCCTCCACCTTTTTGCTTACACCCTTGTGCCTGCCTAGGGTTCCGCCTCCCTCCTCTCCGCTAAGTAAGTCTTAACTTTAAAGAGGAAGGAAGGATATTGCCATTAGTTACTACTTTCTGAGTGCCAGGCCACTCCGTTGATTTGCTCATTTAATCTTCATGATACTATTTGCCTGAATTTACAGTTGATAAAACTGAGGTCCCGGGACGTGAGGTCATTTGTCTCAAGTCACACACGGCTGGAAACAGTAGAACAGCAACCCGAACCTGGCCCCTGGCAAGCCCGCGTCTCCGAGTAGCAGGCTACTCCCCAAAAGAACCTAAGGGCCTCCTTCCCAGCCCCTCCTCCGCCTTAGGCCGTCCCACCCCAGAGGCCCCCCAGCTCCAGAAGGCAGAGGCTGCGGTCCCCGCTTCTCTCCCTTCCCCAAGCCAGAGGCAGTTTAGAGCCCCTGCATTCCCTATCCTGATTGATCTAAAGGCGCTTGATCCACAAAGACTCTGTGGTGGGACTGTGAGATGTGGCGTTCAGTTTCTTAGCACCCGTCGCTATGGAAGCCAGGTGCTGCCAGCCCAAAGCCTAGCAACAAGGCGCAGTGTGGTGTGGGTCAGAGGACATTGTCAGGGACACGTCAGGGGCTTTCCGAGGCAGCCGGCAAAGAGGCGGCACGGACTACTCCATCCTCCAGGCCGGAGGGCTGGACCTGCCGCCTGGCTGAGCTCGCAAGGGGGCGGGGGAGGAAGAGGCAGAGGGGGCAGGGTCTAGCAGGTCCTGGGAGACTGAGACCCAAAGATAAGGGCAGAGAGAGATTTGCAGAGACAGACAAAGGGAGTCCAGAGACCGCGAAAGGCAGGGTCGCCATCAGAGTGGGGGAGATGCGGGAAGGTAGAAAATAACATGAGCTGGAGGGAGTCAGAGACCACTTCGACGGACGGACGATTGGCAGGGAGGGACTGACACCCAGACAGGCCGACTCCCGGGGAGGGAGAGCGTGTGCCGAGAGCAGGAGGAGGCCACAGGGCAATGACAGAGATGGATGGACTCGGGACAGGAGGAGATAAGCCTGAGGCAGGAGGCAATACAGAAGCAGATAATAAAGGAAGAGAAGACTAGGAACGAAGGGGGCAGGCGGGCAACGTAGACCGGAAGGAAGAGCCAACGGTGGCTGGGCACCACGGCAGCACTTACGAGGACAAGGACGCCAAGATCACAGGAATACTGAGCTGGCCCCAGTGGTCTGCCCACCTGTGGCATGGGCGTCACCAACCTTGTACAACCACCTCCTCCCCCACCCGGCCTCTCTCCCAGAACACAGAATCATCTAGACAAGGACCCTCAGAAACAAGACTGGTCAGAGGTCCCATGTCTGTCTCTCTTACACCCCCATCCCAGGACAGCTTTTACCCAACATCGCACAGTGAGGCAGCATCTGAAGTGGCAGGCCTCGGGAATCCCAGCGCAGAGCTCCCTCCCCGCCCTCACTGGAGTCCGACCACTGCCTGGTTATCCATGGAGACCCTTTCAGCACAGAGGGCACACTTGTCTCCCTACCAGAGTGGACGAGCCTAAGATGCAGCCGCCTTTTCTCCCTTCTTCTTGAATAAGAGGCCGAGGCCCAGGCCCAAGGACGGAGCAGGCAGCAACCAGCGGGGAGGTGGCCCGCAGCTGTCCCTCTGGGGGCTGGGTTTCGGGAAGGCAGGCTCTGGGGAACCTACAGCAGCCTGGCTCCTCAGGAGCAGGGAAGTGGCAGGCACTTGACAGGTGACATCTCAATCCGCATGGCAACCTGTTACAGATGAGAAGACTGAGGCCCCCGAAAGGAAAGTGACTTGCCCTAAGGTGCCTGAAGCAGAACTTGAACTGAGGTCTCTTGGGGCCAGTGCAAGCTAGAGGACCTGGAGGAGGACTTGGTGGAGGACCCCTGCCACAGTGGTGGCAGCTGCTCCAGGAAGGGGGGCAATCCCAGCCTGCTCTGGGGCTCTTCCCAGAGGGAGAGTGGGCTTGGGTCCCAGTTCCTGCTCTGGTCACTATCCTTCCCGACAGCAGACAGCTTCCCGCCCACCCAGTGTCAGAATGGCTGACAGGGCTCGGCTAGACTCTTTCAGGTGTCAAATATTAATATCTCTCTCCCTCTCTCTCTCCCTCCTCCCGCCCTCCCAATGGATAACACTGTCAGCAGCACCTGACAGCCGCTCTGGGCACTCAGGTGCCCTCAGAGGCACCCCGTCTACCCCAGAGCCTTGCTCTCTCCAGACTCCCGAGAGAGGAACAAGACAAAGACTAATTAAGCACCCACGACGTGCCCCTGGTGGGGTGACGCACTTGACCTTCAGTATCTCATTAAACTGTCCACTGAGGGCTCTGAGGGTTCACCCCACCTCCTGCCACTTCTGGCCCCTGGCCTCCCTGCCCGCCCTCCCACCACCTCACAGCACCGGAAAGTGCCCATAGGTGTCTAGGAACCAGTAGCTGGGTTCTCAGTGGCAGTGCTCACGGTGAGAGGCCGCGGGGGAAGCAGGGGAAGGTGTAGGGCAGGCAGGTGGCAGGCGAGGGGAGGAGGGAAGGCAGAGCCGGGGGGCAGCAGGCTGCTGCACACCAGCCTCGCTCCACGTGTACACGCCTCGCACGCCGGGCCTGGGCCACAGCCCAGGAGATCGACCTGCGGCACCACACTCCCTCGAGCCCTGGTTCCTGGAAGGTGGCGCCGCAGCAACTATCGACAGCCGGCCCCCCAGCCTTCTCTTCTCTCCTCCATGCAGCCCCCCAGCTGATTGGTGTCACTGCCGGGGTGAGAGCCTGGGAGCAGCCTGGGGGCAATGAATGGTGACCCCTCATCTCTTCCTCAGTCTAACACTCTTCCTACTCTTCAGGAACCTGGTTCAGGTAGATGAGTAGTAGAAGGGCTGACACAGATGCTCATGTTCGTGCATGCACGTGTGTGTATGTGCACATGTGTGTGCGCGTGCATGTGTGAAGGTATAAATAAGTCAGTAGGACAGATGAGTTGTAAATACAAGATGTGAGCCATACGACCTGGGTTCAAATCCCAGCTCCTCCATTTCCTGGCTATGGAGCCTTGTGCAAATTACTGAACCTCTCTGAGCCTCAGTTTTCTTATCTCTACTGTGGGGTTACCAATAGCTACCAACCAATAGAATGAATGAGATTATAAATGCGGAGCTCTGGCCCAGTGCTTGGCATACGGTATTTTTTGATACATGAAAACTTACATTACTGTCACTGTGAGCATGTGCGTGTATACGTGCATGTGTAGGTGCCCTTGGAAGGTTCAGGAGGAATTTCTGGCACTCCAGCAAGGGGGTGTAGACTGTTCCCTAACCCTCAACTCCTCTAGAACAGGGGCTGCAGCCTCACTCTCAGCTCAGCCTCAGAGAAGGGGGACCTATGGCACCACCCCCACACCAAAAAAGTCCCACCTGTGCTGGGCGAGTCTGTGTGAGGGAGATGAATGGCTTGGCGGCCACCAGGCAGGACTGGTGATTAGGAGGCTAACAGCCCAGCATCCGGAAAGGAATGGGAGGGAGGCTGCACCGTGGGGCTATCCATCAACGCTGGCAGGCCCAGCGATGCTATGCAGGGAGGTGGAAGAGAGGCAAGGGGACAGCTATGAGGTGGGGGAAGTGTAGGCAAGCTAAGGGCCAGGCAGCCAGGCTCGGCCCAGCAATGACCTGTTCAGTGACCCCGAGCAAGTCACGGTAACCTTGGGACCTCAGTTTCTTCATCAAGACAATGAGGTCAAACGTCTCTCTGCCCAGGTCAGTTCCAGCCAGACTAGACACAGTATCAGGCCCCAGGGACAAGAGGAAACCTGGCGAGGTTATGAGGGGTTCAGAGATTCTCTTACCTCCTACAGGTGCACAGCTCAGCCGAAGACCTCTGAGGGTGCGGAGTAAGGGGATATGGCACAGTGTCTGGGCTGGGAGCTGGGAGACCCAAGTTTGAATCAATTTATGATCCTAATCCTTTGCTGACCTGAGCCGAACCCCTGGCTTCCCAGGTCCTTCCCTGATTGCCCTCCCCCACTACCATTACCACACACTCCCAGTCTGTCAGAGGAGTGACGGGGTGGGGGGGGGGCGGTGATGTAGGAAGCACAGCTGTTGCCTATGCAAATGTCATTCAGACTGCTACCTTTTGGAGGTAGCAGTTGCCCGGAAAAATCCTGGCCAGCAAATCTGGGGCAGGAGGACCTGCTGGGGGTGTAGTAGGACCCTCACAGGGCCCATAGTCTCATTCTGTCTCTGATGATCTCAGTGCGCTTGATCAAGCCACTTGCCTCTCTGGGCCTCAGTTTCTCCATCCCTAAAATCAAACAAGGAACAACAACGAAAATCTTCAGGGGCTCTTTTTTGCCTGTGAGACAAACTGCAAACTCACTGCAGCCACCCTCTCCCAGTCCTTTCCCAGGCTCCCTGCTTACACCCCACACGGAGGCTGCTCTAGGTTTTGTCAGTCGCCTATCCGTCCATCTGTTTCACCTCTGGACTCATGTCCCACGGTTCACCGGCCCACCTCTGACCCTCTGCCTCTCCACTGGAAAAGGTCCTCCTCACTCAACAGAGCCAGAAGAAGCATCACCTGCTCTGCAAAGCCATTGGCCCCTGACAGAGCTAAGCCAGGCCCCCTTGCAGAGCCACCAGTGGCCCTCGGACGCCTTCTCTGGTGTGCCTGTGTCCCCATCTCACTGAGTGCTGGGCCCGATTCCCAGGGTTGGGGGGAAGAGGTGGGCAGCTCAGGGGATGGTGCTTAGAGAAAATGGCAGGAAGGAAAGAAGGGAGGGAGGAGTGAAAGGAAAGAGGTAAGAAAGGAGGGAAGCAGAGAAACAGTGGTCCCCAATGTCCGTTATAGCCTAATGGTCTGAATGAACCCTAGTTCACTCCAGGTGGAGCCCTCCACGCTCTGGCCCCTGCCCCGTCCCCCACTCGCTTCACCCCCACTCCCCTGTGGGCCCAGCCCTTGTCACACACGTCAGTACAAAGGCCCAGAGCCAAAGGGGTCTCTGGCCTCTGCCTGCACCCTGACTGGTGGCTAAGAACAAGCCTGGTCGTCATAGCGACGCTGAGATGCTGTCATCACTAATTCATCGTCCTAGCCCTGGGAGGCCAGCGAGGTGTCAGGAGAGCTAGTCAGAGCTGATGAGAGTCTTGGGGCTGTGGGGCTGGGGGAGGGTCAGGGATTAAATTCCATTTCTCCATCCACCTGACTTCTCCCCTCAGTCTCCTGATGCCCTGGGAGGAAGGAACACAGACCTTTCTTCAGTCTTCCCTGTGCACCTACTGTGTGCCCAGCTCAATCCAACCACAGAGGTGGGGGTCGGTGAATGCCAGGATAGAAAGCCTCCCACCCCAGGGTTTATGAGCGTGTGTCCAGCCCTGCTGTCCTCAACAGGGCAGGGGGATGTCCCTCAAATGTGACAGGGGCTGAGAAGGGGTGAAAAGAAGGGGGAGGAAGTGAGCCATATTGTGCCCCCTCCAGGCAGGTAGGTGTCAGACATTCCTAAAAAGTAACTCATTCAATCCTCCCAGAAAACATACAGGGGTAGAATTATTACTCCTTTTTATAGATGCCTGGATGTTCTCTCTGCCTAAATCTTCCCAGCCAATCCCATCTCCTCCTCCTTCAGGAAGACTTCCAGGATGCGCCACCCTGCACCCATCCCCCTCCCTCTGAATTCCCAGTGAGGTGTGTGAAGATCCTGGTCTCCCCAGTCAGACTGGACTGCTTCTCCCACCTGGCTTGTAAAGAGTACACAGAGTGGGCCCTCCCACCCCGGCTACCCTCCTGGAGATCAGAAGACCAAGTCCGGATCACAGGCTAAAGTTGTGCTTGGTTCGGAATCTTCCCAGGACTTTCCCAGGGAGTTAACTTTTTTCTGTTGGAAGTCACCTGTTCCTCAGCCTGGGGGAGAAAGGCCAGGCTCCACCTGCGAGGCACCCCTGCCCTCCTCTCACCTAATTCCTTCATTCCGGGAACCTGCAACTAGGAAACATTTGGAGCAGGAGAATGGGGATGAAACTAACATGCATTCACTCAACAAGCATTTATTGGACACTTAACGATGTGTGGCCTGTAGTGGGCCTTGAGAGACAAGAGTGAACAAAATAAAACTGATTCCTACCCTTCTGGAGATGTGAGTCCTATGCAGTCGGCACTGAGGTTTGCTTTATGCACATTAACCTACTCGATTCTTATAATATGTGTGAAGGCGGATATTATTATGCCCATTTTCCAATGAAGAAAATTGAAGATTAGAAAGAAAGGAACCTGCCCAAGGCCACACAACTAGTAACCAGTAAAAGCAGAATTCAAAACCCACATGTCATTTGAGAGAGAAAGACAGAGAGGCATCGATGTGAGAGACAAACATGGATCGACTGCCTGCCTCCTGTACACCTGAACCCGGGATCAAACCCGCGACCTGCTGGTGCACGGGAAGACACGCCCAACGGAGCCACCTGGCCGGGGCTCATTCTTGCTCCAGTTCTGGGTGAGGTAAGGGGGTTACAGACCTCACCCTGGCCCTCAAAGAGTTCGTAATCTAGTTTACCCATCCCGGTTCTCCAACAAGCAGCACAGGAAGTGCCCCCTGAGTCTGATCTGACCCCCACCTGCAGCGCTCTAACTTGGCCTCTCTTGGTTGGGACCTCAGTGGGGTGGAGGACCAGTTTTCCTCTCCCTGCAGGACCTGGGGTGCTCCCATGAGCTCCCAGGCCTTTCTCCGCCCCCACCTCGCACATAGGCCTCCCCCTCAGGAGGGAGCGAGGTGTGCGTTCTAAAAATACCTTAATCCCTCCCTGCTTGTGCTCTAATTAAGCTGAGTGAGTCACTACTTTAAGTAATTTATTGCTAGTTACATAATTGCTTTAATATTTGGTTCTAGAACTGGGGAACAAAAGTGCCCCCTTTCTTTTTCAGGGAATTACTAATCTGCAGAGGGGCTTATGGCCCTTAGTAGGGGGAGATAAGGAGGGAAGTGGAGTCATCTTGGACAGGCCCCAGTCTGGGCCAAAATATGACCATGTCCGCCAGGGCCACAGGATATACCTGATCCGAGGAGGGGCAGCCTTGTGGGAACACCAACTCTGCCCTGTCACCCACTCTGTGGATGTATGAGGTCATCACTCCCGGCTGAACGAGCCCTCAGACCAAAAGCCTAACCCTCAGGAGACCACGTCGGAGCGTCCCTTCCCCTCCCTGCCTCATTGTCTCTGCCAGGCGACAGGAAGCAGGCCCAGTGAGGGCAAGCGCGTCCTTGGCATCTCCCAGCTTGTCAGAGGCAGCCCTACTCTAGATGCCCAGTTTGTCAGCTCGAGGAAAACCCAGCACCTCTCACAGCCCCATAAGAGGCCACGCGCCCGAAGGGGATTGATTGCAAAGGGCGCGAGGGAAGTTGTGCAGGGTGGGGGATGATGAAATACTCCTTTCTTGATTGAAATGCGGGTTATTTGACAGTATGTATTTATCAGAACTCATTGAAGCATACACTTTAACTTGGTGATTTTATTGTAATAAATTATACCTCAGTAAAATGGACACAAAAATAAATTTTAAGAAAGACATCATACCCCCACCATCTGGGCTCTCATAGTGTAACAGCCGTGCAGAAACCGGGGAGGGGAGGTGCGAAGAACTAGCTACGGAGGGCACATAGTAGGTGCCGCATGGAAGATGTTTGTTCCACTCAGTTCCAATTAGCAAGAACTCACCAGGCACCTCCTGCGGGTGCTTACCCATCCTTGATCCCATTAGCTCTCCCCAAGCTCTCGCACAGCCCAGAGAGAGAGCTGAACCGTACACCAGGTGCATTACAGACCTTGTCTCATTTCATCCTCACAGCAGCCCTAATAAGGTGGGCTCTGTTACCAACCCCCTTTTACAGACGAGGGAACAAAAGTCCCACAGCTAAGAAGTGGAGGAGCTGAGATTTGAACCAGGAGACATTCCCCAAGGCTAGGGTTCATTATCACTCATCTCTACCACTAACTGGCATGGGTTAGGGAGCCATGCACAGAGGCTGTGCCTTTGACCCCAGGCCTTGAATAACGAGGTTTTCACAAGGCTTAGAAGTAGAGGCAGGGTACACGCAAGCAGAGAAGGCAAGTGATCATGTGTGAGCTCAGAGAGGAGGCAAGAGGCAGAGCCAGCTTCGGGAAGGAGGGAATTGGGTCAGGCAGCAAGCCTGAAGGAAACACAAATGAAGTCAGGCGGGGTCTGAAAAAAATGAGGCACAGGGCGTCCGGCTATGCTAGCCTGTGGTTTAAATGCCTGCTCAGTGCTGTTCCCAACTCATTGCCCCTCCAGTTTGCCTCTTCCCAGTTCCTTGGCCCTAACTACCTTCTCACAACCCCAGTCACCACGTTACCAAACACAGGCAAAAGCCTTCTCCCCAAAACTTGTCAAAGACTGGTGCCGTGTGGCAGGGGGAGTGCTCCAAGGTTGAGGAGCATAGAAGGGAAACCCAGACCCGAAGAATGATAGGAACTAGCCAGGTGACGGCAAGGGCATCAAGAAAGGGTGTCCAGGCAAAGGGAACAGCATACGCAACAGCCCAGAGGTGAGAGGTGCTGCAAAGGCTGGGAGCCAAAGGCAGCTGGGCCTGGCTGCCTGATGGGCGTCTCTCTGCTGAGGGTGAGTGCATCTGCGGTGTGCACCATGCACGTGCTGGATCGCATCTGTGTTGCACGTTGGGCCATATATACCTGAGCTGTGTGCACGGGTGTTGCAGTTCTCTCCGTTTCTGTTGTTTCTAGGTCAGTTTTTAGATTCGCCCTACGTCTGTTTCTCAGTGTGTATCGATATGTGTGTTGAATGTGAGTGCTGTTGCCTGCCTCTGTGTGTGGGCTTCTGTGTCTGTGGAGGTTTCCTCTGTTTATGTGTGTTTGTTTCTCCCTGTCTGCAGCTGTATGTTTATGGCCGGCACTCTTGGTCCCTTAGGTCAGGCCGCGGGGCGGGGAGGGCCAGAGGAGATTCCAAGGGCAGTGGGGTGGTAGGGCTGGGATCCCCTTGCACACAATAGCACCTGACGATTGTCAAGCACTTAGTGGGGCAGAAGGCTGCGCCAGAGATGCTAATTAACACTGATACTGAGTCAGTGGCCTGGGGCTCAGCAGAGGCCGAAAGTGGATCTCCCCTGATCCACTCGGGTGAGCTGGCTGGGCCAAGGCCTCTAACCACTCAACACCAGGAAGGACCATCACACGGATTCATCTCCCAGGGAGGCCCAAGGCCCAGGCTCTAGAAAGCAAGAAGGATTGAGATCAAACTCCAGGATAAAGGGTTTAAAAAGGAGAACTTTTATTAGATTTGGCGGTGGACAGGTCACAAGCGTTATCAAGAGATGAGGCAACAGTGACACAGCTCTGCTGCTGGGGGCCGTGGCCAGGGGGGCGTGGCTTCTGGAGTGCGAATGCCACAGGCCCAATGAGGCAGAAGGGATGCTGCTGGAGGGGGGCGGACTAAGTAGCCACACATCCCTGAATTGGTGGGTGGACACCGGGGAACTAGGGCCACAAGCTCAGGTGGGTGAGTTAGGGGGGGTGGAGGCTGTCACTCTTTCTCTGACCTGTCTATCCAACTTATGTCCTCAGTCACCCCTGACACAGCCTTCTTGTCTCTCACCTGAGTTTCCAACCTCCGCAGGACCCTCTAACTACCCTTCACTTGGAGCTTCCTAAACCCAAAGATAACCACGGCCCAAATGGCATTTGTCAGCAGCCCCGGTGCTGCCCAGACAGGGAACAGGGCAGTCGTGGCAGGAAGCAAGTCCAGTGCAACAGCAGATGGCTGAGGGCATGAGGTGCACTCAGGAAGCCCTGGTGGTACCTGGGCACCCACCAGGATTCAGTGAATGTGTCAAAGTGGGTGCTCAGAGGCAGACCTTGGCTTCTGGCTTCTGCTCTGAGACCCACCCAGCTGTGTGACCTTGGACATGTTGGCACCCTCTCTGGGTTTGGGTTTCACATCGACCGTTTGTCCCTCCAGGTCTTCCGGATCACCAAGCTCTGTGCCCCGGAGGCTGGCTTCTAGTGCTGCTTCACACGACCCACCCCCTTGCCCTCTGGCCTCCAGCGGGGTTCTGGCAATGAAGGTGGGGTATTTACACCCTCACTCACCCCACCTCCCCTGACAGCCCCTCTCTGAGCTGGAGAACTCTTCTTGCCCCTCTGGCCCCTCGGATGCTAGTCCTAAGCACCTCGACATAACCTTATCCTGCCCCACTTCTCGAATAATTGCTTCATCAGACTGTTTTCAATTAAATCATTTGAGAGTGTCATCTGTTTCCCCTCTACAAGACAGGGCTAGCTCCTTGACGGATAGTTGAAGGACAGTCCATAAGCCTTATTCTCTCCATTTAGCCCCCAAACACCACCTCCCCAAAAGCTGTAAGATAGCTGAATTTTCTGGGAAGGATGCTACACTAAGCCCCCTGCTCCTCTCCTCTCCCACCCAATCCAGCCCGGCCCCCAGCTCCAGGAAGCTTCCACCCCGCTCCATCCAGGGCCAGTGTTTGCACCTCCAGTCATGGGCCTCCCACCCTAGATCCTCCCACAACTCAGCACAAAGGAAGCTGTCTGTCTGTCTGCCTGTCTGCTCCAGCTGCACCAGAGCTGAACCAGCAGAGCTGCTGCGGAGTTGCCCAGTCCTGCCCATCATCACCGCCCCCATGTCCACCAGAGCATCCTCGCATCCAGCCCCTGCCTCCGATCCTGAGCTTCCAAGAGGACATGTTCTCTCCAGTTCCCCAGGGAAGGGGGCCTCCCTGCTTCCAACCGCCAATCTAACCTCACACCTGCCCACTGCCCAAGCCGTCAGGGGGAGTACTCTGGGGCTCTAGCCTCCCCGTGCTCAGTGTGCTGAGGCATGTCCTTTTCTGGCCCCTCCATGGCAGCTACAGCTTGAACGGACTCCAGAGAGCTTGCAGCCAACTTCCCTGATAGGACAGGAGTCCCATCTGCAACCTCCCCCGGCTGCCCAGTGCCCACTCACACCGCCCCTGCCATAGACAGGAAGTTCATCCCTCTCTCGTCCCCAAGGCAGCCCCTGCCCTAAGGCGCTGCCTTGCCACCCTTGCGCTGAGTCAGCTGGGGCCTCCAGGATTCCCCCACTACCACAGTGCTCTCTCAGTTCTAAGAGCCCAAGGGGAGATCATAGGGAAAGCCTTGAATGTTACGGCTGTAGAAATTTAAAAACCATCTGATGCAAAGATGAGGAAATTGAGGCTTCTAGAGGAGGCCTCTTGCTGGGTCCCATCCCGCCGTGGGGCTCCTCGCCATGGAGTCTCTGCTCCATGGCACGACAGACTTCGCAGGTTGCCCCGAGGAGTCTCACAGCAGGCAGAAGCTCTGGTCCACACTTCCAAGGCAACATCTGAGGCCTGGAAGGAGTGGAAATGCCCAGGCACAGGAGGTGGCCTCCTGCCAAAGACTTGGATCTCTACTCTGAGCTCCCCACCTCCTCTAGAGCTCAGAAGGAGAGAGGGAGGGAGGGAGGGAGGCCAGATACACCCTTCTCTCTGCTCCAAGCCCTACCATCTGGCCCTGGAGCCTCCCGGGTGACGTTGGGTTAATCACTACCTCCACTCTGAGCTTCAATATTTGTACCTATACAACTAAGGGACTGGGCTGGAAGTCCTTGAAACTCTCTAGTGGGGTACAGGTGTGACTATTAAGTGTTCCCAGGAGAATGGAACCTCGGCACCTCTTGGCCATGGCTAACATCCCAACCTAATAGCCCCAGATCCTGGCTGACTCAACCTGAGCCTGAACACAGAGACAGCTGGGTCCTCCCAGGGTCCTCACTGACTGGGAGGGTTCCCAGAGTCCCCTGAGGAAACCCCAGCCCCACACATGACTACCCTTCAGCCCACACACATCTTATCTTTATTTTCAGGCAGGCAAGGACCCCAGTGAGAAAGTCAGACCTTAGGCATGGCCTTGCCATGTCAGCAGAGCAGGGGTATGTGCCTTTACACACGTTCACTCACCCATGCCCTGCACTCAAACATGGATGCCTGTGCAACAGAGATCCACAGCCACACACAGTTTTACTAGAACATATGTATGAAACTCTCTACACACAGGTACACACATACACACACCCATTTGCATGCACATAACCACTTACCAATAAATCAGACATAAAAATGGACACTCACGTGTTCACACACATGCATATGTCCACACTTTTATACAAATACTGATCCACAAGCTCTCACCCTCTTGGACTTATATACATACATGCACAACTGGAAGCTCACATTCAAGCACACACACACACACACACACACAGATACAAAGAAACCTACTGATTTCACCCTTATCTCAGTATTAGGCAATTCACAATCTAATAGAAACCTAGACCCCAAATGCAATGTCATTCTAAATCCATGTCCAAATTTAAGCCTGTCCAAGAGCTGTGAGGAGAAAATATCTTGTCCCCTGGCTTAACCCCTTCAGTGTGTCTGTCCCTGCTGAGCGGGGTCCAGCCTTTCCTCAGCCTTCCTTCCTCCCTATACCATTTCAGCAGGGCCCTCCCACCCCTGGCCCAGTGGAAGTGAAGAACAATGAGCTGTCCTCTCTCCACACTTCATCTCTGCTCCTTGTCCGGCTTCTTCCCTCCCCCTCTCTGGCCTTTCAAACATAAGGAAGATTCAGGCTGTAATGGACAGTATGTGATAGCAACCGCTGCTGGAGACATGTGGCATAACAGTACAGCTGTATGGTACACCGTCTACTCCCTTTCCCAGCCTGGGGTGGAAGGGAATATAGGAGGAGGAAGAAGAAGTTGAGAAGTGTCAAGGAGGAAAAGGAGCAAAAAGCTGGGAGCACAAAAGACAGATTTCAGAAGCCTCAGGCTTTCCTGGGTTTCTCCACTCCAATCCATTCAGCCCAGGCTGCAAGGCCAATCCTCCCAAAGCCCAGCTCTAATCAAGTCCTGCCCCTGCTCAAAGCCTGCGGGTAGATCCCAGAGGGCCACAGCCAGAAGTCCAAACTCTGAGCCTGGAATCAGGTCCCAGAGCTGGCTAGTCCACCCCTTGGCCTCAGCCCTCGCCTCCTGTCCCTTGAGCCAGGCCTTAGCTCAGCCGCTCCTCAGCCGGGATGGCTAGTTGTTCATATGTTGCCTGTCCTTCGTGGCCCGGCCTTTGCCACCTGGAACTATAATCCATGGAAAGAGCAGGCATTGAGGAGCAAACAGACTTGTGCTCCAGGCCTGGCTCCATCCATCACTGGCTAAATACCTCTGGGCAAGTTATTTCCCCTCTGAGATCCTGTTTCTTCATCCAGAAAGCACCAGTCTCTTGTATTTGTAGTGATGATTAAACGACATCATGGATGTGAAAACAGTGCTCTGAAGCTATAAACTTGTATGTGAATTTGAAAAGAGTAATAATTACAGCAGGCTGAGGAATTCCTGAAGAAAGGGACTGAGGCTGCTTCGTCTTGGGCCCTGCACCCCTCAGCACCCACCAGAGCCTGCCCCCAGCCAGCCTCAGCGGTTGCGTGTCGATCAGGATCCAAAGAGGGGCAGTAGTAAGCGTACTTAGTGCAGATCCACGCCAGACTACAACTCCCAGAATGACTCACAGACCATCATGGGCGTGGCTTCAGATTTAAACCCTTTCTTACCAAATGCTTTCCTCCTTTGTATTTTCTGGGAGCTAGTCTCAGACCACACAGGGCAGCCTGGGGTTGGGGGTGGGGGGTGGTCACATGTCTCTGAGGCCCCTCGGCTCCTCGGCTCCTCCCACAGAGCATCCACATTTCTCACCATTCCCACCACCACAGCTCCATTCCAGCCCTCCTTATCTCCCACACAATGACAGCTTCTGGGCTCCCAGCTCTGGTTTCTCCCCCTCCAGTCCCCACTGAATCTTTCTAAAAGTGTAGGTGCATGTGGGTGGTTCATAATGGCAGCAGCTAACCTTTATAAGCACCTGCTACATGCCTGGCAGTGCGGTCTCCACTTCTAGATTCTTCAGTCATCCTGCCAGGAAAGTATCATTTATTCCCATTCCAATACTCACACGGGGTTCAGAGAAGTTAATAAGTTGCCCAGGACCACACAGCTACAAAGTAATGGTGCTGCAGTTTGAACCTTTGCCTGTCTGCCGCCTTCTCTATCCTATTTTCCAAGGCTTCCTCTGAACCCAGGGCAGCCATCCGAAGAGTGAGAGCCCACAAGCCCCAATGTCCACATATCTCAGCAACTACACTGTTGGGAAGTCCTCCCAGATATCTGATTTAAATCTCTGCTGCAGCAAGCCCCAGTTGCCTCCTGTTTTTTTAGGAAGGGCAGTGAAAAGGGTGACTTCAGGGACTTCAAAAATTGGATCATGTTACTGGGGACCTGGCCTTTTCCAGGGAGCGGGCAGCTGAACAATGGGAGATAAATGTGTTGAAAACATCCCTGTTACTAAATATATCGAGTTCCCGAAAGGATGGGGGTGCCGACAGGGAGCCCCTGTCCCCCGCCCTGGAGGCCACAATCTTGTGGCTCAGACAAGCTGGGCGCTCAGAGCAGCAAAGGTTGTTCCTGCGATCCTGGGGGGTGGGGCAGAGGGGGTGGGACACCAGCACGCAAGGGGCGACGTCTCATCCTCCAGGCCAAAGCTGCCAAGCCCAAGCCGGCTGCTTTGCATTTACTTTGCATTCATTTGCATGCCACTTTCTGGAAGGGGCCCACATTCTTCAGCCACTGCCTCTCCCCAATTTCCAGGGTCTGTTTTCACTAAACACCTTGTTCTCAAGCAAGGAGGAGCCCCTCAGCAGAACTGCTGGGGGCACTAGGAGAGACCAAGAAGTTGCAAATTGAAGGCTATGCCTACACAGCAATTCTCTTACTCTTCTGCTCATCACTGCCCAGTCCTTCTCCACCCTTACAATTCACGCTTAGATCACTTGGAACTCCCACAGCTCTCACAAAAGCAAAGCCATGCTTTTGCTCACCTCAAGGCCTTTGCACATGGCATTCTTTCTTCCCAGAGCTGGCCCTCAATTCTGCCTGTAGAAGTGATTCTTCCTTCTAGGGTCAGCCCCCAAGCCTCTCCTCTTAAATGCCTCTCTTGACACTGGCACAGGTAGGAAAAGACCATGGTTTCCATCCGTGTGGTCACTGGCTCTGTCCATCTCCTTGTGGGGCTGCCATGTCTGGTTGAGCAGCAACCCAGTGAATGGCTGCTGAATGAACCAAGGACTGGATGAATCCCGTACCCCCTCCCCTGCCTCTCTGGGCCTCTCTAGTCCTCCTGGGCCTGGATGACATTACTCACCTGCAGGAGGGGCAGAGAGAGAGAAGCCTCTCCCTCTAACTCCCCCTCCTATCCTGGGACACTTCCCCTCCCAAAGCCCAGAGATCCCAAAGCCCCTCTGTGCCAGTAGGAAGTTCTTCCTGCTGTCTATGCTCACTCCCTTTTCTGGCCATGCCTGCTTCTTTATCATTATTTTTGAAGAGAGGTCAGAAGCTGCCTCCTCTCAGTTTTACCATCTGTTCGTGTCTCTCTCTCTGTCCAGGATGTATTCATGACACCCCCGAACCATTCATTATGCCTCAGCCTGGCCCTGCTTAGGAGGAAGGACAGTGACCGGGAGAGAGAAATGACACACCGCCAGGCCAGATGTCCGGGAGTAGCTAGACCCTGTAGACGAGCCCAGGGCAGGGATAACAACTGCAAGGGAAGGGTTGCCCAAGAGGGAAGGGGTGAGCCTCCTGTCCCTGGGGGTATGGAAGCTGGACTGGATAGGTCTGTAGGCAAGCTGCAGAGAGCAGTGAAGCAGCTTCTAGAAGGTGGCCCAGAAGCTCTTCAAGTCCTCTTCCACTTAGAGGCTGCCCTGAGCCTGGGTGCACAGCCCTGTGCTGGGTGAGGAGGGGAGCATGAGGAGGTGGCTCTTGCCTTTGAGGAACTCTGCCAGCTGGTTAAGGAGCTCACACACAAGGGACATCACAGGGGAAGGCTGAATCTAGGCCGCATTTTTGATCCTGCAGCGCCCGAGAAAGACTTCAGTGTGGGTCATGGAGTCAGAGTGAGAGAGCAAAGGCGGGTTTCCTAGGGGAGACTTCCTATTCAAAAGCCTTTCCCCAGCTGATTAGGGAATCCTATAAGGAAGAGTCCAAGCCCCTTAACTTGGCACTTGAGACTCTACAGGATCTGGCCCCTTCTGCTTTCTCTTCTTTTCAACACCCTTCACACTCCTGCCAACCTGAATTCTTTCTGCCCCTTGAACGTTTCTCACTCTCTCACACCTGCCTGCCTTTACATGCTGCCCCTCTGCCCTTCACTGCTTGGGCAATTGCTATCCCTCCTTCAAGAGCCAGCTCGCACGTCTCTTCCTCTGACACCCTGGTTTGGTGCGGCTCCCAGAGTTCCTGCGGCTTCCCTCTGCAAGCACTGCTCACGCAGCAGGGTTCTAAGTTTCCACTTCTGTCTCCCTCATCAGGCTGGGCACTCCCTGAGAGCAAGGGCTGAGTTGGTGTTCTCTCTGTGTCCCTCGTGGCCAGCCCCGTCGGCACCAAGCAGGCACTGCGGAGTCCCTGTTGAATAAGTGACTGACTGAAGGGATGGATGCATGCAGCGATGGAAGCGTGCTGAGAGGGTAGCCTGTATAGGAAAACAGCAGAACCTGTGGACTGCAGGCCCGACCTGACAGCAGCATGGCTGAGGGTGAGACTCCCAGTCCATTAAGACTGAGGGGGTACTGCCAGGAGTTCCGTCTCCCTCATTTGGCTAGATCCCAGCCAAGCCATCAGTAGTCCCGGGGGACAGGAGGCTGGAGTGGGAAGCAGGAAGAGTGGCAGGAGCTGCTTGGTGGGCAGGGAGAAGGGGGGCGGAGCCTTAAGTCAATTAACCCTGACTGAGCTGACCCGAGTCAGGCAACCAAGAGGTCCAGTGCAGGGCCTGAAGGAGGAGACCGAGGCTTGGGTCTGATGAAGAGCTTCAGCCCTAACCTTGCAGCCAGAGGAGAGTAACAAAGCCACAGCCTCAGTTTCTCAGTCTGGACAAAGACAGCTGTGCGATCTCCAACCCGCTGCACCCTGGCTAGAGACCCTGTAGGGCTTCCTCCACTTCCTTACTTGTCTGAGGCGTCCAGGGGCTTTTCCTTTCTGACAACCTGCCCTCTGAGGTCCTGCCACTGTGCCCCCTCCTCCCAGTCCAAGCCTGAGCTACCACACGCTCCCTCCCCCATCCTCTTCCCAAGCTTTCCAGTCCCCCTGCTTCAGGAAGCCCCTGGTCTCCTCTGCACCTGGGCCCACTCAGACCCAGACCTCACTGACACCTGCACTGGTGTGGTCTCCACACTGGCCTCCTGGCCTCCACTCTGTCTCTTCCAGTTCAACCCTGACAGTGACACTGAGGCAGCTTTCCAAAACCCAAATTTGATTATGCTCCCCCACTTCCTGGACTCCCCAGGTGCCTCAGAAAAAAGCCCCAGAGGCCTGGAGTTCAAAACTGCAGCATGTGGTTCCTGCCTACCCTCCAGCCTCCTCTCTGCATGTGCCCAATCCCAACCTAGGGCTTTGGCTCATGCTGTGCCCACCCCACCCCCTACCTGTTGGCTTGATCCTGGCCTTCGCTGCTTAATTATTCTCAAGCATTTTATGTCTAGGCAGCTTAGAAGGCCCCAGAGGGCAGAACCATTCTTGCCTATTTCTTTTCCGCAACCTCCCACAGGGTGTAGAATGAATTGTCCTGGACTCACGGAGGTGGTCACACATTCAGCAACCCCCGCCCTGCCAAGGTGGGCCACAGTGTCCCAAGCTGTGTTCTCAACCACCAGGGAAAGAAAATAGCCACCCACACACACTCAGATGAACACATACATATAAACACACACACACACACACACCGGCCACACAAGCACCAACATACGCTCATGCACACTAGTGCCCTGATCACACACCCACACCAGGATACTTATGAGAATACAGACATGTTCATATACACACACACACACACACAGAAATACTGATGTTCACACACTAACAAGTATACCCACAAACATAAATGCACGTGGAATCAAACAATATGCTCAATAGTGAGTCACTCTATTTTGCAGACACAGCACACATATTAACATGCATCCCAAAATACAAATTCGAACTAACACACACACACACCCCTACACCCACACACAAACCTGTGCTCAGCTATCTGCAGGTAAACTCTCACAGTCACACTGGGATGCTCACACACCCGGACAGGCTACTGCATGTCCAACCACCAGGGACCTCAGAGCTCTACGGGCTCCTTTGCACCTCATTTGTCCCCTTGTACCCCACACATGTACAGGAATACATGGACCCTCAGGTAGCCTGGCATAGATCTGCACCTCCACTGACCTGGAGACACATGGATCACTTGCCTGATACCTCAGCAACCCTCAGATGATAGAGGGGCACCTCCATGGAGCCCCCTCCACTCACCTGCCTGTGCATCCCCTGCACGTGGGCAAACACGAGGCTGGTGCACAGAGGCCTCATTTGAACAAATACTGTGGCTCTCCCTGGGATGGGTGCTTTGGGGTACAGTTGCCTAAACTGACAGTTTTGAATCCCAATCCCAGTCCCACGGAGGGCAGTTGCCCCAGACCCTCTGGGGCCACTCATCAGTTTTTGTGCTCTAGCGCTCTCTCTCTCTCTCTCTCTCTCTCTCTCTCTCTCTCTCTCTCTCTCTCTCTCTCACACACACACACACACACACACACACACACACAGAAGCCCCCCCACCCCCACCCCGGTGGTCCAGACATTGTCCCTCTCCAAGGTCCTGGATCAATCTATATCAGCACCAGATCTCCTTAGAACGCCCCAACCCCCCACCCACCGACCGCAGACCTCCCCCAATCCCAGCCCCTGAAGGAATGATTCAGGTTTATTACCAAACCCTCCCCCAACCACCAGCCCCTTCTGTGGGACCCCAGTCATATCACCCGCTAGACTGACACCAGGCATCCCCACCCTTTACAGAGCTCCCAGCCTTCTACAGTCCAGCAACCAGGTGCCCAGGAGCAGGATAGATCGTCCCACGTGGCTCATCTCCATGCCAAACCCAGTTCCTCGGAGGGACTCTCAGAACCCTGCCCTTAACACCTCTTGCAGCCACTCACCCGGACCCCAGCCCCTCGACAGTACTCACGGCTCAGCCGGTCGCGCTGCCGGGTACTGCTGACTCCTGCAGAGGATGGAGTGGCCGCATGCCTGCCCCATCACTCCTCATCGTCTGCCTCCCCAGCCAGTCTAAGGTGGCACCTCGCCCTGCCCACCCGGCCCGGGGTTCCAGGCAGGGTGCCTGGCCCAGCAGGCACAGGGACCAAGGGCAGCAGCCTGTCCCCTACTCAGACTGGACTCAACACCCCAATCCAGCCCTGCTGCCCCAGCTGCTCCTGGCTGCTCTCGCCTCTCCTGCTGCCACTGCCTCAGCCGCTAGGCTGGCTCTGGGAGGAGACTGGAGCAGTTCTGATAATGCAGGAGGGGGAGGGGTGAGGGAGGAGGAACAGAGAGGCCCAGACAGAGAGGCAGAGAGGGAGAGAGGGAGGGGTAGAGAGAGACTCTGGCTGGAAGAGGAAAAGACTCACACACAGAGGGAGAGGCTGAGAGAAACAGAGAGGAAAGAGGGGAGAATCACATGAAGAAAAAGAGGAGAGAGGGATCTGAGTTCCATAGAGATCAAGATGAAACTGCAAAGAGATCAGAGAGGCATAGGGAAACATACACACACAGAGGAACAAAGACAGAAGGGCGGGGAGCAAAGACAGAAATGGAGAGAGAGAGAGGGACTGATATAGGAGGAAAGAGAGAGGTTAGGATAGGATTTGGGGTGAGGAGCAGGTGGAGGGGGCCCAGACCCTCTGCTATCCCCTCACAGAAGCCCTCAGGCAGGGAACACTCCTGCACCCTCAAGTATGGAAGGGCCAGGCCTCCAGGCGAAACTCCTCTGGGCTCCTTTACTGGGTCTGTATCACGTCCTATGTGTATTCCCAGCATGGAGTTGGGTACAAAGAAGGCTCACATGCTTTTGCTGATGGCCTTTGGACTCGGAGCCTTGTCAGGGTCCACTTTTTGGTGGCTCTGCTTATCTGGGAGCTGATGCTTGAGTATGGACTCCTGCTAGGAGCTGCAGGCACCCAAGCCACAGCATCCCCACATGGCCTTCACCATCAATAGGCTACAGCCGTGGGCAAAGGCCTGCTGCGCTTCTGCCCTGCCCCCAGAGAGGACTCCTCAGGAGGACCACTTACCCCGATGAAATGGGGACAATTTAGACAATGGGACAGGTGGGGAGTTATCTCAGTGGAGCTCCTATTGGACATAAAAGAAAAAGCTCCATGCCTTGAGGCGGGAGACTGGGGTTTGAGTCCTGGATCCACCACTAACATACTCATTCATCCTTTCACAAACATCTATGACTGACCAACCTTGTCTGATGTGACTCAAACTGTTCCTTGCCTTGGAGAAGCACCCAAGCAAGAGGAGGGGGAACTTGCAGTGTGGTAGAAGGAAGCAAGGGGTCTGTTGTGCCCAGAGGGGGCCTCTGACCCAGTCAGGGGTTGGTGAGCATTTCTGGAAGAGAAGATATTAGCTGGGTCTTTAAAGGAGAAGAGGGTGTGTATTCCAGGCTAGAAGAGCTACATGTAACCCTCACCAGTAACCCCACCTCACAGAGCTGTGGAAGGAATAACTCCCATTGCACACACCAGGCTCTAGGCAGAGAAGCCCATGAACCGAGGGACTATCTGAGCCCTACTGAAGGGTGTGGGGTTGGTGCCCAGCTGTGGGGGGGTGGACAGAAATGACCAAGCTTGTACAGCAGGCCTGTCTAGGCTGAGTGCTACAGAAGCCAGTTGGCTTAGGAAGTGTCAAGAAAGGAAATGTAAGGGAGCTTTTGCTTCCCACTATGGCCCCAGAAAGTAGAATTTTATTTTATTTTATTTTTTATCTCTGAGAGCTCTGGGCAAACTGATTTCTCAGCCTGACCCATCTCTGGGACCATGTCGTCCACCCTGCTGGCGGGGAAGGCATTCTGCGGCCTCAGAAAGCCAAAGCCCTGGACCGAGTCCGGCCTTGGCCCCCGCAGTTCCCCTTCACGTGCTAAGCTCCTGGCAGAAAGGAGCTGAGTCAGAGGAGTTCAAAGGAGGGCTCCTCCTGGGCACGGGTGAGGGAGAGCAGGTGCATCGAGGCCTCACCTGGCCTTCTGCCTCCTTTCTGCCCCACCCCCACTCAGGAGGCCTTGTCCTTGGAAATCTGGGAATATACTCAAGCAAGTCAGGTGAGAGGGAGGATCTCCTCCCCATCCCACTGTCACACCAAACTCCACAGAGGTCCCAGAAGTAAGGGATCTGTAGGAACAAAGTGCAAGATCCGGGACGACTGGGTACTCCCAGGTGGAAGGTCAAATCCCAGCTCCACCATGTCTCCTGGGCAAGTTATTTAACCTCTCTGAACTTTAATTTAGTTTTTTCATCTGAAAGACGGAGTCACAAATTCCAAGCTCAAGGAGGTTTGGGGAGTGTCTGCAAGGTTCCCAGTAAACAGTGTTTTCCCCTCTTCTCTTCCCCTCCCCTGAAGAGGCTGAATTTATTGAGCCCAGGGAGGAACAGGCCCAAAAGTTGGGCAGGGACTCCAGTGCAGGAACGGGAGAGAGCCTGAGACTATCCAGGCCTGTTCTTCCCTCCTCCACCTCGAAGTGGCCTGCAAGCCTAGCCCGCGGAGGAACCAAAGGCCCTGTGCGCAAAGAGCGAAACCCCGCCCCGCCGCAGGCCCCGCCCCCGGGCGCTCTCCACGGTGCTGATCCATGCGTGCCCCGTTCACAGGCCCTGCTTGGCCCGCCGCTCCGCAGCCGGTCTGCAGACACCGTCCATGCTTGTTGCAGAGCTGGAGGAAGGTGGGAGGAAGCAGGATGTTCCTGGGAGGCGGGTGGCTGCCCAAAGCGACAGGTGGATCCAGCCTCCGCCCAGGCTCCACAGGCTCCAGCTACTTCTTCCTGGACAAAGGCGGCTTCTCAGCGCCTTCCCCCGCTCTGTCCTACGAGGCTGTTTCCCTCCCACCTTCCAGACGGCACCTACTCTGTCTTGCTCACTGCCTCATCCTACCTTCACCCTCTCAATATGCACAGGAGCACAGGGCCCTGCCTCTCCTCCAAGCTCCCACCCTCCAGAGTATGGAGATTTCCACCAACATACCAACAATCGGGAGTGCCCTTCAGCCCAGCCCTCTCTGGAGCTCCAAATGTCTGGTATATGCCACCTCCTGGACATCACTTCTGGGGACATAGACAGGGCCCTCACGCTTAAATATTCAACATCCAATATAGCTTTTGCCCCTACTAAATGCATCAGCAAACTTCAAATCCCCAGTCTGGAAACTTCAAAGTCGCCTTGCCTCTTCCCTCTCCACTTCTTGTATCAAGTCTGTCATGAAGTCCTGTCAATTCTCCCTCTGTAATTCTTACATCTACCCCCTCCCTTCCTTCCCCTCCCCTGGTCACTCTCCAGCCCCCTATCCCAGTTCAAGCCCTCTCTTCCACCTCCACCCTGAACCTACTGCCACCCTTTCTAAGACATCTAGCTGGTTGTGTAACTCCTCCTCAAAACCCTTGCATGGCTTCCCAGCTGCCTCAGGGTGAAGCCCAATTTCCTCAGCCTGGCATCGGAAGTCTTTCATGATCAACCCTGACTGACCCCCTACATGGAGCAGCCCCTGGTCCCCAAGCACATGCCAATGCTTTCTCCTTGGTACACTTGGTACATTCTGTTTCTCCTTCCAGGTTGACTGCCCTCTCCTCTTCCTTTTCTCCGCCCATCCCAAATGTCAGCCCATTCTTCCTGGGCCAGTTCAGTTCACAACCTGCCCCCACCCACCAGGGTCAGGGTAGGGAGGAAGGGTCACCCGATTCCGGACCGAGCAGCCTCTGGTTGCCTCACCCTTCCCTAACTTGCCATCTGTCCTACCACCTCACTCCCCTGCTCGGGTTTCTCTCTTGTACTGGATCACATTTTCCTCAAGGACAGGCCAAGGTCCTCTTCACCTCAGCCCCAGTCCCCTAGCCTTCGAACAGCCTCACCAGGCACAAGTGGGAAATGTTGACGGAGGGAAGTAGGAACGAGACACAGCTGAGTGCGGAAATGAGCTGGTGTGCTTCAGAACTCAGTCTGGGATCACATCGGGGCAAGCAGTAAGAGGCTCCAGGTGGATGCGGGGACACAAGTGATGTAGAGGGGGGGCCTCACGGACCTGTTCTGTGGGAATTCACCAACACCTGGGGCAGACTGAGGATGTAAAGTGTGAAAGAGCCCTCAGCTCTCCAGGGGAAGGCTGGTAATTGGCAGAACGTGAATTTCACAGAGGGTTGACCAGAAAACTCCTGGGTGATTCCCTCTGGTTGGGGGCCAGGATGGGCCCACATTTGGGTCCTGGCAATGGGGTGGGGGCAGGGAAGCTCAGGGAGCCATCTCACAGTGCTTCCCCATCTCCCCCTTGGTTAGGAGGCTGCCACCTGTAGCTCCAAGGACAATGGCTGGAGGAGTACCATGTCCTTGTCATGGGCCTGGCACAGTTCCCTGCATTACCACGCTAAGTACACCCCCATCAGACCATGGGTGACAGAGCCTTTGCTGACAAAGAAACCACAGACTACCACAGCCTCCAGACATCTCCAAGGAGCAGCAGCTTCTTCAACACTGTGAGGTGGTTTGGGGGACCCAGAACCCAGGGTTGAGGCTAGTCAGAGTTGCCCTTTGAGGGAAGGGATGACCCCAGGTCGGGGTAGTGAGCTCCTGTTCCCGCTGGGCGGAGGATGAAGTGGTGGAGCAGATGGCAAGTTTAGGGAGGGAAGAGGCAGCTGAAGCCCAGCCCCTCAGCCCAGAATCCAGTGACCCTGCCTACGCTGCCCTGTGGGTGGGGTGGGGAGGCTGAACTGGCCTGCAGAGGATGGGCAGACTCTGGGTGGGCAGAGAAAACGAATAGGAGAGGGAAGTCAACCAGATACGTGGAAATGCCTTCGGCCTATGGTCAAGGTCATTTCCAGGGATATAAACCAGGCGACGTGTGATGCAGCAGACTCCAATTCCTCATGCTCCGGATGGGAAGCTGAGGTGAGAGAGGCAGAGTAAAGGGCAGGGCGGGGCTTCGGACCAGGGGCTTTTAGCCACTGCCCCGCCAGGCCACCTTCTCCTCTTTGTAATCTTCCTCCTCCTCCTCCTCTGCACCTCCTCCAGTCGGGCAAAGGCCCAGGAGAAAAGGCCATGGATATGGCTCTCTGACCCTGGGAAGGAATCCCCAGGAATGTGAAATTTCGGAAGGGATAGGTCGGGGCAGAAGGGGCCCCTGTGGCCACATACTCTGAGGAAGGTTTTACACTCTCTTAGGCCCTGGGCCCTGCTCCCTACCCCCTGCCCCCAAACCTGCAACCCGGAACACCAGGATCCTCCGTGCCAGGAGACCCTGAGCCACCCACTCTTCCCTAATTACCTCTTCCCCCTTCAGTCTCTGCACCTGGTTGGGACGGAGGGCGGAGGAGTGACTCAGTGGGGTAAAGGCAGCTGCTATATTTGAATAATTACATAAGCCAGGAGGGAGGCAGCTGACGTGTGACTCCATCAAGATCAGGAGGCAAGTTGAGGCTAGGCTGGAGAGGCAGTCCCCTCACTCCATCCCCAGGTTCCAGGCTGGGTTTAGACGTGACTCTAAAAGGTCCTGGAGATTATGAGCTGGTTTTTGCATTCCCACACTGCGCGGGAGGTCTTCCTTAGGACTAACCACACTAGGGAGGCTCTGTCCTCTCTCCATCTTCTAGAAAAATAACCTCCTGGCTTCTAGAAATTCTAAGGCCAGACCTAGATGAAGCCCCAGATATTCCCTGTGAACTCTTTCCAGAAGGAAAGACAGAACTGAAAACACAATTTGCCACTAAAATAGAAAAAGAGTGCCTGTTGGGAGGCATTAAGCCTTGGCTTACCTGTAGCATCTGGGAAGGACTTGGGTTCCTGTCCCAACCACACCACTTATTAGTCACCTGACATTGCCAAGCCCATGCCTCGGTTTCCTTCACCTATAAAATGGGAACAGAGCACCTTCCTCATAGCACTGGTCTTAAGGATGAAACAAGATGATACACGCAAAGCCTTAGCCTAGTAGGTGGGTGCTCCCTAATGGTTTATCAGCATTATCATTTGTATCACTATTATTTTGACACTAAGGACTGGCAAGAGACCTCCCAGGGCAAGATCCCCGGTTGGACTGACCTCTTTGACCCAGCGACTGCTAACCTGGGAGCTAGGCCAGGCTCACTGTGTGCCCCTGGGCAAGCCTCTCATCTGCAGTCTATAAATGATCCCCCAGGTGTTTGGGAGAAGATTCGCCCCTTCTCCCGCACGACTGACTTAAGGCATTAGAAGCGGCAGTGAAAGTAAACTTGGTCAGGGTCGGGGTGTCCTGGGGGTGATATGAGCTGGAGGCTGGCATGGCAGCCAGCGCTGGGCAGCAACACAAGGCCCACCTCCTCAGGGCCTCATGGCAGCCCCTCCTAGGGGACTATGGGGCCCTTCCCTGGAGAAGGAAGGCTGTGCCCACCTGGGCTGGGTTGCCATGACACTGGTCTCCATGGTGCCAGGCACACAGCCCTCCCCTCACTCAGGAGGACGTACAGAAAGTGACAGGAGCTGAGGAGGTTCAGGTCCTGAACTTAGCCTATCCTTCTGTCTCCATCAGCCCCTGTGAGGTACCCATCCTGAGCCCCTCAGGAGGAAGTAGTTTCCACCGCAGAGGGTCAAAAGAGTGGCAAAGAGGACTCAGAGGGACTGAAGTGGACAGAGAAATATATAGGAGTGCAGAGAAGTGGAAGAGGGGAGGGGTAGGGAGAGCTGGGGAGACAGACTGGAAGGAAGAAGGCAGGTGGTAGGGAAGCACGCTATAGTCAAGCAGGGGGAAGTGCCTCCCAGGCTGACAGGTGGTGGGAGGCACCATCCAGCCCACCTCTTTGGTCTCAGTGTTTTGCGGTGGGTGGCAGTGGGAGGACAGGGTGGAGAGGAGCAGCAGGAGAAAGGGGGGAAATTTTCCTAGAGAGCTTTGTGTGTGGGGGCGTTCACACACGTGCAGAGAGTGTGTGTGTAAGTGCAGGCTGAGGTGTGCAGGCACGTGTGTGCCGGGCAAGTGTGTGTGGCACATGTGCGCCTGTGCCACTGTGTCTCCAGGGTGATAAATACAGTAATAGGAGCTGTAACCAGGGCAGAGAAAGTGCGGAAATTTCCACAGGCTGGAAGTGGCATGGGAGGGGGGAAATGCTAGGGCTGGACCAGCTGGGGCTGACCAGAAAACCCTGCCCCTAGGTGCTAGTGACCGGGCATGCATGCATGTGCGCGCACACACACCCCCTAAATGCACTCAGTACAGTAGAAATAAAGAGCAATCCAGAAGACCTTCCTGAAGGAGGTGTCACACTGGAGGAGCGATTGGGAGGTTCACGCAAGCTGTACTTACATGTACATATGTGAGAGACAGACATTCCCCAGATTAGGGTCTGGGTCACTTAGGTTGCAGAGCTGGCTAAAGGAATAGGAACTACTCATTTTTCTGGTTGTAGAAGACTCCAAGGAACCCATTTGACTGTGTTCTGGTCATATTTAAGAGGCAGGTGATACAGAAAAAAACCCCAACACCAGAGGCATGGGGGACAGGCCCTGGAGGGCTCCTGGGGGCCCTGAGCGCCAACTACAACAGGCTGCTCACTGTGGAGTGACATCACTTTGCCTTTGGCTCATGCCATTCCCTCTCCTGGAGATGTCTTTCCCTCCCAACTCCACCTTCAGTAATATACTTGTCTTTCTAGCCTCACCTCATCCATGGGGTCTTTCATGATCAATAACCCCCACCCCCTGACCAGGACCCCTTCCTTCCCCCATACCATTTACTCCCCTGCTCCTGCTCTGTACTCAGTAAAGCTCTGCATACACAGTACGCGTTCAAGAAATGCTCACTGAATTTAAATATTTGGGGCCTGGAGAGGATTCTGGATGCCATTATGTCCCCCCAGATATGTTTGGGAAGGGGATTACCGAGGGAAAGTGCTAAGTACTTCCACTTCTTGGCTCATTTATCCTCCCATTAGTAGGTACACGCATACCTCGGAGATACTGTGAATTTGATTCCAGATCAATGCAATAAAACAAGTGTCGCAATAAATCGAGTTGTAACCTTTTTGCTGGTGGAAGGTCTTGCCTTCAATTTGTAAAAAAACTCAGCATCTGTGAAGCACAGTAGAGCGAAGTGCAATAAGGTGAGGCATGTCTGTATATTAGCATCTCCATAGTACAGATGAGAACGCCAAGGACCAGAAACCTTGAGAACTCAGCCAAAGCTCCACAGCTTGTAGGTGGCAGCGTTGGCATCCACACCCACGCTTTTCCAAAACAGCCAGCAGAGCATGGGGGCAGGGAAGAAGACCTCAGTCCCAGGCCGCCCTTCCAATCCAGCTCCGGGGGAAGAGGAGAGGGGGTAGGGTCCTTCTTCTCCTCCCCTGGCCCACTGGTTTCCTGCAGAGCCCAGGGGTCTCCTGAGGCCCAGAGGCCCTTGATGGCTGCTTTGCAGAATGGGTCAGTTGAGCAAGGAGGTGAAAGAGAGTCATCCTACCCGTCTCGGCCTCCTTTCCATCTACAATGCCCTCTGACTTGCCACAGCTTTTCCTCCAGGGCTCCCCGTGGTCCCTCGCAATTAGGCCCAGACTCGGGTTGACCCTTGAAGGCCCATTCTCTTCCTCCAACACTTCAACCCACACCCACTCAAAGTCCCACCTACCCCATGTGCAGTCTTCAAGGTCAGTCCAGGGGCACCCTCTCTTACAGGAAGCCCCTTCCCTCTCCAAGAGCTGTTCCCCACACCTCAGCAGATCCAGCTTTGGGCTCCTCAGCTATTCCCCACGCCCCACCCAACCTCAAAAAGCAAGTGAACAAACTTCTCAAGGGGTCCCACTTCTAGGAATCCTCATGGCAAAGACCGGCAGAGCCTCCTGCCCGAATCCACCCAACACTGTTGCCATTGCCATAGTTCATGAAAGTCAAGGCCCTAAAAGCTCCTGATTTCAAGCAAAAGCACCTTAAAGTTCTGACAGTTCAGATCCCCTCCCCCAGAGAATGAGTGGGGCCACTTAGAAGAGGGCAGAGTTGGAATACGGAGAGGAGTTGAAATAAGCAGGACGGAGACCACCCCAAAGTGGGGCAGTGGAAATGGACCTCAGCCCAGATTCAGAAGAGCTGTGTGACCTTGGGCAAGAAGCCTCCCTTCTCTGGGCCTTACTTTCTTCCTCTGCCAGGAGGAGACAGTGCATAGAGGTGCTGACCCGCAGCGGGTGCTTCTAGATCCCAGGAGTCCAAAGCACATCGCTGCGCTGTGCTGCCTCCCAGAATATCACCTTGGGGCCAAAGGCAGGGAAAGGTCACACCCCAAAGAGCAAAGAACAGTCCAAAGAGCAAGGCCTGGGCCAGGATGACCATACTAGTGCCCTTCAGAACCTGGTTCTGAGGCCCAGTGTTGAACTGTGGCTGCCCCCTGGTGGCCCACTGCGGTCACTGCAGCTAGCCCCTCAGCCAGGCCAGTGACAACTGGCAACTTGGCAGAGGGGCGGACTCTAGTCTCACCCACCCTCTCTCTAGAGCTTCAGTCCAAGGTCAGATCCAGGAAAGAATCCCAGCCCCTGAGCATCTGGATAAGGGTCTGTCCTGGCTGTAGGTGGCATGGTCAGCCTGGCCTGAAGAAGCACACCTAGGGCAGGACAAGAGTTGGAGACTTGGAGCTTAGGCCCAGCCTGTGAGACTGGCCAGGGAAGCCGTTCCAGTCTCCTGGTATCCACCTCCGCTTCTCAAGAAACAAGGAACCTGGATTCCAGGTTCCCAGGGTCCACACCCAGGCCTCCCCACTGAGCTATCACATGAGTCAGAGGTCATGTGACCCATCGTCCATCGCTTTGCCTAGCCCCAGTGGCTGAAACTGAGGCTGGGAGGGTCAGCCTGTCTGCCTGCTGGGCCCCTGGAGAGAGGTCGGTAGTCAGACTAGGCAGAAGCAGGAATGTGGTGTCTGGTATCTTCCCAGGGAGTCCCAAGTCCATCTCTGAACAGCTCCATTTGCCAGGGCCTTGTCTTCTTGGAGGAAATGACCAGTAGTGCCTCGTGAGGGCGGCTTCCCGGTGGGAGGCAAGGTCCACCCCTGAAGGGGTAGGCACAGGGCCAAGAGTAACCCGAGGCCCTTTTTCCCAATTTAATAAAGCTCCTGTGACCCTATGACCTTGTGTCTCAGAGGAGCTGGAGAGGGACTGCCCTAAGTCACTGACATGCCACACCCAGGCTCCTGCTCAGGATCAGGGGCTCAGGCCAGATGGGGGACTGTCCTGGTCGGGATCAGGGCCCAGCACTCCCCACCCGGCTGCACAGGAGCACAGTGGGAGGCGGTGTGGAGTCAGACTGTGGCTCTGTCTGGGGTGGGGGAGAGCGGCTGAGCAGCTCAGGGCCCAAGACAGCGGAGCCCCAGTACCAGCTTCAGGGCACCAGCACTCTCACCTCTGGGCCTCCTGACCTCTTCCCACACTGAAACACCAGAAACCCCCAACCAATCACAGGCCTCACAGCACCATAGAATAAAATATACAGATATATTTATATTATCAAAAGGTCCCCAAAGTGGGGAAGGGGCACCAGGCAACCTGGGCCCTCCCAGTCAGCCCAGGCCAGGAGATGGGCTGAAGTTCCCCAAAGTACACCAGTTGGCCCTGCAGAAAATTACCCAAGAGCTCCCTTCCCACCCCAGCTGAGTGTTCCTTTAGAGTATCCGCTTTTTGATATTCTGGAGTTTCTGGCAAGTGGGTGGGCTCCCCTTCCAGCGGGGGCCCCAGAGTCCTGAGCCTCTGAAAGGGTGGTGTTCCCCCAGAGTTCCTGACTGACGCCCATCTCTCCAGCTCCTCGAACTCAGGGTGGGCGACCCTGGAGGGGAGCAGGCCAGGCAAGGAGGGCTGAGCATCTGGACAGAGCAGGTGAGGGGTTCCTCCTCAGGCAGGCCCTGCTGCCCCCACTCCCCAGCCAGGGAACCCCGTGCTGCAGTCTGGATGTGGAATGTGGGGGTGCGGCTTCCTCACATGCCCCTGCTGGCTCACAGCAGACACGCAGGGCATGAGGGTGTCTGAACAGGAAGGCTTCCAGGCGGCAGAATCCCAGAGCCAGGGGCTGGCTCCTGCACTCACACGTTTCTGAGGAGCTGTGGGAAGACAGAGAAGCCCAGACTTCATGAGCACTTTGTGAAAGCTCACAGGGGCCAGGTGGAGAGGGGAGTCCCATGAACCAAGAGGACCAAAGGGGCCCGTCAGGACTCCTACTGAGGACAGAATAAAGGGGTCCAAGGGCACTCAGAGAGGAGAAGCAAAGAGGTGAGTAGGTGAGTCAGGTGAAAGCCGAGGTCCCAGCCCCCTGCCCATAGGGATGGAGAGCCACTCACAGAAAGGGGGTCTGCAGCAAACGCAGCCACGCTCCGGCGCATTTCGTTCTCAGTGCCACGGAGGGGGATCAGCGACACGCTGCCCATCCGGACCTCAGGCACCGCCCGGGACACACGTGAGGGCTCTGAGGGCCACACCAGGCCATCGTGCTGGAAAGGGGAGAAGAGGGGCACTGGGACCTGGGCTCAGCTTTGGCCTAGGCACTGAGCTCCAGATCCACCCTCACTTCCCAGAAATGACCCCAGCTAGGATCCGAGGTGACACCCTCAGCTTTGATCCCAGCCTACATGAGAAGCAGCTGTTAGGAGAAATGACTGTATTCCTGGCAAAATCCAGCCAGTTATGTTACCCAATGACTCTCATCTCCCGGTCCACAAACAAACTGCTCCAGGAATGCAGCACCGAGAAAACAGTCTGCCGCTTTTCACCGGGAACCAAGAAAACTGCTGAAGTTGCCCCGTTCGGCTTTAGACCCTGACTACTGAAAGGGCTCAGCCCAGTCCCTGGTACAGTTTTGTCTCCTTTCTCCCTAAACAATTCTCGAGCTCACATAAAAACCTCTGTTTTACGTCCAACCCCTCTGGCCCTGCTCCAAGTCCCCAGGCTGTTCCTGCCTGGCTCACTGTGGCAGCCACCTCCCTCAAGTCCAGCCTCGGCCCAGATGTCCACCCTCCCCCGTTTGCCACAGCCAGAATGCACCCTCAAACTCAAACCCATGCACCACTCTTTTTTGCTTAACACTCTCCCTTAAAACTGCCGACCAGGTCAAGTTCTGCTTCCTCAGCATGGCCTTCAAGTTCAAGGGTCTTTGAGCTTTTGCTCCCGACTCCCTTTCCAGTGCCAGCTTCGGGCACTCCTGGCTTCTCCACCGGGCAATCTGTAGTTCTCTTGCCATGTCTTTGCATAAACTGTTCCCTTTGCCTAGAAGCCATCCCTCCCCACCCCCTACCTTTGCTTGAACATTCCCTCATGCCCCATGATACCCTCTCTCTAATGCCTTCCCCATGTACCCAACCAAATACAGGGGTCTGCACCCTTTATTTCTAGCATGTCTGGCTCTGGGATAGGCCAGAGTGGGCACTAGGAAGGGTTTAATGAGTAAAAAAACAAACAAAATAAATGAAAAGCAACTCGAAATTTCCTTGAAGCAACTGGCAGCCTGAATAGTGAAGAAGCAAGCATCCCATTCACCACAATGAGTGCCTCCCCAGGAACCCCCCAGACCCGCCCCCGTACTCTGCATCTGGTACCTGTACAAAGAGAAAGGTGGCGAACCACTCCCGGAGCTCCATCTGTGTCTCACAGCAGAGGTACCTGCAGGGTGAGGCACAGGTCTGGTGCTGCCAACAGCCCCGCTAAGCAGGGAACAAACACCCTGCCCAATTCCCCAGCCCAGGGTCTCAGAGCAGGGCACAGATCTGGACAGTGAGGGGGACCCACTCGAGGGGGAAGGGCTACCATCTCTCCTTGGCCTGGGGTCTCAAGACAGGGCCCTCGCTCACCACTGCTGCTTCTCGTGTTTGTCTGTCTCATGCACCACAGTGAAGCCCCAGCTGCAGAGAAGGGGTGACTGGGGTCACCTGACAGCCCCCAGAGGCCTCCCAGCCCAGGTTCCCAGGATAGAGCCCGGAAGCATGGCCCAGAGCTGGAGGCAGAGTTCAGGGCCTTCTTGCAAGGGTAGCATATCCTGGCTACTGCCTCTCCTCTCACAACCCAGACCTTCCTCACAGCCCCCAGGCCCATGGCTCCCCCACCCCCAAGCCCACCCATTCCGGGCCTGCCCTAGTCCCTCAGATAAAACCAGGCACAGCTAGAAGATGAGAGGACAAAGTGAGAACACCAAGCCTGGCAGCTCCTTAAACTAGTAACAGTAATAATGGCTATGTATCCCTTTTCAGTTTTTTAAGACATACAACCGCCCTTTGAAACAACTATACCATTATTTTCCCCTTTCCACGGATATGGAAAGTGAGGCACGGAAAGGTCCCAGAGATAGTCAGTGCTAGGTGTTCAGTCCAGGCCAGCGGTTCTCAAATAGGAGCAAGCATGAGAGTTCCCTGAACAGCTTGTTCCAGCACAGGCTGCTGGCCCCACCCCCAAGACCCACCGGTCGGCAGGTGGCGCCCCAGAAGTTGAGTTTCTAATGTGTTTCCAGGTGATGCTGACGGTCTGAGAGACCACACCTTCAGAACCACCGAATCAACCCATCAAGTTCAAAGCCCCCATATGAGCCTTCTCCCATCTGTTCTGAGCCCCCACAGGCCCCTGATGCAGACCTATCTCCCCAGGTCCAGCTCACCAGGTGGGTGGCCGGAGTTTCTTCTTCACTCCCAAGTAGATTTTGAGGCTCTTCACAGGCCACTCCTTCTCAGGTCGGTGACTCTGGGGGTGGAAGAGGATGGAGGGAGAAGGCACTTCGGTCAGTCAGGGTGGGTGTTGGGACTCTTTTCCCAACTAGGTACCTGCGTCCCTCCTGCCCCACCCAGCCCCCGTTGCATCCTAGCACCAGGAAGCCTTCCTGGCAAAGCCCTTCCTGTTCACACTCCCGCCCAGTGAAGCCCCCCAGGCCTGTCTCCCTGCAGCAGCGCCAGACAGTCAACCCTCAGTCCCGAAGGCAGCTGTTCCAGTGGGAGTTCAGAGCCATGAGTCGCAGACCCAGAGGGAGGAGTCTGCACATCACCCTCGGGCACCAAATTGCACAAGTGTGTGACATCTGGGAACTTGGGCTGGGTTGCTTGTGTTTGTCTCAGGTTATTTATCCCTCACCCTCTCCCTGCCCGACGGGGGCTCCGGGGTTGACTGTGTGAACAGGAAGCTGTGGGGCCAGCAGATACTGGTCCTCTGGTTCCACGAGGGAAGGCTAATGACTCAAGCTGAAGCAGAACAGCTATACGGCAGACCAAAGGAAGAACTTCTCAATGGTCTGGGCCAGGAAGCGAGAGACCAATGTACTGGGGAGGGGCACCAGATCGCTGACAGGCTCACCTCTGGCCCCTACCTCTGCATATGGGTCTGGGCTTGGAAGGAGCAGGTTGGCTCGGAGGCAGGACAATGGGAGCAGTGACCCCCCCACCACCACCCCCTCCCTGCCAAGGAAGAGGTTAGCTGAGCCTTCTTCCTGCTCTGGGAGCCACTTGCTTAAAGCCCTGCCCCCACCAGGCACCCCTGGACTGGGGTGAATGACAGGGGAGGGGACTCACTTACAACCAAAGCTGAGGGTCAAAGATTGAGCCGTCTCTACTGTGTTCCCCACCATTACCCTCAGGCGCCCCCAAGCATGGCCCCTCAGCAAGGACACAAAGAGGGAACTAGGGGGGATGGCCAGGGAGGTAGGGAATTCTGGGGACTGGCGTACTCCCTGTGAGGTCGCAAAAGTATGGGTGGCCTGAGAATCGGTGGAGACTTCAGTGCTGTCCTGAGTCATGGCTTAAGAGGGGCTTACTCGGGACCCTTCACCCTGTTTCCACCTCAATTGCCCCTAATGACCAAGGCACTGAGAGAGGAGCCCTGTGTCTCCTCCACATGGCAGCTGACCTGACAATGGTCATGTGCCCAAGAGGGCCTAGGACAAACTGGGCAGTGGGAAGGGATATTAGGCTGCAGATATGCGAGAAACAGAGTGTGAGGAGAATACAACGAGAAAGAAACCTACCTACGGACAGGGAAGCAAGGCTGAGAGCACTGAAAAAATCAGACTGCAGGTTCAAAGACAGCAGGGAGCAGGAATGGAGAGACTGAGACAGGGTGTAAAAGGAATTTGGCTGTAGCCACAGACTCCGGGTATGACAGAGGAAAGGACGTGGGGGAAACGGGGCTGCAGGTGCGGAAGGCATCAGGATGAAAGAATGGAAAGTAGGCTTCAGGCTCCGAAGTCAGGCTGTCGGTGCGAGGGGAAGTGAAGAAGTAAAGTCAATCAAGAGGGAAAGGAACAGGCGCGTGGGTGTGACAGGAATGATGGTTCCAGTCAGGGTGTGGAGAGCACTGTGGGAATTGAGGAATTCAACCCAGGCTGTGGCTCCTTGAGAATCTGAAAAACAATCCCCAGGCCTCTGCTTCCTCCAGCTCCCGTGTGCATGGCACATGCGTGGCACGTGCATGGCTGAGACAGGAAGGTTGAGGGCGGTTGGGGAGGCTAGGGGAGCCTTAATCAATGTAATCTTCTTTGGTCCCCAAGGAGTTCATTTCTAATCAGCCAGCTTGTGTTTCCAGCATCTTTGAGGTCTGAGGTCACTAGCAGAGACGGTGATGCTCAAAGACATCTGCTGGAACCAAGATTTTTTCTAGAATGTGCCTTTCCCAGGTGCCTGAGGGTCCTTAACAACAGGAGACTCCCAGGACAAGGAGAGGGTTCACATTTCTTGAATGCCAGGGATTGTCCCAAATATTCTGTCCTCTTGCTCCATGAACCAGCAAACACCAGAATTATCAGCATCTTGTAGCCAAAACACACCTTCCTGGGGTTTCTGTCAGACCCGAGGTGCTGGCTGCCGGTGGGGAGAGCACCACTTACCCCTGCACTCATCAGCCCCTTGCTGCAGAGTCCTTGGTTTCTATATTTCAAGGAATAAAAAGCTCAAGCTTTGATGCTAACCAATCTGGTTTTGAATCTCAGTTTACCACCAAGACATGGTCTCAGGCAAGTCACACAAAGCCTGCTTTCCAGTCTGTGAAACAGGAACACTACCCCTCCTCCCAGGGCAGTAGTGAGATTACATGTCCCAGTAGGTGAAGGGTGGTTCCCCAAGCCTGGCTTGACAGGCACTCTACGTTTCCTTTTTCTAGCTCTCCTGCTTTCTCCGCTCCATGCCAAGGGATCGGCTGTTGCTGCCCCAGGTGCCTCAGCCACCCTCCCTTCTCCTGCCCACACTGATGTGCTTGGTCCGCTCCAAGGGGCTAGTGCTCCTAGAGGGAGGAGGAGGGGGAAAGAGAATTCCAGAACCAAGGGGGACTGATTGGAGGGGTGGACAGACCCAGAAGAAAGGATGCGATCATAGGAGGCAAAGGACAGAAAAGGAAGCGTTCCCCACAAGGGTCAGCAGAAGCGCAGGCTGCATTAATAGAGGTATAATGTGCAAAGAAAGGGAGGTGAGGGTCCTGCTCTATCTGCTCTGCTTCCTCCATGGCAGCCAGGTCTGTCCAGATGTTCTCAGGAGATGAAAAGGCAGGAAGGGCTGGAGACACTGGGGCGGGCGCGGGGGAGGCAGGCTGTGGGAGCTCAGGCTAGTCCTCTGGGCTTGGGAGCGCATTTCTGCTGTCTGTCTCTGCAGGGCTTCTGTGTCCTCTGGCCCCTGAGGCACAGCTGGGACCCACAGAGGCATCACATTCTCAGTTGAATCTGAGTGAGAGCTTTCTCCCAGGCAGAAGCACCCCTCTAGGTCCAGGGCAGCCCCAAGGGAGGAGTGGATGAGCTCTCTTTTCCCAGAGGTATGCAAACAAGGGCTGGCAACTGGCCAGGGAGGTGAACAGGGAACTCCGACCAAAGGTCAGGAATGTGCCACAAGCCTCTGCAGGCCCACCCTGCCATTTTAGGACCAGGACAGTAGAAAGGACATTCTGACAACCCTGGAATTCTCTCCAGGGTTAAAAAGGTGGTGGCTAGAGGTGACAGGAGACGAGGATCAGTTCTCTCATTCAAACCTAGGAGCCTCCATTACTGGCTGCACAGCCACCAAACTGAGTCCTCTGGAAAATTCTACAGCATCATACTGATGGGGGCTCCTAGCTTGAAGAAAGGACTTTGGGACTTGGGGATGAAGGGCAGGAGCCTAGGCCACAAACCCTAGCGTGGGGCCACGGCTGACAGGCAAGGGGACGAGGAACCATGCTTGGAGACGGCCAGGAGCTCTGGCTGTGTTCCTATGCTCCCACCAGGCTCCCTTGGCCCCCAGGTGGTGTAAGGCAGCTGGCAGTTGGCCCACAGCTACTCACGGTCTCAGGGACCCCGTTCCACGACCTCTGGTTCTGTTTGATAGAGGATCAGGGTTACAGAAGAAGGAGGCCCAGGTCCAGAGCCAGAACGGTGTGTGTTGTGGTGCAAGGCAAGATGTGGCAGGTGTGTGCAAAAAATGTTGGGGGAAAGGTTGCCAGGATGGGGCCTGGTCTGGGAAGACACCCAGAATGTGGATAGAGTGGGCCAAGAGGGGGTATGACCTATGGGCAAAAGACATGCACGGGCCACAGTGTGGGAGGTCACGATGCAGCACGTTCTTGTGCGTGCCATAAGGCAGAGGCACAGGAGAGAATGCACATGCCTGATGTGACTGCATCCGGGTACCAGGGCCTAGTGGGACTACGGAGCAGGGTAGCCACCCAGGCCACAGCCGGTACCTCCCTGAGAGTCTTCAACTCCCCCCACTGCTGTGTTGGCCCAAGACCCCTCAATAGCCATGCTCCCACTGGCAAACCCAAGGGAACATCCGTGCATCCGTGCGCACTCAGATGCAGGCGCCCATCATAAGGCAGGACCCAGTGGGCCACTTACCCGGACTTCCTTGTAGAGCCGCAGGCAGCTGCTGTTGAGGATGAAGTAGCGATCGTGGAAGCCACCTGAGGGAAGGCCCAGGCCCAGGAGGCTGCGGTCCTCTCGGAACTTCATCATGCCGTGCTTGGTGTCACCCACGTGGCTGGCTGGGGGGGAACTGGAGTGGGCATGGACTACACCAACTCCCTACCCATGGGCCCAGACACCCAGGGCAGGGTCCCAAGATGAAGGGAAGTGTCCCATCCTGCCCCAACCTCTGAAGAAGCCTGCCCATCTGGCGCCCACTGCCTGAGCTGCTCTTCCCTGGCACCATCAGGTTCTGCCCCAGCTCTGAACAGAGGGACCTACCAACCTGCCCAGCCCTGCACCACCCACGCAAGGCACACCACCCACCCCGGTACACAACCTACCCAGGTACAGCAGCATGGCCTCCATTGACTGGTGTTTCTTCACCACCAGGTAGCTGTCTGTGCCTAGCCCGTGCAGGATGGGCAGCACCTTCTCCGCAAAGTGCAGGGGGCGCTCTGGGGAGAGGTCACAACCACTGTCACCAGGGCCACGTGGCCAGACAGCAGAGGCTGGCACACGGACACACATCACCTACGTGTCCACTGTGCTAGCACCATCCACTCTCGCCACCTTCTAGCACCACCACGTGTCACACCACAACCGCCTTCCCACAAACGAGCTTCAGGCTTGACACATCCTGATGCAACCAATGCTGCTCCAACCCAGAACCAAGCCCGCGAACTCTCCCGCTGTCCTCAGGAAGGAACACAGCCCCACCCACCAGGCAGCCCAGCCCAACACCGCCCCTCCTCTCTCAGCCTCCCTCCACAGGTTGGATCTCTCTGCTTTTGTCTGCCTCCATTGCTGCCCCCAGACCCCCGGCCACGTTACCATCTTCTCCTCAGACTAGTACTGTGGCCTCCGAAGTGGTCCCCTGCATGTGTTCTCATCCCCCTCTTCTCATCTCTCTCCACTTAGCAGCAAGGAGCCATCTTTTCAAACTCCTGATCACAAACCCTTCACTGGTCTTACATTGTTCGCAGGGCCCAGGCCCCAAGTGGCGGCCTCGGCCCCTGTATCACAGCAGCCCCTCAAGGGCCACAACCCCTCACTGCCCTCATATGGAGCTCATTGAAAGGGCACTGCCTCCAGCCATCACGGGGCCTTTGCCCATGCTGTTCCCACCACCTGGAAGCACTTCACCAAGCAACCCCTCGTCCTCCTTCACATCCCAGTGCAGGGGCCCCAAAGCCAGAGACCCTGTTATAAGTCCTGGTGGCATGGTGGCCCTTGCCTGCACAGCAGGCAACACAGCTGCAGCTGCACATTTCCCAGTGTGACCACAGGGTTACTGTGTCTATTCCACACCATACTAGCCCCTAGGAGGGGAGGAACTGTGTGTCTGCCTCCCCAGCCCAGGGCCTGGCATTCTGCAAGTAACATAGCAAATGAACAGAGGGACCCTCACCCTCCACTGCCATCAAGACCATTCTTCACCCTAAAATGTCTTTATCAGCCTCCTTCACTACCACAGCCCCTTCACGACACCGTCACAAACCCCCACCTACAGCACCAGCCCAGCGGCCCCTCTCGCATGGCCATTTCCACCCCCTACCCCTTCCACCACCAACAGGGTTGTCAGCAATTTCATCACCAAATTCGGCATCATTCCCCTTGCAAGATTTGTCATTCTCGCTGACACCTGAGAAAATATCCTCATAGCTGACACCATCTGCTCCCGTCAGCAGCACTACAACTGTGGCCTCAAGCACCACTGGTACACTGTTACTACCAACACTGAGATCACAGTGTGACAGCAACACCTGTCATCCACAGGCCCCTTCACCACCACTGCCCCCACACTTCAGGGTAGCGGCAGACAAACTGGGGCTGCAGCCCAGACAAGGACAGCCTGGTCCATACCCTGCACCAAACCTGGTGATCACCCACCTGTCTCCTCCCTCTCATTGACCTCAAAGCAGGTCCAATAGTCCTTCTCCCTGATGCTCACACTCCTGCGATCCAGGATCTCCAGGGTGAGCTCCTCAGCTGTCATGGATGCTGGGATCTGTGGTGACCAAGGAGGATAGATCAACCTGCCCTATCTCCTGCCACCTCAACCCTGCTGTGTGATTGAGGGGCTGAGCCCACCCCTCTCAAGGCCCTCTGGAGTCCTGGGGTGCAAAGGGGATGTCTCTGAGTGGTCCTGATGAGATGGGTGGGGAGGCAGGGAAGAGTCAGGCCAAGCACCACCCAGATGCTGGTCCCAAACCGGGGCTCCCTTTGGGATGGACGTTCTGCTCCCCCAGCCATATGAGCCTGTGCCTTGCCCAGCCTGACCCGTCCGGCCATTTCGCTTCTCGGTCCCCAACCCCTACCTTGATATGCTGCTCAGCCTCTCCCTTCTTCTCTTCCAGGTACACCGTGCAGATGAAGTCACCGGCATGCTGTAAGGAGAGAGGGCTAGATGCCTGGGAAGTGGGTACAGGTGGATGGCCTAAGCTCCCCACCCCAGGCCCTGTCCTTCACCTGGGTCCCACTGGCAGTGCCAGCCACACGCATCTTTACAATGGCAGTGATCTCCTCCCGCTGCTTCCTCAGCTCCTCCTCGTCCACCTGGGAAGCGGGGAGGGACAGAGACAGATGGTCACTGCCACGCAGGAGGTTCAGCCGTACCCTCCACCACCCACTGGCTAGGGACGCACACTAAACACCACCACATAGTGGTTGATGAGGTCTTCCACCACACGGCCAGCCTTGTAGTCCTGCCCGTCTGTTTGGAAGAGCGTAGGCCCAAACACAATGGCCAGGTTGTGTGTGTTCATCTGGTTTGTGTCTGAGAAGCACTGGACACTAGACAGAGAAGAATGGAGGCTCTGAGTAAGGAGTCCAGCCCAGAGCTTCCCCACTTCATCTTCCCAGCTCCTAACAGGTCCATGACTGGAGTGGGCCCAGGAAGGTCCTGGTCAGAGCAGACTAATTAAGGGGAAATGGGGACAATCTCCCCGGCCATGTGTTGGGTCCTTGGAAAGAGTAGGTCAGAAAACTGGGAGATCTGGCCAAGGTTCCCTGACCTCTCACTGAAACCTGCTCTACTCTCCCACATGCGGAAGGTAAGTTGTAAGACAAAGTGTCCAAGATTAGGGCACATCACAAGTCAACACTCAGTTCCCAGGCCTACCTGCTTCCCAGGGGAGGGCAGGCAGCAGGGCTGGGAGTGGAAGAATCTTCTCTCCCTCATCCCCCCAGGATGACTCCTCCCAACAGGATCCCCCCAGTAGGATCACTCCTCACCAGTACAAGTGGCCGATGAGGGCCTTTACTGTGGCCCGGTTGACTGGGGGTAGACGAGCCAGGAGCTCTCGGTACCTGGAGACCTTTTCTTCCTCATCCTCAATCTCTGGGTGGGGGTAAACAGATCAGGTCAGGACCACCCCACCCCCACCCCATGGCCACCTCCCCACCCCAACCCTCTGGCTGCTCTGCCTGTCATCCTAGGGAACGGTACTCCCTGCCCACTCCAGGTCAAATCCTACCAGGCACTCAGGAGTTGCCAGCCATGTATGGAGTAGCAACAGGAATGCGCAACAGGAGGGAGGGACAGGAATGGAGCTTGTCCACTGGGGCATGTTTAGCCCAAGTACATAATGGGGAGGGGCTAGAATGCCAAGACAGGAATGGACAAGTCAGTAGCACTGGCCTGGGTCTCGGGCCAGATGTGGGGTGCAGGGCCCACCTGAGGCCTCCAGCCAGGACAGGCGCTGGGCTCGAGTGAAGAGCCCGTCAGGCAGGTCTCGCAGGAAGCGTTTGAGGGCCGAGGAGACGTCGTCCACATGCTGCTCGCCCTCTTTGAGGCGCACAGAGCGAGCATCTTGCCGCAGACTCTCCAGCAGCCGCTGTGTCTTAGAAGTCTGTCCACACTTGCGGTAGATGCCCTCAGACGTCAGGCCTGGAGAGGGGTGGGGCTGAGCTGGGGGTGGGGCAAAACTGAGGGCTTTGTACACTGGGCCGGGCCTCGCAGCTACTTTCGCAGGGGTCCCGGGAAGGTGAGGCTTGGCCTCCAGGGGGGTGGGGAGGGGGGATATGTCACCCCGGGCTGGCCAGAGCCTATATGATGGGGGCAGGGCTCACCGCACTGTGTGATGTAGTCCACACAGCGGTACACAATCACTGGGATGTCCGAGTCTCCCAGCTGCTGCTCTGACAGTGTATCCCCTGAGCTGGCCGCTGCTTTCTGGATGGCCCCCAGCCATCCCGCGAAGTCCAGCCGCCGCTCCCCCTGGATATACAGTGTCCTGGGCCCAGGACAGTCAGTCACTTGAGGATCTATTCCTGTCCCACCCATTCCAGGCCAGCCAGGTTGCCACAGGCTTCTCAAGCCCCTCAGGGAGGCTGGGGCTCACCTCCTTCGCTCCACCAGCACCAGCACCTGGTTCTCGCTGTCCCCTTGGATCGCTGTGGAGGAGCCAGTGGAAGTGAGGCCCAGGCCTCACTCACGGTCCCCAACCTGCTCCCTCCCGAGTCTCTCTGAACACACACACGCCCCTCAGACCCACCCGCCAAGGGCAGGACAGAACATGAGAGGACAGGTTGGCTACTTCTGGCCAGGCCAGGGTAGCATTCAGACTTCCAGGGAGGGGCTGGGGGCACGGGAGCCCAGGATACGGCGCCCTGGAGGTTGGGGCCCAGGTCTGGGTCCACGCACAGAGCTCCTGCAGTTTCCGCAGTTGCAGAGGCTCCTCACAAGGCCCCTCTGGAAAGATGACACGGAGCTCAGAGCCGGTGAGGGAGAACCAGCCCTCCTGGGCTCGCTGTAAGCTCAAACCAGCTTTGTAAGGTAGGCGCCCAAGCCGCTCGAAATCCCGGGCCAGCAGATCCTCAGCCAGGGGAAGCACGAACGCCTGGTGGGGGAGGCCGGAGACTGCATCAGCCATCAGCACTACCTGCCCAGCCACCTCTGTCCTTGGCTTGTGGGTGCGTGCCCACTGCCCACCCAGCTGCCTCCTCTCTCTTCCTTAAGGCAGAGCCCAGCAGAGTGAACAAACCCGAGTATATCATGCCCCGCATCATACCCACTCAGATGTTTCCTTCTCTGGAAAACCTTCCCAAACACCCGAGAAGGAAGTCCCTTCTCTACGCCCCTCAAGGTGCCAAAGCATTCTTGCCCTCTGCTGTAGCACCGATTATACTGTCACTGTTATGTGGACCCCATCTGTCTCCCCATCAGCATGGGAGCTATTGAAGAGCCAAGGCCAAGGTTGCTGACTCATCTGGTCCCCAGGGCTCTGAGGAATGGCCATCAGGAGCTGTGCAGAGGACTGATCAACCAACAAGGGGGTGATAAAAGAGTCACAGGCCCTCACAGCACAGGGGACCCCAGAGGGCACCTGACTCTAGTCCCTAGGGCAGAGCTCCCCTCTGCAGGCTCCTTGCCTCCTTCCTCCAGGACAAGGAGATCACTCCCCCTGGAGGCAGCACCGTGCATCCTCAGATGGCTGCCATTCATTACTAAACATGTATTGAGCACCCGTGGAGTACAAGGCTCACAGAGTTGAGAGAGGTCTCCTGGCCTCCCCGCAGAGTGCTGCGGATTATAGTAGGCCCTCGGCCTGAGAGCCTGCACTGTGTCAACTGCCTCCCATCCTGGGGAGCTGGGATACATGGGATCCGCCCAGGAGGCCCCACCATACACCCTGTAGGACTCCCTCCAGACCCTCCTGCTAACCCAGGCCCACCTTAGCAATGCACTTGACCCACTCACGAGCCAGATCCGCACTCTCCAGTCCGAATAGGTATAGTCGCTCTCCCTCTGTGTACACCTCAAAGGTGTGCTCAAAGCTGTAGATACACAGGCCAGGACTCAGGCCCACCCCGTCCAGCCCTGCCCTCCGCATCACTGGTATCCTTTGCCCCTCTGCCCCGCCGCCCACGGCTATCCTTGTGAGCACCCTTACCTGGCCCCCTAAGAGTTAGTGGGAAAGCCCTGGGCTGGACCCTCAGGATACTGGTTCAGCCCCTGTACAGCCCTAGCTTGCTGTGTGACCCCGGGCAGGTCCTACCCCTCTCTAGGCCTGTTTCCATCTTCCCAATGGGGGCGGGGGAGGAGAGGTTGGACCTTAGAGCAGTAACAGTCTGTGATTCTGCCCAGGGGTGCTCACCCGTGGAAGTCAGGAGGGGGCACTGCCAGGCAAACAATCTCGCTGGCCCGAATCTCCCCGTTGGGGGTCACTGCCCGTTCATTCTCATAGTAGCTCAGGACCCCGTCACTAAGGACACACCAGCGTCGGCTGAACTCTGGGGAGAAGTTGGACAGGGGAACCATGAGGGAACCACCCACCTTTTCCTGAAAACCACCTCTGCATCCTCCCTGGGCTCCCACACCCATCTGACCCATGTCCTCTTCATTCCAATTCACAAGGCCCCCACCCCTGTTCTACCCTCCTCCCTGCAGCCCCGCAGACCCAGCCCAGTCCACCCAGCCCACACCTCTCCTCTGGACCACTGCAGCAGCCTCTTCATTACTCTCCCAGCCTCGTTTCTTCTAAGATTCAAAAGTGATCTAGCAAAGCCAGATTCTGTCCTTCCTCTGCTCCAAATCCCTCCATTACCCACTTCCCTTGTCCTAAGGACAAAGTCTATACCACTCTGCCTCTGTCCTTGGCGGATTCAAGGGCATATTCAAGGCCTTGCTGGGTCTACCTGTTCCCACCTCTCCGGCCCCCTCTTTGACCACTCCTGGGCACAGGCCCAACATCCCTGCTTTTGCTCATCCTGTTCTCTCCCCACACCCTTCATCCTTCAAGCCCAGGCTAAAGCAATTAGAGCCCTGGTGGAGTAGTTCGGTTGGTCAGAGCATCGTCCTGATACACCAAGGTTACAGGTTTGATTCCCAGTCAGGGCACATACAAGAATCAGCCAATGAGAGCAGTTTGAGGACTTCCAGCCAAGATGGCAGCACAGGTAAATACGACTTGCCTTCTTGTACAACCACATCAAAATTACAACTAAATTATAGAACAACAATCACTCAGAACCACCAGAAATCAAGTTGAATGGAAGTCTGACAACTACGGAATTAAAGAAACCACATCCATCCAGACTGGTAGGAGGGGCAGGGATGTGGAATGGGAAGGTGCTACATCCACGTGTAGTCGGATAAAAATTCGGGAGGGATGTCTCGGGACAGAAGAGTCCCAGCCCCACATAAGACCCCCAGCCCAGGGTTCCAGTGCCAGGTAGATAAGTCCCCATTACTTCTGGCTGAAAAAACCAGCAGGGGCTGAGTCAGTGGAAGACATTTCGGACTCCCAAGCAGTTCAAAGAACCCATACACAGACTTACTCAGATACACTCTCTCTGAGCTCCAGCACCCGTGGCACACAGGGAGGAACCAAAGTGTCTGGCATCAAGGCAAGAGCTGGGGAACAGGTTTCTCCAAGACAGAAAGGTGGGCGAAGGCTGCTGTCCCTTTTCTGAACCTCCACTGCACAGAGCCACAGAGCTGACAGGCTGGCGCCATATCTGAGGTTCCGTCAACCTGGTTAACACTGTTTGCCCCACCCTGGCGAACCTGCAAGACTCTCTCCCACCCAACTTAAGCGCCCACTCAAGCTGTTAACCATGGCTTTTCCATATGAATGGCTGGTCTTGGTTCATGCATCACAACTTCCTAAATCCTACCAAAAAAGCAACAGCTAGCCTCAGTAAGCCCCCAGCACCTGTACCTCTTCTATGAGCCCCAGGTCCAGTATTAGCAGCAGCCAGCCTAGATTTACAGCTTGGCTTCGCCTGGGAATCTCCAAGCCCAGCACAAGTAGCGCCCATCTCAGACTGCTTTATAGCTCAGGCAGGGTGGCCCGGGACAAAACACAGGTGGGCGCTGACCTTGGCCTGCACCACCCAGGAAACCCAAGATGCACCATCTGGGAAACCTCAGAACCTGTGCACCCAGAAAATAGCTATAGACCACATCGGAGCACCACCACCCAGCCCCTGCAAAGCTGATTCTCCAGGGAGGTGGAGGTTGGTGGTCAATGGTCACAGCCAGTCCTTACAGCTGATTGGCCTGGATAAATCCCTACCATTGATCTGCCAACAGCAATCAAGTCTCAACTACAATAGGAGGGTCTGCTCAGCCCACACAAAGGGCACACCTTGGGTGACAGGGGAGGCTGTGCTACTGGACACCTATTACATTAGGTCACGCTACCAACACATAGAATCATGGCAACGCTACCTAACATATAGAAACAAACACAGGGAGGCTGCCAAAATGAGGAGACAAAGAAACAGAGCCCAAATAAAAGAACACATCAAAACTCTAGGAAAAGAACGAAACACAACAGAGATAAGCAATCTATCTGATGCTGAGCTGAAAACACTGGTTATAAAGATGCTCGAGAAACTTCATCAAGACTTCAATAACATAAAAAAGATCCAGTGAGAAATGAAGGATTCACTAATTGAAGTAATGAACAATTTACTTCAATTTTTAGGAAACAACAGTAGAGTGGATGAAGCCAAGAATCAAATCAATGATTTGGAACACAAGGAAGCAAAAAACAACCAATCAGGACAACCAGAAGAAAAAAAAAGAGTCCAAAAAAATGAGGATAGCATAAGAAGCGTCTGGGACAACTTCAAGATGTCTGACATTTGCATCATAGGGGTGCCAGAAGGAGAAGAGAAAGGGCAAGAAATTGGAAACCCATTTGAAAAAATAATGAAAGAAACCTTCCCTAATTTGGTGAAGGAAATAGACAGCAAGTCCAGGAAGCACAGAGTCCCAAACAAGATGGATGCATACAAGCCCACATTAAGACACATCATAATTAAAATGCCAAAGATTAAAGATAAAGGGAGAATCTTAAAAGCACCAAGAGAAAAGAAGTTAGTTGCCTACAGGGGAGTTCCCATAAGACTCTCAGCTGATTTCTCAAAAGAAACTTTGTAGGCTAGAAGGAATTGGCAAGAAATATTGAAAGTCATGAAAAGCAGGGCCCTACAGCCAAGATTGCTTACCCAGCAAAGCTATCATTTAGAATCAAAGGGCAGATAAAGAGCTTCCCAGACAAGAAAAAACTAAAGGAGTTCATCATCACCAAACCATCATTATATGAAATGTTAAAGGGACTTATTTAAGAAAAAGAAGAAAATCAAAACTATGAACAATAAAATGGCAATAAATACATATCTATCAACAATTGAATCTAAAAAACAAACTAAGCAAACAAGAAGAACAGGGACAGAATCATGGATATGGAGAATGTTTTGATGGTTGCCAGATGGAAGGGCTTGTGAGGGGATGGATGAAGAGGTGGGGGATTAAGAAGTACAAATAGGCAGTTACAGAATAGCCATAGGGATATAAAGTAGAGCATAGGAAACAAAGTAGTCAAAGAACATACACATGACCTGTGGACATGGACAATGTGGGGGGGATTGCCTGAGGGAGTAGAGGGTGCTGGGTCAAGGGAGGCAAAAGGGGAAAAATTGGGAGAACTGTAATAGCATAATCAATAAAAATTTTTTTTTATAAAGTACCAACCAATGAATGCATAAATAAGTGGATCAAGACAGCAATGTTTCTGTTTTCTCCTCTTTCTTTAAAAACCAATTTTTAAAAAAGCCACAAGAAGTCTTCTATATATCCCTACCCTTCCTGTACCCCACTCTCCTTTGCCAGAAGCACCCACTGCTCTAAACTCTGCCTCTCGAATAGACACTTTTCCAAAGAGGACATATGGATAACCAAGAGACATATGAAAAGATGCTCAACATCACTAATCATGAGAGAAATGCAAATTAAAGCCACAATGAGATATCATCTCACACCTGTCAGAATGGCCATCAATAAATCAACAAACAAGTGCTGGCAAAGATGTGGAGAAAGGGGAACCCTTTTGCACTGCTGGTGGGAATGCAGACTGGTACAGCCACTGTGGAAAGCCGTATGGAAACACCTTAAAAAATTAAAAATGGATCTGCCTTTTGACTCAGCAATCCCACTTCTGGGAATGTATCTGAAGGAACTCAAAACACTAATTCAAAAGAACATAAGCACCCCTACGTTCATTGCAGCATTATTTATAATCACCAAAATATGGAAGCAGCCCAAGAGTCTATGAGTAGATGAGTGGATAAAACAGCTATGGGACATTTCCACAATGGAATACTAATCAACCATAAAAAAGAAGAAAATTTTACCCTTTGCAGCAGCATGGAAGGACGTGGAGAACATTATGCTAAGTGAAATAAGCCAGTCAGAGAAAGATAAATACCATATGATTTCACTCCTATGTGGAACCCAATGAACAAACTGAACTAACAAGCAAAATAGAGACAGACTCATAGATGGAGAGCAGGCTGACAGCTGGGGGTTGGGGAGGGTAGGGGTGAAGGGACTGCAAAAAAGAAAAAGGACTCATGGACATGGACAACTGTGTGGTGATTGTAGGGGGAGAGGGTATAAGGGAATTAAATGGTAATGGGAAAAAATACAATAAAAAAATACTAGAAGGAAATGAAAAAAAAGAAAACAAAACAAAAGAGCTGTCTCTTCTTATAACGGCTCTAAGGAGTCATTATACAAGATTCCATAAAGGAATAGAAATAGGAATCTGGGCCAGGACAGGTAGGAGAAAAGAACACAATGCCAAGGTCATTCAGACTCGTTTAGTTCATAGCACTGAGCTTCACATTGGCTCAGGGCTTCCTGGGACCCAGGACAAAAAGGATGACTCAGGCAGTTACATAAATGACATCATCAGGAAGAGAGAGGTAGACTGGGACAGTGCCCCAGGGGTAGTGAGGTGATGAATGGCACAGAGTTCCAAAGAAATCTCTCTGGGAGTTGGAGGGCTTCATCCAGGAATGCCGAGGGGTGCAGTGAGCAATGGTCTCAGCAATGTTCCCACAGCAGACACTGTCTCTCCATCCTAGCTACGAAAACATGACATTGCCCTCCGAGGGTGGTGTGTCCCAGAATCTGCCCCCTAGGCTGGGCTCCCTCTAGGAGAACCAGCTCTGCATCAGTCACTCATTATCCTGCAGACATTTGCCAAGTGCCCACTGTGTGCTAAACACTGTTCTAGGCTCTGAGGGCTACGGTGGTGACCAAGAGGAGCTTATCTTTCAGCGGGGCTCAGAGAATCAATAAACAGACCTACGAACAGACTAGTGTAAGATAAATGGTACGAAAGTAGGGTAAAAGTAGGGTAAACAGGGAGTGCTATTTTGGATAAAATGTTGGGGATAAAGTGGCCTTTAAACAGAGACTCAGCTGAAGCAAGAGACTAACCATTCAGGTATTTGGGGGAAAGCATTTTGGGCAGAGGGCACAGCAAATGCAGAGGCCCTGGTGGGAGTAAATATGCATGTTTGAGAAAAAGCAAGGAGGCCAGCAAGACTAGGGTGAGTGATGGGGGCAGGGCCGGGGGTAATGGGGTGGGGCAGTGACATGCAGGTCCTTGTGGGATGTGGTAAGGGCCTTAATTACTCAGAGTTGGGGAGCAAATGGAAGGCTGAGCTAAGAGAGGGGCAATGCTTTAAGCTTAGTCCTCAAACTTCCTAGCATCCACTGGTTCCAAATACCAGGTGCCCACCCAGCACAGGGCCCACACCTAGTAAGTGCTCAGTAAGGTTTCTTAAGTCTAAAGGAAACAGGCAGTGCTGTTCCCCACTCACAGCCTAACCATCCCATTTATGAAGTACCTACTGTATACCAGAGACCATATCCAGGAAGCCCCTCAAGGTGACACCCAGAGTATACATGGAACCCTTGTGAGCCCACCAACCTGGCCAGCCCTGGCTTCTATGGCCCTGCTGCTATGCCAGATGCCACCTTCCCAGGCACCCACCTTCCCGGGCACGGCGGTCCTGCAGCAGCTTGCCAGCAGAAGCAGTCTTGTAGAGGAAGCCGCTGTGGCTCACAGTTGGCAGGACAATTGAGTAGTGCTTTTCCAGGGGCTTCATCAAATCCAGCCGAGGTACCTCTTTGGGGAAGGGAGTAGGAATGGTTGGTCATGCCTGTCATCCAAGGGTGTCTCCCCTCGCCTCCGCCTAGGTTGGGCGTCCAAGCCTGCATTTAAGTCACTTGCCCTGGTTCCCCTGACTAGCACCCTTGGGCTCTCACTGACACATCCAGGATTTTGCCCCAGCTATTCTCCACCTCTCCCCACATATGCAAATTCCACCCTGCTCCCAAGGCCCAGGTCCAGTACCAGAAGTCTTCCTGACTCCCCAGCCCGGCCCGGCCCACTCTCCCCCCTGTCTGTTGAGGCAGAGAGCCAGCGCACTAGAATGAGGGGGGTCTTGGGCAAACTTGATAACAATCCCCAAAGGGAGGTTTGGCCCAGTTGATGTAAAGCCTAAGGAAACAGCCTAGCTTTAGCCCTGCTCCCAGCGGTCCCAAAGCCTAAGCCAGCTGGGTGGTCTCCTGTGCCTCCCTGGACACCTGGGCCCTCTCCAGCCCAGCACACCCCACCCAACCATGGCCCTGAGCCCAGAGCCCTGGCTGCAGAGCTCCACCCTCAGTCCTAGAATGTGGCCCCAGAGGCCAGCCCTGGGCCATGACCAACAGTGCTCACCCCCACTGTCCCCTCCTCACCCATCTCAAGAGTAGAAGCCAAATGTGATCCAACCTCAGTCTGTCAGACAGAGCCCCACCCAGACAGAGCAGCAGACAGGGTTGCTATCATGGGTCACCTGCACACAAAGAAATGCAATACCCACCCCCCAACACACACACAGCAACACAGATACACTCTACACACACACTCCCCCCCCAAAACCCTCAACACTGAAGGCCTGCACTATAGGTCAGGGAGGGACCCACAAATACACGGAGAAATGCAGAGACAGAGACACAAAGGGCTACACATATGAAGGGGAAGCCAGATATACAAACAGACACTGACATGCAAACCCAAACACACCCCAAATCATACACACTGTTGCACCAGGACCTTCAGGGAGCTACAATTATAGCTCGTGTTACAGTATGTAATCAAACCTTACAGGGCGATACACAGCCCCGCAGACCCCCAGCCGGCATCCCCTGCAAAGGACCAGACCCCAGCAGCAGGGAGGCCCCATCCCTCAAGGAGGACTGTCCCACCAGCCGCTCACCCGTGGTCCGGTTGTTCCGAAGGAATTCCATCTGCAGTGTCTGCCCTGCCTGCTCTGCAAGAGCCAGGGGTGTGGGGGCCTCAGGGTCCCCTGAGAAGCAGTTGACCCCAGCGCCACAGCCCAGGAGTGCCTGGGTCTCAGCCAGGTCTGTGGTGGTGACTGCAGCACACAGGGCCTGAGAGGAGGGGAGAGGAGGGAGGAAGGGTCAGTCCCAGCAGGAGTGGGGCCTGTGGGAAAGAGGGTAGTGGGGGGGAGAGATAGGAAGAGGAAGGAGGCACCCACGTCTGGGAGCCCATCTTCACACTGAAAAAACGAAGAGGGAAGAAGAATAACAGAGAAGAGAGGAAGAGAAAAGCCAAGGGGAGAAAGGGTGGGCAGAGGCTGCCCAGCAGAGGCCAGGGTCCCGACAGCCCAGGTCTCACCCCTGCTGGCAGCCCCCAGGACCCTGTGAGCTGCCAAGCCTGTTCTCTAGAGGATCTCAAGCTCCCTCTGCCTTGTGGAAGGGCAGAGGGGGGTGCTTTGTAACTAATTCCTCCCACATTTGAATTCCTCACCGCCTGCCCAGCCCTCCCGACCAATGGGAGTTGCCGCCCCTCCTAGCTGGCAAGTCAAACTGGGCTGGACTGGGGGCTGGACGCCTGGGGGTTCCTGGGAGGTGGAGGCCTGGCTCCCACTGGGCTTCTAGCTGGACTGAGCCTGCCTGGACGGGGCTGCTTGGGGGGAGGGGCTGAAGGCCAAACACAGGTCACAAGTGGCATCCCCCTGACTGGGAGCAGGCTATCTCCCACTCAGATAGAGCCAGCCAGGACCCAGGGCTTGGCTCCCAGCCTGTCAGGGCCTGGGGCCCAAACAGGGCCTCATCTGGAGTGGGGTGTGGATGGCGGTGGGGGGGGGGGTCAGAGCGGCCAGCTGTTTTTCATGAGCCTGACAGGAAATAGCATCCCCATCAAGTTCACTCCTTTTGGCAGGATACAGAAGGAGCAGGACAGGGTGCGGAGACAGAGGAATCAGCTGGGGAGGGAGGCAGACAGATGCTGGGGACATGGTCTTGGTCCAGGGTTCAGGCCTGGCTCCTCCTTGCTTTGCCCCAACTTTCCTTGTGGCTTAGGTAGGGCCCTTTTGTCCTCTGGGCTAGCTCATCACTCAGAGCTGGTGGAAAAGACAGGCTGTGATGGTAAAGAATACAGGGACAGGAACAAAGGGGGCAGTCTCAAGGGGCCCAGACAGTGTAGGGAAAAGGGGGTGCTCTTAAGGGGCCTCAGAGGCCCAGTGACCTGACCTTGTCCAGTTCCTCCTGGTTGCCAAAGAGTGGGTGGTAGCGGCGGTACTTGCCCTCGAAGTATTTGGCCTCCAGGTGGCGCCGCCGGGCACCAGGGCTGCTGCTGGGTTGCAGGGCCTCACTGGGGGGCACGCTGGCTGCCCAGAAGCGGTTCCCAGCACCATTGCCCAGCTGTAAGAAGAGCTGTGGATGTAAGCAAGAGGTTAGAGGCAGCATGTGACCAGGGACCCCATGCCCTGCAAAACTTTATGTCTGGGAAGCCTGGCTACTTGCCTACTTTCCCATCAGAGAAGCTGAGGGGCAGCCTGCTTGTTGATGGCCTCAGGTGCTCCCTTATCAGCCCTGAACCTAAGCCCAGCTCCTCAGCTCACTGACAGGACAACAGGCCGGCAGTCTTAACAGGTGACCGTCCCAGGCCTGGCACCTGGTGGGGGGCCTTGCCATTTCCCCACCCAGCCCCACATCTGGAACTCTGTATTCCTGAGGCTCCCACAGCTTGGGGGTGGTGGCTAACCTGTCAGCCAATGGGGCGGGTTTTGGAATCGGCTCCCCTCCCTGATATTCCTCTAGGACATTCCACGGGGCTGGGCCTGCAGCTCCACCCACACAAAGCTCCAGAATCCAGCCACATACCCCTGTTCCTGGTATGACAAGACTGAGCCCTACAATCATCACCTGGGCTCCTGCAGGGGAAGAAGGGCAGGAGTAGACTCTGGAGGAGTGGAGGCGTCTAACACACAGGATACTAATTTATTCATTCTTTCACTCTGCTGATTATCTGTTCCACCGCCATTTCCTGCCCACCCCCACCCCTGCCTCTTTGTCAGGTCTTGTGTGGGGCACAAGGGTCACAGCAGGGAACAAAGCAGAAACAGCCCCTGCCACTGACTGACTCACTCTGTAACTTTGGGCAAGTCATTTTCTTGCCCTGGGATTCAATGTCCGTATCTGTAAACTAGGAGCTCTAACCCCAACTCACAGGGGAGGTGACACTCAAATTGCTCTGGAGTCTGCAGCTCAGCTGGGGCTGTCAGGAAGGCCCCGGGGTCCAGCCACCTGTTGCAAGTTCTCCTCTGTAACTACTACATATATCAGTACCTGGGAACCCAAAGTACAAATGTGCACATACGAATGTGTGCCCCTACACATATGTACTGACATACTAAACACGCTGGCACATGTGAGTAGAGATGACATGAAGTAAATATTTTAGGTTTTTCAGGACACAAAGTTTCTGTTGAATAGCCTTTTTACTCCCCCCACCCCTTTTCTTTAAACAACCCTTTAAAACTGTAAAAACATTCTTAGCTCACTGGCCAGTTTGCTGACTTTGCCAAAAATCGTCTTTTCCAAAATCCACACCCACAAGATGATCCCAAAGGTCTCTTCTAGTTCTAGGGTGCTAGAGTCTGTGAGATGGGGGAGAGGGGGTTGGGAGACAGAGACAGCAGCTAGACCCCAAATATAGGCGACAAGCAGGGGCCTCCCCACCTCGATGAGTGTTTCTGTCCACACTTTCCTGTCCATCTTCAGGCTCCGCACCTTGGAGATGCCAGCACCCATGCCACGGTGCGCCCCTGTAGACAAAGGGCCAGACTGGGTCCTCTGGGCCCTCTCCTTCAGACAGCACTCACATCCTCCCCCACCCCGACTCCCGGTGCTCATCCAGGGGCAGACAGGGTGAGGCCACAGCAGGACCCAGGGGCTAGGCCTGCCGCTCCACTCCCACCAGCTCCAGAAACCAGCTACATATCACTGCGCCCTGCACCACAGGGCCCCGTCCAGCGACCAGCCTCTGGGTTCCTGCTGCAGCCCCCAGGTGGCCCCCTGTGGCCAGCCTTGGCTCCCTGCAGGCCACTCGCCACACAGCCCAGTCGTAGTGAGCTCAAGATGCAAATTCCTGCTCTGGCCCAGTAACTCAGGTGGTTAGAGCGTCTTTCCACCCTGATATTAAAAGGCTGCCAGTTGGTCAGTAGATCCGATCCGGTCAGGGCACATTCAACTATCAACCAATGAATGCGTGGATGGGTGGAAGAACAAATCTCTCTCTCTCCCATTCCATCTCTCTAAAATCAATTTTTAAAAATGCAAATTCCCTTGCTTCAGATCCCCTGAAACCCCTCCAACGGCCCCCCAAAATTAGATATAAATTCCTTACCTGCTTTTCCTCCAACTTCATCTCTTGCTTCCCCCATCCCACTCAGCCAGACTTTCCTCCCTCTTCTAATCTTCTATGCTCACTAGAGCCATTGCACCCACTGTTCTTTCTGCCTGGACTCTCTTCCCCCATCTCCCCAGGGCCCCCTCCTGACATTCAAATCTCAGCTAACATGGTCACCTCTTGGGAGGGCTTACCACAAACTGATTTGCTGTCTAGCACTTGTTACCACCTGCTGCCCCTATGGGTGTGTGTGTTTTCAGCTTCTCCTTTTTAGTATGTAAGCTGCCTGAGAGCAGGAACCTTGGTTGCCGGCTTTAGGGCCTAACCTTGGAGCCCAGGACAAAGCCTGGCACACGGTGAGCACTTACCACATCTCTGTGGAGTGAACGGGGAGTGGGGAGTCAGGGCTGAACAGAAAGCAACCTTGCTCAGCTACAGGACCACAGAGAGGGGACGGGGGCCGGGGGCCCTTGAGTGCCTGGAATTGCCTGGCACTGGTTCTGGCTGCACCTCCTCTGTATCCCACCCGCTCCAGCCGCCCTCACCCTCCACAAGCTGACGCCTTACTAAGCTGGTCTCCGATCCAGTCATTGCTCTCCTGCACCCAGACCCCACAGCTCACTGACAGGACAACAGGTCGGCAGTCTGACAGGTGACCGTCCCAGGCCTGGCGCCTGGTGGGGGGCCTTGCTATTTCCCCGCCCAGCCCCACATCTGGGACTTTGTATTCCTGAGGCTCCCACAGCTTGGGGGTGGTGGCTAACCTGTCAGCCAATGGGGCGGGTTTTGGAATCGCCCGAGGCCTCCTGGACATGTGCCCACCCCAGAGGCTTCAGGGTTTTTCACTGAACTCAGAAGTTTCCTCCCCTAGACCCCCATTTCCAGCCACCCAAAGCTGCCTCCTGAACACTGTCAGCTCCTAAGGGTGCCAAATTCCCAGCACCTGACACAGTGCCTGACACATCACAGACCCTCAACAAGTGCTGATTGAATAGAATAGATAAGCGAATCTTGAGTTCCACTCTTTCTCCTCCTCCTCATCTGATCTGTCACTGGGAATTTTACGCCATAGATCCTAAATATCTCTTAAATTCTCTCCATTGCTTCCCCAGACCAGGCCTCCTCCTCTCTTGTGGCTCCAGCAGCGGCCTCCTTGCCAGTCTTCCTCTCACTGAGCTTCCAAACAGCCAGAGTCGGATGCTCAAATCCGACCAATCGTGCGGGTCCCACCGCTGCCTCCCATCCCCCTCTAGATGAAATACCAGCTCCTCCCTCCTCCTAGCCCCTGCCAGCCCCTCCTGCCTGGTTTCCTTCCACCATTCTGATGGGACAAGGATGCTGGACCCCAAAAGGCCTGGGATAAAACCAAGACTCACTAACTTGCCAGACGACCCTCAAAACCAGCCATTTTCCCTGTCTGTGCCTGAGAGCCCCACCCATGTGAGAAGTTAAATTCCTGCCCTGCAATGTAAGGATGTAGCTTAAATTCCGGTGGGAGAGGCTTGGCACAGAACTGCAACTTCATAAACAATCTCTACTATCTTCACTCCAGCCCCTCCAGCCAGACAGACCACCTACTACCCGACACACCAGCCCACCGGCCCTGTCATGCCTTGGCCCAGGCCCCTCCCCCACCACAGACCTGCACAGCGCTTGCAGATGACGACACAGAGGTTGATGGAGGCCCAGTCAGGCTGGGCAGCCCCGCAGTCAGCACAGAACCTGTTGGGGGCCACAGCCCAGATGCGCTCGGCCACCTCCGAGGTAGACAGGGCCTCAGCAATGGCTCCCTGCATGGCCTCCAGCCACTGCTCCTTCTCTAGTTCTGATTCGGCTGAGAAGCTGGGGACACAGGAATGGGGAGAGGGGGGCTGATGGACAAGGGCTCAGAGAGATTTGGAGGCAGCATAAAGGGGCATAGCATAAAGTAGGGGGGACAGGGTGATGAGAGCTCATGGACCCGAGAAGGAGGCGTCCTGGGTCTGTGAGGAAGGTGAGAGTGTGGACAAAGGCAAGGACACCACGAGCCTGAAAGACATGTGAGGGCTGGGGGAGTCCCAAAGGAGCTCTCGCCCACCCAGGGAGCAGAAAAGGCTGCTGGGAAAAAAATGATACCTAGGTTAAGACTTGACAGATGACAAAGGTTTGGCCGGGTAAAGAGGTGGAAGGCATTCTAGACAGAGGGAACGGCAAGTGCAAAGGGGCAGGATGGCGCATGGGAGATTCTAGGATCTGTGGGCAGGATGGGCAGACTGGCACAGAGGGGGCTGGGGGAGAGACAGGGACAAGCCTGTGCTAGGCAGACGAGGTCAAAATGCACCCCAAGGACAATGGAGAAGCAGTAAAGGGTTTCAGTGGGGAGAACAGAAGGGAACGGAAGTGTCTTCCCCTCTGGTTCTTTCTTTCCCTGTCGCCCCTGAATTGTGTGTGTGCATTCAAGACTTGACTCCATCTGTAACCCCCCGCCATGGCCAAAGAAGGTATTGCTGCTACAGATATAATGGATGTTAATACTGCTTTGAGAGAGGTGCTGAAAACGACTCCTGTCTACAAAGGTCTAGCAGTGGAATGTGCGAAGCTGCTAAGGCCTTAGCCGGGTGCCAAGCTTCCCTTCCTGTGCTTGCATCCAACTGTGTGAGCCTACGTAGGTCAGGTTGGTGGAAGCCCTTGGTGCTGAACACCAAATCAACCTAATTAAGGCTGATGACGAGAAACTCGGTGAATGGGCAGGCCCCTATGAAACTGACAGAGAAGGAAAACTCCAGAAGGTGGCTGGGTGCAGTTGTGTGGCAGTTAAGGATGATGGCAAAGAATCTCAGGCCAAGGATGTCATCAAAGATTACCTCGGAAACAAGAAATGGACAAATAAAACCTTAAAAAAAAAAGGAAAAAAGAACCCTCTGGTGGTCACAGAGAGGCAGGGTGAGGGGGCAGGCATGGGGCCAGAGGGCTCACAGGCCTAGGACAAGATGGTGAGGGGCAGAGGGGAGGGCCCCGATGGAGGTGAGAGCAACGGAGGTGACGCATGGGTGATGGTGGGTTTACACAGGGGTGAGTAGGAGAGATGGGGGCCCCATGCGTGAGATGGGAGTCCGGGAAGAGCAGTGAGTAGAGGAGGAAGTTAAAGGGGGAAAACGCCCGTAAAGCCATTAGACATGCAGGTCTAGGTGGAGAGACAGAGATCTGAGCTAAGCGCAAAAGCAAAGATGATGGGGCTGGGGGTGGGCGGGGCACTGACGAGGTCAGTGCTGGATGAGCAGTTACTGCACATCATGCCAGATAACTGCTTTGCAAAGATCGCTAGGATCCTACACACAGAGGAGGCCACTGAGGCACAGAGGGGCCGAGTGGCTTGCCCAGGTCATGCAGTGGTTTACATCATCCTGGGTGGTATGGAATGAATTGTGTCCTCCTGAAATTCATAGTTTGAAGCCCTAACCCCGGTCTGACTGCATCCGGAGAAGGGGCCATTAGGGAGGTAATTAAAGTTAAAACAATGTCATGGGAGTGGGGCTCTAATCCGGGAAGACTGAAAGGGAAACTAGACAGCTTTCTGCCTCCACATGCACACAGGGGAAAGGCCATGTGAGGACACAGTGAGAAGGCAGCCATCTACTAACTAGGGAGAAAGACCAACACTGCCAGCACCGTGACTTTGGACTTCCAGCCTCGAGAGCTGTGAGAAAATAAATGTCTGCTGTTTAAGCCCCCCTGTCTGCGGTATTCTATCATGGCAGCAGAGCTGACTAACACATGGGATTTGAACCAGGTACAACACAGTGCCTCAGAGGTGGCGACTGAAGGCCTAGAAGTGGCGAGCCTGTCCAGAGGAAGGACAGAGGACAGAGAGAGACCACAGAGAGACAGCTGGGGTCAGAGGAAACCAAGATGGTAAAGTCTTATAGAGGTTCAGGGAGTCATACCCAGGATGGGTCACAGGGAAAAGAAAGAGCAGCCTTTGATCTCAACCAAGTACTGATGGCAGATGAACACGTTTGAGGGAGTAGGGCAGACTAGAGGGCATGGCAGGGTGAGTGGGTTGCATAGAAAGTCAGTGTGGGCAACTCTGGGAGCAGTGTGGCAGGGAAGAGGGGAGAGTGATGGCCGGGGGGAAGGGGACAAAGATGGGATTTCTTAGAAGGGAGGGGTCACTGTATATTAGTGAGTGAAGTAAATGGTCAGCAGGAGTGCACAGGGCTAGGAAGGAAAGAGAAATCCATCCTAGAAGAAGGGGCAGCTGCCCACATATGCAAGAAGAAAACAGTGGAGGAGGTGAGGACAGGTGCACAACAGGGACCCACCTGAAGATGCGGTAGGGGGTGGTGAGATCAAAGCTACGCCGGTCCACTTCCTTCACGTTGCCCACGCTCATGTCAATGAAGGTGATGCCGATGCCCAGGTGGTACTCCTGGCAGGCAGTTGGGAAGAAGTGAGAGCAAGGCCTGCAGGATGGAGCTCAAGGCCCAGGAAGGGGAAGAGAGGAGGGGGAGGTGGTGCTTTAAGGACTAGAAAGTCACTAGGAAGGGAATAAGGGAGGGTTCAGGAATCTGGGCACTGGAAAATGGACCCAGGTACAGCGGCCGTGTCGCAACGGGATGAGAGGGTAATGCTCAGGGAGCGGGCAGGGGGTGGGATCAGAACTAAGAGGAGCAAGAGAGGCAGGTAAAGGTCTGGGCTTGGTCAGAAGAGGGGAAGAAAAAGGACCGGGATGAGGGACCAGGTGGGCATGGGGCAGCGGAGAGGTTTAGCAGCCTAGCCCAGCCCTTCGCACCTCCAGGTTCTTGTACAGCTGCACGTTGTCCCCAACCACAGCCACGTACAGTTTATTCTTGAAGCCACGTAGCTCCAAGCTGCCAGCGCGGTCAGGTGGCTCTGAGCCTTGAACACCCAACAGAGAAGCACTAGACAGCCGGGCCCGGGCATGCTGTTCAGCCACTGCCTGCTGCAGGGCCTGTATCCACTCCTTCCGCTCCGCTGTGGGCAAAGGGGAAGGTGTAAGCTAGAGCTCAGCTTGGCAGCAGGCCCCCAAAGAACAAGAAAGCCTGCCCAGACTGGCACACCTATCTCTGGCTATATCTGAGTTCTCTGACTTGAACAAACTCAGGCTCCAATCCCAGCTGTGACGCTTAAAACTGGGCAAGCCACTTCTCCTATTTGAGCCGGTTTCCCCCTGTAAAGGAATGTGGTTCTGAGGACTTGTTGGGTGTCTTAAGCACAGAGCCAGCCAGAGGGTACCCCCCTCATTCCCCACCTCACAGAGGGTTGACTCCTCTCTGGGTTTGATGTCGGGGGGGGGAGCAGAAGTGCCCTGGTTCTACCAGCCCTTATCCAGCCAAACTGCCAGTCTTCTTCCTGCCCTGCTCCCCACCATCATTCTCTGCCCGGAAGGCAAAGGTGCGGTTGTTCGTGATCACTTCAAACTTCTGGTCCCCGATGGCAGCCACACGGGAGATGCAGGCCACAGAGATGAAGCGCTTAGAGTAGGCATCCTGGGGAAGAGAGAGGAGCTGTACTGCCAACTGTCCTCGAGTCCCTTGACCTCAGTTGAAATGAAGGCTACAGCCCGGTCTCCCACAGGTAGTCACGGACAACACCTATGCTGACCACGACCGCAGCCCATAGCTGGCCGATGTGCCAGAAGAACATGGTTTAAGGAGTCAGACTGGAACGCTGGTGAAGACTCATCCGGGGAGGGACTCCGCCTGGGTTCAGTGTCAGGTCAGGCTAGAACAGAGGGGTCGCATCAGGGACCAACACGGGCCTTACCTTGTTACTATCGAAGTATCGCAGGTAATCGGCATCCAGTCTCACCCATCGTTTCTGGTATATATACGATCTGGAGAGGCAGAGGCAGAGGGACAACAGAGCAAAGGACTAGGCATCAGGGGAGAGACTCCGGGATTACCCCAGCCTGCTCTGGCAGCCATGTACAGTTAGGAACAACCAGGTCCAGGAGAGGAAGGATCCCAAATGCTCCCTGAGAAGATGGACTTTACCTGCAGCAAGACCAACTGAAGCTGGACTCAAAGTAGGACTTCACAATATCAAGGGTAATAAAACATAGGTCTCGTGGCAATCTTCAGTGCTTATAGTTGGCATGGAGGGAGTCCTGCTCAAATAGCTTTGACCCCTCTGGTTTTCGGACCCACGACACCAGCACTCCAGAGCAATGCACACCCCATGCAGAGCACTAACTGGACCCAAGAGGCCTCACTCACCCCTGTGGTGGGTTCTTGTCCAGCCAGCCAGTCTTGATGACCTGTGTGACGGGGGTGGAACCCCCAGGCAATCGATCCATGGGGTGGGGTGGGAGCTGGGGGATCAGGGGGCTGCTGGGCAAGGATGAGCTCAGGCTGCTGGTGTGCCATCCACCACTGGAGGAAGAGGAAAGGGAATGAGGGGGGCCAAGGTGGGGGCTCTGGGAGTGGGGGCTGAGGAGACGGGGGTGCTAGGTGGGAGGGTCGCCCAAGAGAGGTGGAGACTCACTTGGGGACACCCTCGTAGGCATGGTCATCCTCTTCTTCGTCCCCTTGGTCATCCCCCGACAGTTCCTCCCCCTCGCTCAGCAGACTGGCCACACGCACGGCACGTGGGACCGAGCTCACTGGAGGCTCCTCCTGCCCCGCCCCGAGACCCACTCAGAGTCATGCTTCCCTTCAAGCCCCAGATAATACCCTTTCGGGGCTGCCATACCGCCCGCCCCTTCTGTCTATTCCATCATTCTGGACCTGCGCAACTCAGCACTTTCACTTCTGTTTCCTCACACTCCCCTCTTTCCACTGGCAGACTACACAGAGGCCCAGGGAAACAGGGTCACACCAGCCCAGATCAGACAAAAAACCAAACAAACACACAGAAAGACTCAGAGGTGGAGAGCTAGGACACTCAGAGAGAGGGTGCCATGGGAACACAGAAAGTGAAACAGACAGTGGAACAGATACTCTAAAACAGCTATGCTCAAAACACCAAGGGAGAGAAGAGGCCACACACAGCCACCCAGATGCAGCTGAAGACTGGAGCCGGAGCCACAAGCCAGACCCCCCAGATTTCTGGCCCAGCACTGGGACTTGGGACCCTGTGTCTGACCCCTGACCCTTGCAAGACAAGACAATGAAGGGGGAAGGTAGCTCTCCTGGAACAGTTGCCCATTTTCTATCTAGTGGGCCCCAGGGCCTGAAAGGCAGCTGGGCAGCCCACCCGCCACACTGACAGCAGCCAGCCCAAACCCTAACCACCGCCTGCCCCACCTTCTTGGTCATCGTCCCATCTGGGGCTCCTGGCCCCTCCTCCGGGGCCTCATCGTAGTCAGAGTCATCTGCGGAGAAGAAGGGGTGGGGGGAGACTCAGAAGCAAGGAGCCTGGTTTCCCCTCCTGGGCACCTGGCATTGGCATGACAAAGGCCACCCTGAGGCCAAGGGGGACACCCCCACAGCCTGGCCTGCTTTTAAAAAAAAAAGGCACAGGGAACAGGAAGTGCTATTTATACTCTTGGGGCTTCACAGGACGGCACTGGGGGAGCCTGGACACCACAGGGAGGTCTGAAGAGGCGGGAAGCCTGGGGGTCAAGGGCGGGGACTGTCTACAAAAGGCTATAAAAGGCAACATGAATCACGAATCAAGAGAAGTAGACAATCCAAGGGGCAGCAAAACAACCGTGACCATGGAAAATAACCCCCAACTCTAAACCATGGGCAACTCAGAAAGTCTGCCATGTGCCCACACCTAACAGTCAGCAGGTCAAATAAATGGGTGCTGTCTCTTTTTGAGAATAAAGAGATTGATGCTTACCTGTCCAGGGCCACACAGGGGGTCATTGGCAGGGCCCAACAGGAAGGGGAATGTGAACCCTGCATCCTCGCAGACTCCTCAAGGGCCAGATCCCAGGCCACCCACCCAGGCCTGGCTATGGCACTCACCGAACTCTGGAAGCAGGCGAAGAGGCTTTGGGGGAACCCCTGGGGGGCTGGGAGAGGGGTGCTGGGGAGGTTCCCGGGGGAAGGTGTCCAGGGGCTCTTCAGGTTCTGGCTGGGGAGAGGGTGACAGTAACTCCTCCTCCGCCTTGTAGGGAAGGCTGGGAACAGACCAAAAGTTGAGCAACAAGGGATTAGCTCACTGCCTCCGAGTCACTATGTGGCAAAGCCAGGACTCAAACTCACTGGGCCCCAGCTCACCTGAGCTCAGCAAAATTCATTCGTCCCACACACTCAGACAGAAGAAGCCATCCTCCAAAGAGCCCTCCTCGACTCATCCCCCTGCCCCAAACCCTGCAAGCTCCCCAGAGCCTAAAGTTCGGTTGCATCACTGTGACATGGTTGCCTGTCCCCAGAGCTCTAGCTTTTGGTCATATACACAGACTGGGTCTCCATTCTAGAAAAGAAATGCAGACCAGAATAGGATGTGGGTGATTTACATCCTAGCCTGGGGAGTCCGGGAAGGCTGGAAGAGGTAAAGCTTTAAATGATTTTAAAGATAAGAAGTCATTTGTTGGCAAATAGCAGGAGTGGGGGTGGGGGCGGTGAAATGGGCATTGGGGCCAACAGAGCAGATCAGTCTCAGAAACCAGGTCCCAAGGCCCTGAGTTGTGGGTCTCTCACAGAGAGCACCTTCTCTCTTCTCCCAGACACACAGTGCACCATCCCCCAGGTGCCCTCTGGCCTCTCAAGCTCACCTGATCCCACCACGCTCCTCTTGCACATCAGCTCCTCACCTCTATATCGCTCCCCCTGGAACCCTTCCCTGGCTCTCCAAGGCCAGGCTCTCGTGTCCCACAGACACAATGCTCCTGTCTGTCCGTCTCAACACAGATCACACTACTCCCTGAAGGCTGAAAGTATCCCAAAGGGCTTTGGCATCAAGAGATGTGGTTTTGAACCTTGCCTCAGTCTTAGATTCTGTGTGTTGTAAGCACCTAGCCTCTAGGAACCTCATTTTCCCCTTCTGTAGAGTGGGGACTACATTTCCATCCTGGCAGGATGGTTGGAGGGTTAACCAAGACAAGGAGTATCATATGCCAGCACACAGATGTACAGGGACCACCAGCTGGAACAAGGCCTCTGAGCCCTTCAGCCCTGGCCCCACCCACTCTCTCAGCAAACACCCAGCAGGAGCCAAGGAGAAGCACCATGGTGCCTGGGCAACCTTTCCCTCTGGTTATTTTCAGCCTTATCTATTGCCCAGTGTTCCTGGCAGTGACTGACAGTGTGTGACTACTACGAAAGCATGGCTACTATGACGTCATGGGGTGTGATCATGACGTCAGCCTTTGTTTCTGTTGCTGCCCCTTCCAGAAATATCCCTCTCCCTGGTCTCTGACTAGAGGACATCTACTTACCCTTTAACTCCAAGTTCAGGTCCCCCTTCTCTGAAAGTCTTTCCTGACACCTCCTTCATGCTCCCCTAGTCCCCTGCCCACATTCAGATAAAATTTTAAGTGTCTCCCTCCTTTGTGCCAGGTTGTGGTGGTATCTAAGCCAGAACTGGCCCCTGAATCCACAGTCTGTGTACGTCCAAGTACACGAGGTTACTTCTACATCACCCTGTACTCTAATCGCCTCTTCTCCATGTGCAAGCAAAGAATGGAGGAAACTCTCCTTTTCCACGTGAGAATCTGACCTCCAGCTAGCGTCCTCACTCCCTTCCCCTGGAAACCTGCTAAAGGTGGCATGTCAGCCACATTCCGAGGCAACAATGCCTTTGGCAAAAGTAGCCTGAGTGAGGAACTGCGCCTGGGCTGGGAGAAACTGTTAAGTGGTCTCTACCCAGTGAAGAAGCAGGAGCTTGGGGCCTGAGTGTGGTGGCCTATAGCTGGGCACATCCCATGCAGGGACTTGACACCATACCCATGGGGGTTTTAGAAGACAGACATATTGGCCCCTCAGGGCAAGAATTTTTAAGTTGGGGTGGCTCAAATACCTGTCCACTGTGAGTCTCAGTCCCTCACCCCTGAGCTGTCCCCTAGAGAACCACAGAGAATGGCTCCTGGACAGCCATGTGGACAGTGGCATTGACTGATATGAGGACCCCACAGCAGAAGAAAACCTGCCAATGGCCTGGTGGCCAGCTGATCCCTCCCTACGTGCTTCTCAGGGAATCTGATGCCAAGTGGGCCTGCCTATGGTGGTCTTGAGGGTATGAATGTTTAGCTGGCTAAGAACCCCCCCCCCACTAGATACTGCACCAGGTTGCGTCCCCCACTTGATCCTGAGTCTCTTTAAGGCAGAGGTTGCACTGGACTTGATTCTTTATCCCCACAGCCCAGTCCAGGGCCTGGTTGAGTCAGCAACAAGAGTATGTTGAATGGATGGGTGGGTGGGCAGACAGACCGATGGATGGACAGACGGACGGAACAAGTGGATGAATGGATGGAGAGGCAGGTGGATAGGTAGATGGATAGGGAGGAAAGCAAATGTAAGGGTGAATGATGACCAAGAGACTGAGTTAAGTCCCTGCAGGCATGACCTGGGGTGCTGGCCCCCAGCTGGTCAGGTACAATGCCCTTAGAGACCCCTCGACAGGAAAAGCAATCTAACACACACAGCCTCACAGGCTCTAAGAAGGGGCCCTTGAGGGCTGGCCTGATCAGCTGAGAGCAGAGCTCCATGGAGACAGGTTCCGTCGCTTCCAGCCAAGTAGGGCTGAGTGGGTCTGGCTCCCTGACCTCCCCCAGGACTGACGGTCAGCACTAAGGGGAAGGTAGTGGCAACAGAGCATCCTCGGAGTCTGAGCAGCCTCAGCCCTCCCACCTCTGGTTCCCAGTCCTCCCCCATCATCGACCTGATCATATGCACGAGATGCGACCATCCTGAGGCCACCCCAGCATGCAGGCTCCCTGAGGCAAATGCCACACTACCTTATTCACTCTGGTGGGCCCAGCACTCAGCAGGGATTAGTAGATAAGTGAAGACCTAGATTACTTCATTCTTACTAGTGTGTGTATGTATTCCTAGACATCTTCTGAGTACTTTATGTGAATTCATTCCCTTACTCATCGCAAGGACTCTATAAGGTATGGCTAACTGTTTTCCTCACTTTACAGATGAGGAAACTGAGGCACAGAGACACAAAGCAATTTGCCCTTCATCGCACAGCTGGGATTTGCACCCTGGGAGTCTAGCTCCACAGCCTGCAAGCGGAACCACAGCCGGGGTCTGAGGGCTTCTCTGAGGCCGGCCTCCTCGCGCCCCACCCTGACTCGGGGTCTCGGCAGCTCTGGGGCTGAGGTTCGGTCCAAGAGGGGACGTGATCACAGCTCTGACAACTCCTGTGACCATGGAAAGAAGGGAGAGGGGAACAGATGCAAAGTGCTCTTCTTCTAGCAGAGCCTCCATGGGAAAAGGACTATGTGCCAAGAAGGTGGGAGCAAGGGGGTCCCTCATGTGCCTAAAGACTTCATGTAGCCTCCTCCTCCAGGAAGCCTCCTGGCTGACCCCTGCCTGCCTACCGCAGGGAACCAGGCCATGCCGAGTCAGGGCTGAGCCCAGAAAAGGAGAAGTGGTGTCAGGAAGGTACGGCATGTGGGAAAACCCCGGGGGAAGGGGCAGAGGCCACAGAGTGCTGTCTCTCCAGCTGGAGTCCTGGTCACTCAGTGCCTGAACCCTAAGAGCAGCCCCAGCTGCAATCTGCAGCTGAGGCCCAGCTGGGGTGTCTCCCACTAACCTCTGACCAACTAGATGAGAAGATCAGCCCGAACCCTAAGCATGTGCTCTGTGGCCCTACTGCCAAGCCTTTGCTAAAACAGCTTCTTCTTCCTCACTGCCCTCTCCCTACCACCTCTGCCCATGGAAACTTCAAATTACATCTCAGTGGACCTGGCCTCTAGGCAGTCCCCGAGATGCCAATACAGAGCTGCCCCCCCCCCCGCCCTTCCCCCGGCTCCCCTGCTCCTTCAGCCTCTTTCTCCTCTGTCCAGGCGACATGCAGACCCATCTGCTCTCCCCACTATGCCCACAGCAAGACTGGGCACTCTCGGACGGGAGCTGATCCGCCCCGGTCCGGGTCCGCAGTCTAAGGTTTGTCTTGCTGGATTAGGGCAAATTACACACAGCCACCCTTATACCTAGGGGTTTGGGGCCCATGTGAGGGTTGGGTAAGAGTACGGGGACCATATAATTAATTGTATAAACCAGAACATTTCTGAGAGTTCAAAGAGGCACTATTAATTACTATGTCAGGACAACAGGTGTAAACAGGGCCTGTCCCAGGCAAAATGGGATGTGTGGTCACTCTGGCTAATTGAGCTTCGGAGCCAGGCAGACCTGGGTTTGAGTTCTAGCTTGACCACACATCAGTCTGCGTCCTCACAAAGCAGGTCACTTCATCTCTGAGCTTCAGCTTCCCCTCTGATCCACTTCCAGGGTTACTGATCATTCAGCAAGGAAAGCCACTCCCGTTGTGTCATCAGCACAAATTTCTCAGCCTGGCTGTGGCTGAAGAAGGCCCTGGCCCTGCGGGCTGGGCCAGGAACCCATCTGTCTCAGGGCCTCCTCTTCCAGGGTGGCCCTTGGCTCTCCCTTCACATCTTTCTGTCTGCACCAATCTCTAGCAAAAGGAACTATGTCTCTTCATAAGGGCAGGTGGGCCACAGCGTGGGGCAATCCAACTGTCTCAGGCTGGCCTTGAATTCCTCTCCCACTCAGCCCAGCCATCCGTGACTGAGCTGCATTCCATAAATCCATACCTCCAGGTCTTTGTATGTGCTGTTCCTTCCACCTAGAATACCCTTCCCTATCCAGCCACCTCCTACTCCTCCTTTAAGAGATCCAAATCCTCCTCCACTCTGTGCCTCCTCTCATGCCCCAGGCTGGGTTGGGGCCCCCTTGGGGCTCCTCTAGCTTCCACACTTCTGGTCATTCAATATAGCTGTGTCTATCAATGTTTGCTTAACTGAACTGACGGAGGACCAAGGACCCAGGCCTACACTCAGTCCTGGAGTCAGGGCTTTCCCCCTAAAGTCTCACACAGGCCTTGGAGGGACCCAGGCTAATTCCATCCCCGGGACCCTCACCAGCAGAGCCAAGAGATGGGGTCGGGCCCAGTGATCTGAATACATCTGTCTCCTTTCCTGACCTCCCCTTCCTACAGGAAAGCCTTCCCAGCTGCCTGCTTCCCTGGTTACACAAGGTCCAGGCCTGAGTCCTTTGCTTCTTACTTCCTCCACAGCTACCCCTGTCCTTCTTTCTCCATTATGAGGCCCAAAGGTCACTGCCTCCAGCATGGCTATGCTCTGTTTACTTCTGCTCAGGCCATAGCACAGAAAACCCTTCTGGTGTTTCACTTGCTTAGATGTGATATCTGTAGCTTTTGCACATGCCGTGAGTCCCTTCAGACCAATCCCTCTCTATGCTACAACATCACCCAACACAGAAGGAGGCTTCAGAGAGTATGCTGAATGACTGCATGATCACCATCCCCTCACGTCCAAATGACTGGAGGTTAATAGTTCCCTCGCTTCTCCACAGAGCAGTGCCCAACTAACCTGGCATCCGCCCTCTCAACTAAGGCTTCATCCAGCTTTTAGCACTTCTCCCTGGAACAAGAGCTACCACTTGCTAAGTGCCCACTATGTGCCAGGCATTCTGTTGGGGGCCTTTTTTTTCATTTAACCCCCACAATGACCCAGATTGTCAACTCCACTGTTCTCAGACATGCCTCCTCCTCCAGGAAGTCCGCCCAATTGTTCCCCTCTCTAAGCGCACACAACCTGTTATACCCTTCATGGCTCATCTACCACCAGGTCTACCACTGAGCTTCCTCACAGGCTAGCCCTGCCGTCTGGGCAGGTGGAGGCAGAGGCTTGGGTCTTCCATGGCAGTTCTATGTGCTTCCCGGGCCTGGCCCTGTGCTGACTCCAGAAGGTAGCAGGGGAAGGAAATTCAGCCCTCAAGGAGCTCACACTGTACTGAATCCCCTTCCTGCATCCAGACTGCCCAGCCCAGGGCAGGCCTGGCAGGAGAAAGTGCAGACACCTGCCGAGCCCTATGGAAGATGAGCCAAGGATGCAGAGCAGGGCTGGGTGCACTGACAGGACCTGGTTAGAGGCATCTCTATCTCCCCAGTGACCCAAGCACATGGTTGTTCATTTCATTAGAAAACCACAGTGACTGGGGGGAGGAAAGGCCAGCCCTGCCCCCCAACAACATAGGCGCTCACCACGCTACCAGCCCTGGAGAGGAGGGGTAAGAACCAGGCCAACTACGTGCCATCCCCCGGCAGGTTTCCCTATCATCCTTGACTGGGGCGGGGGGTGAGGGGATTGGGGAGGGCAAGGGTGTTCAGACAGGAGCTGCCCAGAGCCACAACACCCTTGAACTTGACCTTGAGAGAAGCCCACTTAAGCCTCCTGAGAGAATCCTCAGTGGCGTGCCAGGAGCTAGAACTGAGGAGATCAGCACCAAATCCCTAAAGGGCAGAGACCCCATAGGTGAGCAATCTGTTTGGCCTAGCAAACAGGCACCGGGGGCTCCCAGTGGACCCAGGAGACAAGCTTATGGAAAGATGGAAAACAGGAAAGCCCAAGATAGGGTGAGGGAAGAGGAAAGGGGAGAAAAGAAAAGAGCAGGAGAAAAAAAACAGAAAATGTGGAAACAGTGAAAGAAAAGAGAAAATTCTAAGAGCAAAAAAGGGGAATGGGGAGAAGAACACCACAGAAAACACAGCCCAGAGGAGACCGGCGGACAAACAGGGGCTCCTGCCTTCCCAGGCTCTCAGGGGGGCCTCCCCTCCCCGCAGGCTGCCCCTCACTCACCCTCAGATGTCTGCCTGGTCCTGAGCCTGAGAACTCCCACAGCTCTGTCCAGGTGGGGCCAGCATGTGCCCAAGTATGTTGTGTGCCTGCCCCAGCAGTTCACGTCCAACTTGGGTTGGTCTCGCAGACAGCTTGGCACCTGTTCCCTGGTTGTGTTTGAGACTAAATCTGGGTCCAGGTATGGCTCTGTGTGCCTGTGTCACTGAGTGCCTCTGATCACTTGTGCGAGTGTGTGTTTCTGTGTATAACTATGGATCTGTCCCAGAGGAGTGAGTGAGTGCGTGCGTGCGTGCGTGCGTGCGTGCGTGTGTGTGTGTGTGTGTCTGCATCCAGTCCTGGTTTCCCCGGCTTCCTGCTCTCCGCCTCCCCCAACCCCTGCAGCCTGGCCAATACACACTTCCTGAAAACACTGACTGAGAAAGAGAAAAGTCACCCAGAATCCTCCGGGGCAGACACTTCCTCCTGCTCCCGGGCAGGCCCCTTCAACCCCCATCCCTAGCTGGAATGGTACAGGCCAACCCAGTGCCATCTAGCAGGAACTTACTGAGTGGACGTCCAGGAAGCTTTGGCCCTGGCTGGCCCCTCCCCACCCCCAACAAAGAAGGCTAGAGAGGTTGGGAAAGAGGTTCTTTGAAGGGAGCAAGTTCTGCCACGGCAACAAGTGATCAGCCTTCAGGAACACCAGGGATTGGCTGGGCTGCAAGGAAGTCAAAGGCACAGGTAGGAGGCCCTGCAGTGTAACACAAGCTGACGACTGCCCCCTCTTGGCAAATTTTCCATCTTCTTGTGGTATCTCCAGGCATCCAGCATCAGAGGAGGAAACTGAGGCCCAGGCCAGTCCAGGAGAGGCCTCTTTGAAGTGACCCTGGAACCCTTCGATCAGAAATGACCCCTGTGCCACTCTCAGAGAAGCAGGCTCACAGGGTTCACATCAATGAGACTTAGAGCTGGGTAAGACTGGGTCCCAGGCCAGGGGCAGTGTCTGAACATCAGCATCCATCTGCTGAGCTACGTAACTCAGAGCAAACTTCTCAGCCTCCCTGGCCTCGTCAGCGAGTTCCCTACTACGGCCTTCAATAAGACTGTGGGGTCCTTCCAGGCCAGACGGAACGGTGAGCCTGATTCTAAGAGTCCCGACCCCGCTGCGGCAAGGTGAAAAGGATGCCGTCCATGCTGGTTTTCTGCCTGTCTTCTCTGGTGGCCTCTCCCTTTCTAGGACATTCGGAGTGACGCGGTTTGGGTGGTGGGAAGGGGTCTCGGGTGGTGAGCTCAGGGCTCTTTAACCCTATTGTTCAGTGTCCAGTGGGCACTGAGGGCAGCAGAACAGAAGCTCACGTAGGTTCCATCTATTTAGTCACATAACAGACACTTTCTCAGTGTCTGTTAGGCACCTGGCACTGTTCCAGGCGGTCGGGATTCAGCAATAAAGAAAACCGGAAAGGCTCTCTGCCCTAATAGAGCTGACATTCCAGCAGACTCCTCTTGACATCACCTGCACACACGTACCCACACTGGCTCGCACCTGACAATACATAAAAAGCACACTTGCCACCCACCCAAAAATGAGCATTCAAAAATGGACTCACACTGTTGGAATCCCCACCCCATGAGCACACGTGGGCATGTGTATGTGCACAGGGCCCTGAGGAACTCACATGTCACCACTGAAATGGCACATCAGGATCACACATCGCTTCCCTTAGATAACCTGTGCAGATGTGTACATACAGACACACTACTATCCTGACAGCTCACACCAACATGCATAGTTATGGGTGTACATGTACAAACTAGCCAGGCATGCCTTCACATGGAGTCACTATTTCAAGAACATGCATATGCACACATAACATATAATCCCAAATTCCGCTGGGGAGCCTGGTGATGGGCTGGAGTCAGGCAGAAATGCTTACTCGGCCACCACACGACCTGGCGTGAGAGGCCCTAAGATTGAGAGAGTGAGATCCCCGTCACCAGAGGATGCAAGCAAGAACCGGAACGTCATATCAGAAGCAGGACTCCTGCAAGTGGGGCATGGCAGGTCAGACTGAGCCGTCTCCCACTGTGTACCACGAAGCCTGGGGTTACAGGAACGGGATGGGAGGGTATGGGCTGGCCAATCAGGCTCCACCCTGGCTCCTACCCTGCCCAGCTTTCACCTGGTGCACATACATGAGGTTCCATCTGCCATGAATTTTTCTATCACTGCGCTTTTTAGAGGGCCTTTGTACACCCTGGGAGCACTAGGACTACAGATGCCCATAGTTCCAAATGTCAGAGGCCCCAGAACACAGGAAGCCAGCTTGGCAGCCCACAATTTGCCTTAAGGAATAGTCCCAAATCATGAGAAACAATTCTCTACGAATTCTCTCAGCAAGGAATGAACTTTGGGTCCTCTCACTGCAAGGGACCAGATTCCTAACCATGGAAGCATGGCCACCCCCACAGGTCGGCTATGTGGCTAAGTTCAAACAGGCTCTGAGAGCAGGGGCTGGTACCCTGGGGAGTACACAGGCTTTTACTGCAACTATCAAGTCTTCTGAACTCAACTGTCAGCACCAGAAGGACCATGACAGGTCAAGGAGGGTACCTGATGGGGAAACAAACCCAGAGGAGCTGCTCCTAGAAGGAATCACAAAGCTAGCTGGGCCTGCCCCAGGTATCCTGCCTCCTAAGCAGGTATCCAGACCTCTACTACTCCACACGGGTTTTGCCTTCTCAGCCTTTGTGAGCTCCCTGTGAACAGCGTCCTATCCCCGCAGAGACAGACACACAGACACCATCTCCCATCCTGACTGCGGAGTTAAAGGAAATAGAAATTACGCCTGCATGCAGGGAAATAGCCACTAGAGGGCGGAGTAGCACCAGGAAACTCCCATCTAGGTTGGGAGTCAGGCTCCTAAGGGGACCCTAGCACCGTCCCCAGTTACAGGAACCCAGGAAAGGCACAAACCTTTTCTGTGCTTCCACCAATCAAACTTCAAAACACCACAGCCCTGGCTTGCCTTCAAGGTCCCTTACTCAAAGCTTCTCTCTAGGTGGAGAAAATCTCCCAGGCCTTCCCCACAGGGGCTCCCTAAGCATGCACTTGGCATAGATCTAGTCAGTGCTCCCCTGCCTCCTCTGAGCCTCAGCTTTCTGCTTGAAAATAAGACACAAATCCCCCAGAAGGCTTGCTGTAGGGATCAAATGAGATCACGTAAGCAAAGCATCCAGCACGGCCCAACAATAACACAGGGGCCAGGGGACCTCTCTCTGCACGTCTCTTCCTCCTCCAGGAAGTTTTCCCAGATTAGGCCAATTAGGTCTGAGTGCTGCCATAAATCACTACACCCTTGAACACATATCCAGCCCCAGCAGGGAATGCTCCCTCCTGGCTGGACACCCCAGCAAAGGCAGAAAGGGAGGGCACATGTGAAGGAATTTTAAATGAAATGTCCATAGAAATAGGAGGAAACTCAAGAAAACAAGGAATACCAGGAGCCAGAGGGGGAGAACACAATTCTGAGGAGGAAGGCAAGTAGGATGAGTCCAGAGAAGTGTCCCCAGGATTTCGCGACATGTTGCAGGAGCAGTGTAAAGAGGAAAGATAGAGCACAAGCACCAGGCTCTGGGCAGTCCCTGCTCCCCAACAACCTCATCATCCGAGACTCCCCATTTCCTCTACATGCTACCTCCTGACTCCAGAACATACCCTGATCACCCACAGTGTTTCATACACATCAGGCCCCAACCTGAAGTCTAGGCTTCCTCCCACGCTAACCTCTGTCTCTGGGTCCCCAGATCAGTGAGGGCACCATTGTCCACCTAAGACAGAAGCCTGGACACCAGTGGGGCTCCCCATGCCCTCTCCACTCACACCCTGGCTGTCCTCAAGTCCTGTCCGCTCTAGAAACATCTCACTCCAATCTGCCTACTTCTCTCACACAGCCTGAGCGGGGACTGCCTCACTTGGTCCCGGGCCTCACTGGTCTCCTAGCCTCCTCTCCCATCAAACTCATCAGCAGCCAGAGTCATCCTTTTAGCACTCAGCTTTCATCAGGTCATTCTGCTTAAAACCTTCCGGGCTGCCCACCTGGTCTTTACAGCACTTCCCACCAGCACCATCTGCAAGCCTCACCCTCACTCACTTGACAGGTCAGCCACACTGTCTGCCCAGAGTAACCCAGAAGGTGTTTCCTACCTCTGAGTTTTGCACACACTGTTCCCTCCACTGAAGTGCCTTTCTTACTGAAGGGCCTTTCTTACTGCAGTGCTAAAAGCCATAAGCTCCCCGTCCGCCCTCTAGGACCCTCTGCTTGTGTACCTCCCACCCTGGATGGCATCCACTCACCTCACAGGTGGACGGGGGGACCTGGTGCGAGGAGGCACAGGTGGAACACTTAGCTCTGCCAAATGTCGCTTGGCAGGCAGCGGGGGCAGCACAGGGTTTGAAACAGCTGTGGATGGGGCAGAGAAGCAGGCAGGAGGAAGGCAGCTCCTCCGGGGTGGGATGGGTGGGACAGCGGGTAGTCCCTCATCCTCTCCAGCTGTGGGAGGTGGCTCAGGTGGAGTGGTGGGTACAGGAGGCGAGCGGAAGATATGACGCTTCATGGGCACGGGCCGTGGGGTGGGGCGGGGCGCCGGGGTGGGGGGCGCATGGGCACGGAGCAGGCCAGCCAGGATGCGGCGGCGGTGGCCTGGCAGTAGCACGCCCATGTCCACCAGGCTAGCATCGCTGAGGCCCTGGCAATCTGTGGCCCACACCAGTCCATGATGCTCAAAGAGTCCGGTGTACTGCTCCAGGTGCAGTGCCTGCAGCCACTCAGCCACCGACAATGCTGCATCCCCAGCCTCTGTCATGGTTCCTGGCAGCAGAGGCCAGCCAGCAGGGCTCTGTACAGACCTGGAACAGACAGATGGGCATAGGTCAGGGCAGCAGGCATGGCTGCCCAGGTGCAGTTCCCCAACCAGCCTCCTTCTGTGGCTCTCCCATGCCATGCAGTCAAGCTCTGTCCTTGAGCTTTCTCCCCTGTGCCCCATGTGCCAAGCAAGGCCAGGTACTTCCAGGACTCTGAACGCATAGGCTCTTCCCTCTGCCTGAAACCAGCCACCTCGACCCCTACCCCACCCCTGTGGCTGCCTAGCATCAGTTTGTGTTTCATCTAGGAGGCCCTCTAGGACATCCAGAGCTCAGACCACCCTTCGCCCCCATCCACAGCCTCAGCTATGCTGCAAGGCTGGCCAATGGCTGTGTCTGGCGCGCGCGCGCACGTGCACACACACACACACACACACACCCCCTTCTGCCCCCTGCAAGACCTAGGCAAGGGCCCAATTCTTTCTGAGGCACCAGTTTCCAGCTGAGGGCCAGGCACAGGGCTTAGTGAGTATAGGGGGGATTGAGAAAGACCACTGCTGGTCCCCCAGCAGGCCCAGTCTAGGGATTGAGCCTCACCCCACCTGCACAGCCTTGGAGGAAGTAGAATGCCCCAGGAGGCAAAACAACCCAGCATCACACAGCCTCTGGGGTCCTGGCCCTATGAGTGAATAACCCCTCCTACTACCAAGGAGGAAAAGGAGTAATATTTGGGAAGGGCCACTCATTCATCTGTTCATTCAAAATAGTCTTGCACTGGACAATGGAGTCTGGGGTCCCACCCCTGCAGTCAAGAGCTCCTGGCCTGGAAAGAGCCAAGAAACAGATGACGTAAAGAGAAGATGATTAACAGATTAAAAGGGAAAGTCATCTGATCACCTCCACAGACACAAAAGAGGCATATGATAAAACTCAATACTCAGTGTACTTTAAAAAATAAAAATAGAGTGATACTTCCTTAAGCCAAAAACCAGCATCTTGCTTAAAGGAAAAGCAGCAGAAAAGCTTCCATTAAAGTCAAGAATGAGACAATGATATCCATTTCACCACTACTACTATTATTGTTATAAATATAACGATATTTAAGAATATAAAATAAATAATAAATAAGAGGTTACAAAAACTGGGAAGAGATGAACAACCTATTAGTTACCAATAATATGAATTCTGAGTTGGAAAATTCAAGAAGCTCAACTGAGAAACTATTACAAACAATAAAAGAATTTAGTAAAATAGTTGTGTTCAAAAGTAATATAACAGAAATCCATACTTATAAGCATAACCAGGTAAAAACTAGGATGAAAGACCCCATTTACAAAGGCATCACAAAATATAAAATGTCGACAAACTTAATGAGAAGTGTGCAAGATCTGCAAGAGGGAAAATCTGGAGTGTTACTGAGAAGTGAAAAGAAGACCTGGACGAATGGAAGAACACAGTATGCAGCAGGACAGAAGACGGCAGAAAGATATCAATTCTCTCTCATTTATGAATCTGCACAATCCTATTAAACAGACACAGAATTTTCTCTTTTTGAGTCAGACAAGCTGACCTGAAAGTCAATGTGGAAAAATAAACAAGCAGGAAGATCCTGGAAAACTGTAGAAGTAGCAGGTGAGAGAAAGAAAGGGCAAAGAGCAGGAACCAGGCTCACTACATATTAGAACATACAAAGCAATGTTCTAATTTCAGTCTAATTTAAAACTAGGCTGAATTACAGTACTGGCAATTCAAACAGTACTGTCAGCCCTCTGTATTTTCGGCCCACAGTTGGGAGTCTGCAGAGGACTGACTGTGTGCATCAATCTATGCTATTTTTAATAAGAGGCTTGAGCATCCATGGATTTTGGTATCATAGGGGGTTCTGGAACCAATTCCTCATGTCATTCCAAAGGATGACTATAGCTGTACATGTTACCAGCACCTGGACAGACAGATTAAACAGAACAGATAATTAAAAAATAAACCCAAATACATAGAAGAATTTAGCATATAATAGAAGGAATTCAAACTAGATGGGTTATTAAGTTGTGGGGATACCTGTGGAGCAATCTAGAAACAAGCTAAGTTGGACCCCTATCTTAAAACTTACAACAGGATAAATTACAGAAGAATCAGTGATTTGGTTATATGCCCTGGCTGATGTGGCTCAGTGGATTGAGTGTCAGCCTGTGAACCAAAGGGTCACCAGTTTGATTCCCAGCCAGGGCACATGCCTAGGTTGCCAGTCAGGTCGCCCCCAGTAGGGGGCATGCAAGAGGCAACCACACATTGATGTTTCTCTTCCTCTTTCTCCCTCCTTGCCCTTTCTCTAAAAATAAATAAATAAAATCTTTAAAAAAAGAAAAAGATTTGATTATAAAAAGAACCATAAGGATTTTAAGAATCATCTCAGAGAGCAAAACCCTTTTGGAAATGACACAGACCTAGAAGGATAAAGAAAGAAATGAAAAAATCAACTATATAAAAATCAAACATTCCTGCATGATAAAAAACACTGTAAGAAAAGCCAAAAGATAAATGACAAACTAGGGGATATCTGCCATTCATATCCCGAACACGGGAATAAGTTTCCTGGAAACTGAAAAGCACCCAAAAATAGGAAACAGATCAATAACCTAAAATAAAAATGGGCAAAGGATATGAACAGAGAAATTCACAGAAAGGAAAATATAAATGATTCTTAAACAGATGAAAAGAACTACACTGCCCACACTGAGTGGTGGTAGGCAGGCTAGGATGCCTCTGGGAAGGGTAAGTCCACGACAGGTGTGGAAACCCCAAATGCTTCTTCCCTTGCATTCAGCCATTCTTGGACACTTATCTTGCAGTCTTACTGGCACATATCCAAAATGACATTTATAGACAGTTATGGCTGTAACACTGTATAAAATCACAAAAGGATGCAAATAGTCAAAACATCCATAAACCAGAGAACAGATAACTAAATTACAGTGCAGTCATAGAGAATACTGAGCTGTTATATAAAGGGAGGAAACTCCTCCAAAACATGTTGTTGTTACGTGACTAAAGAAAGGTACAAAATACCTGGCTGGTGTAGCTCAGTGGATTGAGCGTCGGCCTGCAAACCAAAGGGTCGCCTGTTCAATTCCCCAATCAGGGCACATGCCTGGGTTGCAGGCCAGGTCACCAGTAGGGGGCACACGAGAGGCAACCACACATTGATGTTTCCCTCTTTCTCCCTCTCTTCCCCTCTGTCTAAAAATAAAATAAATAAAATCTTTTAAAAAATACAAAACAGTATATATAACATTCTACGTTTTATGTGGGGGGAAAAGAACAAAGGCACATAGATCAGTATGCATCTACTGGTAGATGCATAAAATATCTCTGAAATGATACTTAGGCGACAGGGTGATGCTGACTGCCTCTGAGGAAGAAAGATGAGGGCCAAGAGTGGGGGAGGGTGCAGATGCAAAGTCAGACTTCCCTGGGCTTGAAGCTTGTACAGCTCAGATGTCCTCTTTAAGAAAAAAAATACAAAATATCTTACTTATTATTTATATATATATATATATATATATATATACACACATCAAATCATTGTTATAATGCCTGAACCTAATATTATGTTATGTGTCAATTACATCTCCATTTAAAATTTTTTTTAATTAAAAAAAAAAAAAGAATACCTTACTTTTGTAAAAATTTACAAAAACACATGACTACAGACACACACTACCCGGACCCCTCCCTGGAAACCCACCTCTGACTGATGGGGGAGCCTTTCCACTCTACATCTTTTTCTATCACCTAAATTTCGAACTATGTGAATAGTTTTTCAAAAGGTTAATGAGAGACCCAAAGGAAGACACAAACAGAATACATTGCATGACTGAGATAAGTCAGCTCTCAACATTATAAAGCCATCAGTTCTTCCAGAGTTAAACTAACTCTGGAAGGATAAGGGTAGAAAGAAGGGGAAGGGGCTAGTCAAGGGGTTTGTATGAATGACCATGGACATGGACAGCAGCGTGTGGATTGTCTGTGGGAGTGGGGGGTGGGATAGGCAGAGGAGGGCAACGGGGGAAAACTGACAACTGTAATAGAACAATAAAATATTCATTTAAAATAAATAAATAAGTAAAATTACCCACTGGCAAAGTCTGAAGTACAGGCAGCCCTGACTGGTGCGGTTCAGTGGGTTAGGTGTTCTCCCACAAACTGAAAGGTGGGGAGGTCGCTAGCTGGATTCCCAGTCAGGGCTGGGTTGCAGGCTAGGCCCCCGGCTGGGGGCATGTGAGAGGTAACACATCCATGTTTCTCTCCTTCTCTTTCCCTCTCTCTAAAAATAAATAAATAAAATCTTTTTTTAAAAAGTTTAAAAAATAAAGTGCATGTAAAATGATACTAAAGATTAACTGGAAACTGAAAAAGCAAGATGCAGAAAAGTGTTTTATGATGTAAACATCTGGGTAAAGAAAAAGAAAACATTTATGAAAAAATGCTCAACATCAAGAGTTATCAGGGAAATGCAAATCAAAACTATAATGACATACCACCTCACACTTGTTAGAATGGCTATTACCAAAAAGACAAGAAATAACAAGTGTTGAAGAGGATGTGAAGAAAAGAGAACCTCGTACACGTGCACTGCTGGTGGGAATGTAAATTAGTGCAGCCACTATGGAAAATAGTGTGGAGGTTCCTCAAAAAATTAAAAATAAGACTACCATATGACCCAGAAATTCCTCTTCTGAGTATTTACCCGAAAATATGGAAATTATTATTCGCAGCATTATTTACAATAACCAAGACATGGAAATGATCTATAGGTCCATCAATGGATGAATGGATAAGGAAAATGTGGTATTTTTGTACAATGGGATATTACCCAGCCATACAAAGCATGTCGCAATTTGCGACAACATGGATGGATCCTGAGAGTATTATGCTAAGTGCAAAAAGATGAAAAAGGACAAAAATTGTACAATTTCACTCATAAGTGAAATATAAAACAACTAACAAATGAACTAACAAAACACACAAAAACAAACTCATCGACATGAACAACAGAATGGTGGTTACCAGAGAAGGGGGGTGGTGGAGGGTGAACTGGGTAACAGGGGTTAAATATAAGATATCAGAAGAAAACTAGACTTTGGGTGGTAAGCATGCAATAGAATATATAGATATCAAAATATAACATTGTACACCTGAAATTTATGTAATTACAAATTAATTATATAGTTAACCAATGTTCCCTCAATACATTCAATTTTAGAAGAAACAGAAAACATATACAGCACACATATATACAAAACACCTCCAATGGGTTTACAAGAAACTGCCTTCGTGAGGAGTGGGTGTTGGCAGCTGGGAGGGCAAGAGAGAGATCACTTTTCACTATATGCTATCTCTTTTTAATTTTGTACCATTTTTCAAAAACAGAAATACAGTTTAAGAGATAATGTGATCATCTGTAATGAGAAAGAGATAGGTAACTCACCAGACACAGAAGGGGATCCAAAAAGGTGATACACGTGCGCGCACACACCCACAGACTCACAGCACCCCCACCCCAGCTAGCTGGTCCCTCCCTGCCTCGCCCACCCTTCAAAGCCCTCCTAGGAGGCTCTTCTCAAAGTCTCTGGGCCTCAACCCTCTCTCTGCCTCTCAACCTGTTTTCAAAATGGGAAATGGGCCCTCAGGTCTTACCTCCACAAAGCCTCCTCCCCCACCTCAATGTTGGGGCTTAGCCTAACACACCCAGCCCCTCCCTCTTCCGTTCTTCCAACTCACCTGTTCGGCAGTCCAGGACACTGGTCCTCCCAGAGGGAGCAGCTACTCCGAACAGCAGCTCATCTTGCCCTGAGGTAGAAGCTGCAAGGACAGGAGAAGAAGAGAAAGTCCATGAGGCAAGGCTAGCTGGAGCAGAGAGATGCCAGGAGGAAGAGGAGAGAGAAGGGGAAGGGAAAGGAGGGTGGAGGGAATAAGGCAGAGAAGGAAGAGAGAGAGGGATGGGGAAAAGGAAAGAGGGAAAAAAGCGAGAGATGAGTACAAGGGTAGAGGAAGGAAGACAAGGGAAGGGTTCACGGAGCCTAGTGGAAGCCGGGGCCTTCCAGTGGAGGGCGAGGAGACAGACAGACAGACCTGCCCAGAGGTACAGGCCTGTTGTAAAGGGGAGTTAAGACTCCATTCTCTGGCCCGCCCTCAGGACCAATGGTTGGAATGTGTAGGGGGTAGGCTGTGATAGAAACTACTGGCCTGACCAGGAGACTGGACACGCCCCGGGGAAGACACCGGGGAGGAGGTACATGCAGCTCCATGACTGAGGCAGTTCCCCCCACAACGCAGAGCCTGTCAGAGAGGGGTGGGGGGCCCTGGGAGATCCAGGGAGGCAGAACCCTCTCCAATAAGCTGGGAGGCCAGGGGATGGGGTGAGAACAGAGGGGCTGTGCAGCTGAGGCAGGGGCATGAGACCACAGAGGCCAGTCCTAAACATGGGGAGGGGTCAAAAGAGGCGTTCCTGGCCAAAAGAAGAGAACAAGCCATCCCTGCAGGCACACCACCTGCCAGCTCAGATGGCTCTAGTCAGGAGAGGGTGGAATGGGCAGGTCCTGGGCAGAGCCACCTTTCCTGCCACTAGGACAGGGTCGATGGCAAACTGCTAGGCTCTGCATGATGGCTTTTTAATTTACTAGTCAGGTATTTATCTCAAGTAGACTCAACAATTATTTCGTAGGATGGAGCTAAAATAGGGATATGTTTCAAAAGCAAGTATTTTAAAAATAAATTTTAAGTAATTAGTACTTCAGAAAGAGTTGGCAAAAAATGGCAATGCTACTCAAATGACAATTTAAAAAAGAACAGACAATATAAACAGTCCTTACAGTATGCCAGGTACCTAAGCACTTTTTATTAACTTATTTAATCCTCACAGCAGCCTTATGAGGTACATATTTCATACCACCAAGATAAAGGAACTGAGGCATAGAGAGATTAAATAAGTTGTCCAGAGTCACACAGCTAGGAAAGGGGCAGCTTGCATATAGTGCAGACTTGCAGAATAAAGCATGCTGTATAAAATACACACTGGAGACTTCTGGTCAAGAAGGAGGCATAGGTAAATACGCCTTGCCTCCCCGCACAACTACAGCAAAAAATACAACTAAACTACAAACAAGTCTCACCCAGAACTGTCAGAGAATCAAGCTATGTGGAGGTCCAACAACCAAGGATTTAAAAAAGCCTCATTCATCCAGACAAGTAGGAGGGGGCAGAGACATGGAGACCTGCAGAGAGATGGAAAGGTGCGGAGTGGTGCAGAGACACGGAGTGCTGTGGAGAGGCACAGAAACAGGAAAGGGTGGTCCCACATCTGCGTGTGGTGGATAAAAATCAAGAGGGATCCCAGTCCCAGACCAGCCTAAGGAAGGTAAGTCCCATAAGTTCTGGCTGTAAAAACCAGTAGGGGTTGGGAGGGCAAAAGAAACTGTGGGATTCTCAAGAGACTCCTCTTAAAGGGACTGCAACAGACTTAGGACTCACACAGACCCCCCCACCCACTCTGGGATTCAGCACCAGGCCAACAGCTGGAAGGGCACAAGTGGCATATGGGGGAAAAGTGAAGTGACTGGCAACAGGGTGAGACAGCTTCCTCTGGGGCAAAACTCCAGAGACAAGGCAGAGGCAGTGTCCCTTCTCCAAGCCCTCCCCCTCATAGCAACAGAGCAGTAAGATAGGTTGCCCTACCCTGGTGATTACTTAAGGCTCTGCCCCATATAACTTACAGGTGCACTTTTCTACAGTAGTCCATGCTACTAAGACAGGGAGTCAAAGCAGCTCTACCTGATACACAGAAACAAACAGAGGGAGGCTGCCTAAATGAGGAGACAAAGAAATATGGCCCAAATGAAAGAACAGAACAAAACTCCAGAAAAAGAACTAAAGGAAATGGATATAAGGAACCCTGTTAGATGCAGAGTTCAAAACACTGGTTATCAGGATGCTCCAGGAATTCACTGACTATTTCAACAGCATAAAAAAGACCCAGGCAGAAATGAAGGTTGTATTAAGTTAAATAAAAATAATCTACAGGGAACCAACAGTGGAGGGATGAAGCCAAGAATCAAATCAACGATTTGGAGCACAAGGAAGGAAAAAACATTCAACCAGAACAGCAGGAAGAAAAAAAGAATTGAAAAGAAAACAAAAAACGAGCATAGGTTTAGGAATCTCTGGGACATTTTTAAACACACCAAATCTGAATCCTAGGAGTGCTAGAAGGAGAAGAGGAAGAGCAAGAAATTGAAATTTTCTTTGAAAAAAAAATAATGAAAGAAAACTTCCCTAATCTGGTGAAGGAAATGGACAAGTCCAGGAAGCACAGAGAGTCCCAAACAAGATGTACCCAAAGAGGACCACAGCAAGTCATATCATAATTAAAATGCCAAAGGTTAAACATAAAGAGAGAATCTTGACACCATGTCCCTCTCCTTTCTTAGTGAGTGAATAAAAACTTTACTCTCTATAAAAAAAAAGAGAGAGAAAGAGAGAATCTTAAAAGCAGCAAGAGAAAAGCAGACAGTTACCTACAAAGGAGTTCCCAAAAGACTGTCAGCTGATATCTCTAAAGAAACTTTGCAGGCTAGAAGGGACTGGCAAGAAGTATTCAAAGTGATGAAAAGCAAGGATCTACAACCTAGATTACTCTACCCAGCAAAGATATCATTTAGAATTGAAGGACAGAATAAGTGCTTCCCAGACAAGGTAAAACTAAAGGAGCTCATCATCACCAAGCCATTACTACATGAGATGCTAAAGAGAATTACAGTATATAAGAAAAAGAAGATCAACCCTTGCTGGTGGGGCTCAGTGGGTTGAGTGCCGGCCTGTGAACCAAAGGGTTGCCTTGCAATTCCCAGTCAGGGCACATGCCTGGACTGTAGGACAGGTCCCCAGTAGGGGGGGCGCTCGAGAGGCAACCACACATCGATGTTTCTCTCCCTCTCTTTCTCCCTCCTTTTCCCTCTCTCTAAAAATAAATAAATAAAATCTTTAAAAAAAAATTTTTTTAAATAGACCCTGGATTTTGAAGACTTAGTACCCCCCCCAAAAAGCCAACCCCCCCAAATATAAACTATCTCAATATTTTTTTCTATTTATTACAGAATGGAATTATAATATTTTGGCTATTTGAATAAAATATATTATTAATATTAATTTCATGTTTCTTTTTCATGTGTATGAGACAATTTTAAATTGCACTTGCCTCAAATTACATTTCTGTTGGACAGTGAAGCTCTAGACTCTTAACCACTCTGCTCATTGCCTCTCAGAAGTGATCATTAACACTAACTGGGCAGCTGAGCCCCCTGCTACACAGGTCAGGCCCTGTTCTAATGGTTCAATCAACATGGATTGACTGATGATGACCCCAACTGCCCTATGAGAATGACGGGGGCTGGAAAACAGGAAATAACTTCTGATCCTGCAAAGGGCCCAGCCCCATCCTGGGCCTCTCTCAAGTTCCTACTCCTGCACTGGGCTTCAGACCAAGGTCAGACTCAGGGACGCCACACTTACAACCCTCTAGGACAGCTCCATTCAAGTCACTGGAAGGGTGAGCCAGACCTCAGACCTGCCCTCGAGGAACCTCAGGGAGTATGGGGGTGGGGTCAGATACCACCTAGCCAGCGGAAACAGTTCATATGGCCCTCACCACGCCAGGGATCAGGGAAGGCTTCCTGGAGGAGGCAGCTCCTTAAAAAAAGAAGTTTGGAGTAGTGCCCTACTAAGCCATGCCAGAGCCTGAGGCAAAGAAAGTATCAGCAACACTGAACCTCTTTATTTAAAATTTGGATATTTTGTTTATCTTGGGTTGTTTTCTATTAATATTGATTTTTTAGAATATATTATTTATCTTGATTACTGAGTTTTTGTGCTCCCCGCCCCCCACCGGTTTATGCCCTTCAGCTGCTGTGACACGTCACTGAGTTTCCTCCCCCAGGGAAGCAGGGACCCAGTCAGAGGGGAGTGCCATCCTGTTGAGACAGCATGGCCACAAGTGGGGGTTCTCTTCCTTCCCTGCCCCAAAGACCCAACTCAGGCTTCAACACCCCACCACTCCACCCTGCCCCTGCTTCTCCCGTCTCCCTCTCTGCTGTGCCAACCCCTGTCCCACCACTGCTCAAGGCCTTCCACAGTTCCTAGTGCCCTCAAGTCCAGCCACTGGGACTGCCATTTGATCTGCTCCAGCCCTGACACTTACGGATGTAGAAACAAACACCCACAGGGAGGAAGTGACTTGCCCAAGTTGCCTGTGACATACCCCAAGCCCCGGTCCGGCTGAACTGGCCCATAACTCCCTCCATGGCGCTTTTCTTTTCTTTTCTTCTCTTTTTTTTGCATCAGGCATCAGCTTGGCACACAGAAGTCCCTGAAATTTTCCCCACCTTCAGGTGCTGACTCCAGGCCGCCTCCCCCAGGAAGTTTTCCTTGACTGCCCTCAGGCTCTTAGGCCTCGGAGACTGAGCCACGTGGCTCAGAACTGCGGCGATTCTGCCTCTGGTTGTTCCATTCGCGGGGTCCATCTCCAGCCAACCCCTAACCCGGCTTGGGGTACTCTGTGAGTCTGCACCCCTTTTTGTGACCCCTGCCCTCCACAGTAGAGCTAAGGACCTGACCAGGTTCACAGGGTACTCAGTCCAGGGGTAAGTAAGGGTTGTCTGGAATCTCTAATCCTTTTTCAGGTCTGTCCTGAGTCCCTCTTGCTGGAGCCAAAGCTGTCACCCTTCTGTCCTCTAACTACCATTTTAACCCTCAAGGGCAGAGTTTAAATCTCATCGCCCCTTCTCCATCCCAATGCAGTATCTGCCCCATGCCATCCCTGCCCTCTATGATTATACACACCAATTCTGACAGTCTAGCAGGAAGGTGGCCCAGAGCCTTCTCAAGGACAGGCACACACCCGTTTCCTTCATTTGCTAAGTGCCTACCTTGTGCCCAGCCGCTGCCAGATTTCCACCTTCACCTCAGCCATCCTCATAACAATCCCAAGGCCTGGTATTTTTATCCCATTTCATGGAGGTTGTGTGAGATAGAAACCTGCCCAGATCACTTGCTAGGGCCAACAGGGCCCATAGAGGGTGTGACCACTTCTGTCCAGTAGAGTCAGCAAGGCTTCCAGAGGGTACTCCTGAACTGGCCTTGAAAGATACATAGGAGGTTACCCTTCCAAGCAAAGGAAACTGCATGTGCAAGGCCCAGGGATGGGTTAGGACCTGACAGACGCAGAGACCGGAGACTTCAGTGGGGCGGGAATGGGAAATGTGAAGGGAAAGTAGTGACACCCGGGGGGTTTGAAGACCCTCCCGCAGGTGGCCACAGGGCCTGCTGATCGCATGGATGACAGTATCCACTGCATTCTGATTTGCATGAGTGGGTCAGGCCTAGGCCAGGGCAGCCTTGACAGTCCTAACTCCTTTCACACCCAGGGCTGGAGTCCCCTCGGCCAAGATCCTTTCTCATTGCATCTTCAGATCTCGCCTCTACAGTGAGCTATGCTCTGGGTTCAAGGGAAGGCCCAGTAGGTGGGGAAGTGGAAGGGGAAAAAGGCAGGCTCAGGGGTCCAGACCTGAGACCTGAGCTTACCCACCCCCCACCCCAGGCAGGCTGGGGAGGGACCCCAGCGTCCAGACCTCAGGAAACCCATCAGAGCTCCCCAAACAGGAACCAAGAACCCCACCCATTCAATTTTGGCCAGGCCATACCACACCCATACCACAAATGCACACCTCATACCACCAACAGGGACACATACCTCCCACCGGACGCAGCAGTCACACAGGCATGCCCCCCCAACACACACACACAGCCTTCAGTCCCCACACTCCCCACCAACTGCTCGGCTTTGTACAATTGCATCGGAGGCCCCGATGTCCAACACCCCCAACCCTCCAGCCCAGTCACCAGGGGATACCTATGGGCAGGGCCACCCTCAGTCTGCAGGGCGTTCTCAGGACTCCACTAATGGAGGCGAAGGGCCTTAGAGACACTTCCCTTAGATATGAGGAACTAGATGGGGGTTGGGTTCCCAGCTCAGAAGGTTCAGAAGTGGCTCCAGCCCCTCTGCAGAAACCAGCTCCCTCCAGCAACAGGCAAGGCAGCAGGTGCACAGCTGACTGATCCCTGGACCAAGAAGCCTATTTTCTGTCCCTCAGGGACTGGTGGCAACTGCACACTGGTCCCAAGGGGACACACTGGAGTCTCCTGCCCTACCCCAACCCTGAATCTCTGCCCTGTCACTCACCCTGGCACCAATTTTCTGCCCCATCCCATCTGTGTTGTGGCCTGTCCTCTGGTGTCCTGGGAGTAGTAAGGGAGATCAAGAAGCAGCCCTCAGGCCAATGAGGACTGAGTCAGGGGCCGCAGGGCCTAGGTGCAAAAAGAGCCACAACAATCACCTGGTGGTGCCACTGGCAACTCCCTGGGCTCCAGGCCAGAGCCTCCTCCCCGCAGGACACAAGGCTTGGGTTCCAGGTTCCAGGCCTGGCTCCACCTCTTCCTACCTGAAGCCCTGGGCAAATCATGTCACATTCTGAGCTTCAGCTTCCCCCTCCACAAAGCAGAGCTGTCATCCAGATGACTGTGACATGTCACCAAGAGTGTGCTAGCAGACACATTGGTCATCTGCTCGCTCCTACACTGCTGAGGCTGACGCTTTTCCAGTTCCTAGCCCCAAGTCCTTGGCTGCTCCTGACAAGAGCGGCCCTTGGCGTTGGTCCTTTACCCAGGCTCTAGTCTGGATGCACCGGGCACCCTGGAGTTCTCAGTTGCCTCAGATACCAACCACTACCACACCCTGCCTCCAGCCATGTTCTCCTGCAGGGCTCCAAGACCAGACACCCCATTATCCCCTGGACCTCTTCCTGGGTGGCCCCGGGCACCACACATTCCCCATCCCACACTGAATTTACTAGCTCCCCTCTCCAGATAAAGCAAGGCTGCCTCCAACCTACAGGGGGCCTTTGAGCAAATAAAAAAATGCCTCTTCCCTCAGGAGCCCCACATCAAGGCTCCCAGCTCTCCAGCTCCCCCCATCTAGCAGGTGCCCTTAGGCCGTGCACAACCGCACATCAACACAGAGCGGACCTGGTGACAGGCAGGATATTTTAACAACCTCCTTGGGGCAGTAAATCCAGTTTTATTGGTGGCCAAAGGACATTAAAAACTAAGTGCCTCCCTGGCTGGTGTGGCTCAGTGGATTGAGCACAGGTCAGTGAACCAAAAGGTCTGTGGTTCGATTCCCCGCCAGGGCACATGCCTGGGTTGCAGGCCAGGCAGTGCGAGAGACAACCAATCGATGTTTCTCTCGCACATTGATGTTTCTCTCCCTCTCTTTCTCCCTCCATTCCTCTCTCTCGAAAAACAAAAAAATATGCCTTGGCTGGCATGGCTCAGTGGATTGAGCACCGGACTGCAAAGCAAAGGGTCACTGGTTTGATTCCCAGCCAGGGCACATGCCTGGGTTGTGAGCCAGGTCCCCATTAGGGGGCGCAGAAGAGGCAACCACACACTGATGTTTCTCTCTCCCTCCCCCTCTCTCTAAAAATAAATAAATAAAATTTAAAAAATAAATTAATTAATTTTAAAATCTTAAAAAAAAAAGAAAGAAAGAAAAGGCTAAGTGACTGTGAACATCCCTGACCTCAGTTTCTTGCCGAGCCTCAACTCCCACCCTAACCTTGAAAGACCATCACTTTCTATGACCTTCATGTCTGGACTGTTAAAAGGTTTTACAGTTGGGAATTACTTTTATAATTAGAATAAAAAACGATAAAAGTATTTAAGTCTACTAGAATTGAGTTTGTTCCTCAAACTGTCATTATAAAGCAACTTTATGATTTTAAATATAACGTAAGAGACTACTAAGAGAATTACTGTAAACAAAACTGCTGACTTCCTGGGCCATCTCAACTAAAGAATGAGAAACCGAGACCCAAAGCTCGCTTCTTCCCCTCACCGGCTTGTCCTCCCAAAGGTCTAACACACAGCCTATCAAATAAGGTCCCCTCACCCGGGACCCAGAGGGCAGCAAAAAGGTGCAGCTCATGGACTTTCAAATGGGAAACAGACTGAGATCCATTAGTAAACACAAGAGACTCCAGGGTCCCTGTGCGTCGTCCTTTATTAGCACCTGACTCCACCCTGGCCCTGACCCTCACTCCACATTCCCTCAAACTTCACCCTGAAGTCCCTCGTGCCCAAGCCCCACCCTGGAGAGGGTCAGATAGGGAGTAAGGTGTGAGGATGCAGTGTGAATGTCTGAAGTATCTCTCTTGCAAACAAATGAAGCTGAAAGTCCATCGGTTTGGTTTCTAGGCCTTGTCAAAAGGTCTATAATATATGAATCCCCCTTAGCCCTACCATGTACCCCACCTACCCCCAATGGATCACTCTGGACCACTCTCTCTACTTTCCCCTGCCTCTTCATTACCATGTTTTCGGCACATCGCCCTCCTCTCCATCCCCACTGTCCCCATCCACTGCAGGCCTCACCAGTCTGCCTGGACAGGTGGGCCCTCCTCCCTGCCTCATGCCCTTCCCCCATGGCGGCTACGGTACCCTCTAACCTACGCCTCTAACCTGCCACAAGGCAAAGCTCCTAACCGGTACCCTAAACTCACAGCCCTGATGCACATCCACCTTCTCTACTCCCCCAACCATTCATTCTTCAGGTCTCACTCAGGCCCTCCCACCTTAAAGGGTGACCCAGCCAGCCCCACAGCACCTGTGGAGACCTGGGGCACTCCTGCCAGGAGAACCCGGGTTCTGGACTGGTCCTCTGCCCCTCAGTCACAGACACACCCTATTGGGCTGGGGACTTCCCAAGCAGGGCAGGGAGTGCCTCACCAATCAAAAGTGCTGGCCGAGGGGAAGCCTGAGGTCTTCCAGGTAACTGCAGGAAGATCCCTGCCTCTGTGACCACTGCCCTCCTTAACACTGTAAATGAGGCAGAAACGGGAAGAAACAGGCTAACCACAAGTGGTTGGGAGTGCACAAGGCTGACAACAGACTCCCAGACAGCAGGAGTGGACAGTAGCAGAGACACATGCCAGGACCCTGACCACTCACCAGAGGAGTTGAGGGCCATCCCTGGCCCTGACAGGGGAGGGGCAGAGAAGGCTGCTGGGCTCCACCCTCTGAGTGGAGCAGGAACCTGACATGCGCCCGCCCAGGAGCAAAGACTTGCAGGAGCAGTCTAGGAGAAGAGAGACCTGAACCTGTCCTCTCCCTAGGTGGCCCCTGAAATGGAGAAGCCGGAAGATAAGCAGTCCCATGCTGCTGGCACCTGAAAGGGGAAGCTGCCTGTGTTGGTGGGTGAAGGTGACCAGATGGGCAGGGCCAGAAGTAGAAAGGGAGATGGGAGCAGCCCCGCAGGCTCTGGTCTGCAATTTGATGTGTGACCTCAGCTTCCTCCACTATATAATCAGACAACAGACCGGAAAGATTCCTGACAAGGCCCCTCCTCTCCAACTCACAGGCAATATTCTAACCCACTTATCTGATCCAGCCATACATGCTTAAAGGTCACGGTTATGGAGTGCTTACCACCTACTAGGCACTGCGCTAAACATGTTACATAGATTATTTCATATAATTCTCCCAGGGGTGCCCAAACTTTTGGTATCTCTCGGCTACACTGGAAGAGGAAGAGTTTTCTTGGGCCATGCATTAAATACACAAACGCTAGTGAAAACTGATGGGCAAAAAAAAGGTTTTAAGTAAATTTGCGATTTTATGTTGGGCCGCACTCATAACGATCCTGGGCTGCATGCAGCCCGCAGGCTGCGGGTTGCACACTCCTACCTAGGCGACCTGGAAAGTGGATGGCTTGCCCAAAATGACACAGGAGCCAGAATCTGAACTGCCAGGGCCCCCGCCTCCACTCCATCTCCTCAGGGAGCACAGTGTAGAGAGAGGCAGGGTGCATGCAGGGAGGTCAGGCAGGAGAGAGAGGATGAGTGCAGGCTGAGAAGGGCCTTGAAGGTCATGCTAAGACATTTGCCCTTACTGACCAGACAACAGGAAGCCATGAAAGGCAGCAGGGTGCTCTGGGACCACGCACGGGGTGACAGTCAGGCAGGGGTTCCTACTGCTGCAAGACTGGAAAATTCACAACTTTTCTGAGTCTGTTTCATCATCTGTACAATGGGGATTATGACATCTCCACTTTGCAGGCTTGTGAGGAATAAATGTATGCCTTCAAAACAGATTCCCAGTCTGACCAGTTCTCACTCTCGGTGACTTCCCACCTCCCTCAGAGAGAAAGTCAAAGCCAACACATGCAGGGCCCACCAGGCCAGCATCGTCAGTCCCTGCCACCTTCCGCCTCCCTGTTGTTACTGCAACCCTCTCCACGTGCTCCACCTCTGGGGTGGGCACTGGCGCTCCCTCTACCTGAAAGACTCTTCCATAGATATAGATGACTCATTGCCATACTTCCCCAGCACCTGCTCAAACACCAGGCCTTCTTTCCATGACCCTTGTACCTAAAAAAGTACCCCCATCAGTCCCTATCTCCTGACCCTGGGTCATTTTTCAGTATCCCACTTATCACTGCTGGGACACTGTATTACATATTTATTGTTCATTGTCCGTCTCAGCTGGAGGAGTGGGACATTGTCTCCTTCACAACTCTGTGTCCCATGGCTAGAAATGTCCAGCCACTGGGAGAACGGATGAATGGAAATCTACAAAGGCCTGACTGGCCTGGGTCAGGAGCTTGGGATGAGACATGGGCCTCTTTGAAAGGTAGGGAGAAAAATGGTTGGCTGAGGCAGGTATCAACGTTCAGACCGAAGGTCTAGGAGTCAAAGATTCAATTCTGAGAATCCTTGGCACCCTCCATGGCTAAGCCTGACCGGTCTTTCTGCCTCTGAGGCTGTCCCAGCCACTTCCTGCCGTGCTGGCCCATAAACACTGCTGGGTTGGGGTCCCCTTGTTGGTTTGCAGGAGAGGTGTTGATTCTCAGACCCCCGAGAGCTGTCAACCCCTAAACTGCCCCCCAGAGCAGGTAAGAACCACCCAGACTTCCAGGAGTCTCTGAGACCAACAACTGCCATCCCCAACTTGAGGTAGGGGCCTCCCTGCCTGCCATGGCTCCCCACCACCCATTGAGGTTCAAAGGCCTCTGTCCTCTGGTTTCTACAGTTTACTCCTCCTCTTCGGTCTCATTACCCCCAACCCCACTGGCTGACACTTTAGACTTTGCTTATACTGTTCTCTATGCCTAGAACTCCCCACTCCACAACCACCTGATCCTTAGGCATTTAGGAACCACCTAATTTAACCTTTCCCACTTCCAGAAGGGGAAAGTTAGCCCCAGAGAGAGGCAAGAACCTAAGTAGGGTCACACTGGAAGTCAAGACCAAGGCCCACCCGCCCCCTTCTGCTGCTCCTTGAAGGAACTGAGGGCGGAGGCACGGTGGGGCAGGGGTTCCTCTCAGGTGACCTCATAGATACTGAAGCAACCCCCTTCCTCCAAGTGAGCTGACTAGGAGGTTGAGCCTGCACCGATAAATGTGGGTTTTCAGGTCACTGGCAGTAGAGGCAAATGAGTGTCCTGGTTCATGTCCTGGAACAGAACCACTAGACAACCCCTGGATCTTCAGCCTCTCTGCTCAGGAGGTCCATCTTTAAAGCTGAGAAGCAGAAAGAACAGGAAAGGCCCAGTCTGAGGGCAGAGGTAGGCCTTTCGCTGAGGCTCTGGCACCAAGCAAGAGAGACCCCACCCCAGAGCTGTTCTGTTGTCCTCTGACTAAGCTCAGTCCCCAACCCTGACCTCAGGGAGGCCCCTTTCTCCCCACCAGACTAGCGAGGCCTTTGGGAACAAACTGTTGCATTTTAGCTACAGACCCACAGATCGGCCCACCCGGACAAAGGGCTCCATTCGAGTGAGTGAAGGCTTTACCCAGCTCAGATATCAAGGGTTGCAGAGCCAAGCACCTCTTACCCCAACCCAGTAGGACATCGACTTCTGATCACACCCGTACACAGGTAAAAGCGCAGGACCTTCAAGAACGCATGTGGATCCAAGAGCACACAGGTGCACACACAAGCATACTCATAGTGCCCCCAGAGGGATATGGAGCAGAAAGGGGCTCCCTGAGCCAGGAACTCTTCCAGGACGGGGCACATTTCCTTCATAAGAGTTAACAGGCCTCCCCTCCAGGACAGGTCCCACACTGAGCCCAGGGCTCTTTTTGTGCAGCTGCTGTGCCCACAGGCCCAGATGGGTACCAGAAAGAGCTGGGGGAGGCATTGTGAAACACTTGAAAGCTACGAGGCCCAGGTCTCTGTCCGCTATTCTAACCGTCCAACACTGGCCCTGAGCCTGCTGAACCACATCCTGTCCCCAGAGGACCTCTTTTTGCTGGGCATTGTGGCCCAGGCTTTGCTCTGTGACCCAGCCTATCACCAGACCTCCTGAGGCCTCCCGTCAATCTTATCCTGGTATCCAGGAAGACAGCCCTACCGCCATCAAATGAAAAGGAGGCCTGGCCCCTATCTGTCCCCTCCCCATTCCCCAAGTCGCTTGCAGGGCCTGGTTCTCAGATTTCTTGAAAGAGGGCAGTTGGGTATGTACGCTGGGGCTGGGGCAGTGGGTGCAGAGAGCACAGAGAGCCTGGCGACCAACTCACCCCTAAGCAGCCCAGAGAAATTCTCCAGTCCGCATCTGACTGACACTAACTGGCCAAGGTGTGGCACAGAGGCTACCTAACTCTCAGTTCAGGGTCCGCCCACCCAATTTGAGGGTTTGCAGACTCTTGGAACCTAGAATTTGTGTAATTTGGAAGCTGGAAATCGCAGGCACATAAAACCTTAGAATCCTTGAATCCATAATGCCTAGGATCTCAGGCTCAGAATCTTAAAGCTGCAGATGCTCCATATAAGGAGAGGGAGGGCAAGAGTGGAGAGGCATGGAGAAGCCCCCCACCTCAGCCCCCCTCACCTCTCACCTGCCTTGTTTGGTCAGTTGCTGTCAGCACCTGGGGCTGATGGACTGAGGAGGTTCCAGGAGCTGCTGCTTCCTGCTCCCTCCCCAAAGCTCTAGGAAGCTGAGTCCATTGAAAGTAAGTGACAGCCCAAGGCCTCTCCCTCACTGAGCCAAAGGTAAGGGACATATCATGGGCTCCTTGATTGCAGGCCTGACTGTAGGCAGAGCCCTGGCCCTGCATTATGGTAGGAAGCAGGGGAGGAGAGAAGGGAATGCCCAGGGCCAGGGCCATGCCCTCTGGAGTGGTAGGGAAGGGAGACCCAGGCACCTGGGGAAAAAATATGCAGCGGTAGCTCGGCCCTGCTACTGCTCCCCTGTCCTGGATGCGGACCCACCCCAGCATGGCCAGGAGGAGGCAGGCCAGGCTGCCCAGGGGCTTGGGTGGCTGAGATTCCCGGTCGACCTCTGGCTCCCTGCCCTGAGAATGGGGAAAAGAAGTGGCTGTGAGAGGTCCCGATCCTCCTCTGCCTAACCCCCTTTGGCTCACCATCTTTTCGCCCACCACAATGAAGATATGAGGAGGTGGAAGATTTTGTCACATCCCTCCCTCTTGGGGTGGGCCCTCGGAGCCCTGAATCTTCCTCTGGACCCCTGTGCCCCTGAGCACCACACTCCTGATCACAGTTGGTCTCTCACTTCTTGCCCTGTTAGCTCGGGAACCATTTTTTCCAGGTTTGTTCAATTAGTCACTAACACCCGGCTGATCTCAGGCACCTTGAGCGGAATCAGGTTCCTGGTCTGGTCAGGAAGAAAGGCTTGGGTTTTACAAGGAAGGTGGGCAGTGTCTGAAAGAACCTCAGGGTGTCAGAGTCCCAGGAGGCCCTGACCAGGCCTTAGGCAGGGAGTTGGAAAGCAGGCCTCGGGAGCTCCCTGCCTGGGTGCCAGTCCCAGTTCTCCCTTTCCTTGGCTGAAGGACCATAACAGGCGAGTCACTTAACTCCTACTTATGTCAGTTTCCTCATTAGCAAGATGGGGTCTGGGAGAACCACCGCATTCAGCAAAGCCAAGCAGACAGGATGAGAGCAGGGAACAGACCTCAGGAGGTGCTCATCCTAGGGCTGGGCCCAGAGGAGCTGAGCACCCGACAGCAGCCAGCTCAGTCTGCAAGCAGGGGGCCTTGCAGGCATCCCATCACCACAGCTGGTCACCAGCAATGTCACCTGACCAGGTGGCCCTCCGGTCCCTGCCTGCCACCCTGACTGGGAGTTCTTCGGGGTAGGAGAGGGTTTGGATCTCCTCTGGGTTGCAGTGTCTCCCAGTGCTCAGGGTTCTCACTATGAAACAAGAGAAATTCAGACTCATGGCTCTAGTATGGAGTAGATAACCTTGGGTAAATCCCTTAACCTCTGTGGGCCTCAGTTTCTTCATCTGTACAATGAAAGCAGTGCCTACCCCACAAGACTACTGTTTAGGATTAAATGAAATCATTACTTAAACTGCTTAGCTCTAGTACCCAGTGAGAGTCCAAGAAACAGTAGCTACCACTACTATCATTACTACTATTTTTAAAAAAGATTTTATTTATCTATTTTTAGAGAGAGAAGAAGGAAGGGAGAAAGAGTGGGAGAGAAACATCGATGTGCAAGAGAAACATAGATTGGTTGCCTCTCACACGCCCCCAACTGGGGACCTGGCCTGCAACCCAGGCATGCGTCCTGACTGGGAATCGAACCAGAGCCCCTTTGATTTGCTGGCCGCTGCTCAATCCACTAAGCCACACCAGCCAGGGTTCATTACTACTATTTAATAATTTGGTTATAAAATTGGTCACTTAACTCCACATCCCCTCCCAGCCACTCTGCTTGTCCCAATGATTTAGGACAGATGTCCTGATTATAGAACAGACTTTTCCCTTCTGAACACATTCCAAAGGATGCACCAGGAAGAAATTCCACAGGAAGGTCATGCAGAAGACCAACCATGCACTGCCCCCCACCGCAGGCTGTCCCTGACACGTGGGGTCATCTGCCTCTTAGGACTGTCACTCCAAAGCCCTGGTTGGAATGTACAGGTCTGGGGGCCTGACAGGGGTGAGGCTAAGTGGACAAGATGTCCTCTCTGATCAGGGCTGGGGGCACTCAGGAGTCAGCAGCAAGCCCTGAGCTTTATCAGGAGTGCATTTATAGGGGATCTCTGAGGACCCCCATATCTCTTCCTGCTTAGACCACTGGAGCGGCCACCCTTAGTGCAGAACCCCTTCCTAAAATATCAAACACCCCTCTGCACAGGACTGTGGAAGGGATGAGTCCAGCCTGACTGTGACCAGAGGAGGTGGTGAAAGGGTCCGCCCAAGGGACTGGATTCTGTTTCTGAGGGAGGGAGGGAGGGCCAGGTCTGCTTGGCTGAGGTCACACCCTACTGCCATTGGCCATCACCCAGGGGAAAGCCCCTTACTGAGTGAGACCCTGGATTGAGCTCAAGGGTGAGGTCAGGCTAAGGAAGGGGAATTCAGGCCAAAGGGGCAAACAAAAGCTTGGATCCTGATGCTGCCTCTACCATTTCTTTACTGTAACCGAGGGCAAATGACTTTGCCTCTCTGTGCCTCAGTTTCTTTCTCTATAGATTGAAACCTAACTTCTAAGGTTGTTTGGAGGATGAAACTGGTTAACATACATAAAAGTGCCTGCGGCCTGGCCGATGTGGCTCAGTGGCTTGAGTGCCAAAAGGTCAAGGGTTCAATTCCCAATCAGGCGCATGCCTGGGTTGCAGGCCAGGTCTCCAGTTGTGAGTGTGAGAGAGCCAACCAATAGATGTTTCTCTCACACATCGATGTTTCTCTCCCTCTCTTTCTCCCTCCCTTCTCCCCTCTCTAAAAGATAAATGAAATTAAAAAAAAAAAAAAAAAAATGCCTGCAACAGTGCTGTGTGCGAGTTTGCTGACGCTGTCGTTCTGGTTGATGTCATTATTCAGCTCTGAGTTTCTTCCCCTTTACTGGAGGTTCCAGAGAGGGGTCAGACTAGCGGTCGGGGTCAGTCTGGACTCCCACCAGGGCTCTCTGTGTGATCCTCGTCCAATCTCTGGCCTTGGCCTCAGTCTCTCCATCTGTGAAAAAAGCTGGACCAAGTGGCCTCCGGCTGTCCATGGCCATATCTGCTCCAGCCTCCCTCTTATCTCCATTTCCTTCTTCCTTCTCCATTTCCCACTCATGTCCTACTGCATCCCCTCCTGCTACAACACAACACTCGGAAGCCTACAGTGGGCTGAAAGGGACAGCTGGTGGGCAAGCGGTACCAGACTTCAAGCAGCCCAGGGCCCATCCCAGGCCTCCAAGGGTTAAGATCCGGAGTGAAGGGGGTGGGAGCGGGGAAGAGGCAGGGTCAGGGCTAGAGCCCAGGGCCTGCCTCCCCTCCCCCTACCCTGGGAACAGAAGCTACTTGTTTGGGCATCAGCCGGCTGGCTTTGAGCTTGGCCAAAGGGAGAATGGGGTGGAGAGGGGAGAGCCCCTCCCCCCGACCCTGTGGAGAGTGGAGGGGACTCCCCTCTTGCAGCTGATGCCCTAGGTTTAGTGCTGGCCTAGTCCATCACTAGCCCCTAGGACTCTCAGAGGCCCTTACCCCCCTGAACTCACCCTTTTCCCCAAGTTCTGCCTTTTCTTCATTCAAACATTCACTGCTGGGGGCAGGATTTAGACTCGGGCCCGGCTCTGGCCCCAGACCAGCTCTTTTTTGGTGTATGGGACCAGGGCTTATCACCCCATCCTGCAGATGGGGAAATGGAAGCTCTGAGGAGCTGAGAAGTCTGGGGACATGCAATCATATGGGGTGTGGTGGCAGCACAGAAACTGCCCCAGGTCCCAGACATCCCCATAGCTCTTCAGGCGCCTTCCCCACAGAGCTCCAAGGAGGCTCTTGCTAAGCTGGGTCACTAGACAGGACTGAAAAGCGAGGCAGCAATAAGCAGCCTACTTCTGAAGTCCCAAAGGATCTAGGACATTTAGAGGAGAGAAAACTTGTAAGTAGCCCGCACAAAGGGAGCCTTGAGGTTTGGAAAAGGATGACTGGAACCTGACAGGTGATGGGGGTGAAGCTGGGGCCAAGTGGGGAATGCCCCAATGAAGGTTGGGTGCAATCTGGGCCCCTGGTGGCCTCTGCTAATTTTTGCCTCCCCAGTTGTCAGGACTCTGCCTGGGACAGCCCCCTCTTGTCCTATTCCAGGAAGCGAGTGGCAAATGGGGAGGCAGAGTCCCCAGGCCAGGGTCTGGACAATCCCAAACCAGCCATGGGACAGGTGGATGAGTTCTCTCTACACCTTGCCCCTGCTACCCCTTCATGCCATACCCATTTCCTTGCCATTCCTCAAATATGCCATGCAAGTTCCTGCCCTTCCACAAGCTATGCCCTCCTCTGGAGGATCCTTATCCTTGTGAATTGCCACTTAATTGCTGAGGCCCGTTCCAGTCATCTCCTCCCTGGGCCTCCAAGAGCGCCAGTCCCTGATTCTATCTCAGTGCCCACCTGTATCCGTCTTTGTGACTCTGCTGGTATCCTTCTACCCTGTAATGAGCTTACTGGGAGGTCTCCCCTAGCCTTGTCACTGTCTGCTCTCTGAGGACAGGCATCCTGGGTGACTCTGTCTGGAGATCGGTACTCACGCAGTAAACGAAGTCCCTCTACACACCTGCGGACCCTGTAGCCCTCCCTACCCCCACCCCCCAAGCCTGGGGATCTGGGAAGATTCCCAGAGCAGGAACTTTGGGGGAGGGTATACATATACCAGAAGCCATAGTGTGACGACTTTTAACCAAAGTTCACCAACACCAAAAGCACCCCTGGGGATCTGGAACGAAACACCCACCCCATGACCCCCAGTCTGAACTCCCAGTCTGCTCTCTCCAGTCCCCAAAACCCACTCCTGCCTTGACCCCATTCACTGTGAACACGAACCTCCTTCTTCCAGCAATTGGGCCACGTAGGGGCTCTTGGGAGGTCATGCCACCATTTACTGGTGGGGAATTGGGGCGCAGAGACCGGAAGTAGTCTTCCCAAGGTCACTGCCCAGGTGCCGGGCACAGGGTCGTTGCCATATGCAGAGCCGTAGGGGTCTCCGCGGTCAACGAGGTGGAGCCTTCATTTCACAAATGAGAAAAGCAAGGCGTCCGAAGAAGGGCTGGCTCCGGATCCCGAGAGCCTTCATGCCAGGGGGTTGAGGGCTGGAACCCCCTGTCCCACCGGTTCGCCCTCCTCTCTATAGTCTCTGGCCGGACAGCGCACCTTGAGGAGGCGATCCCCGTCCCCACCACTGAATAGCAGAACTGAAAACACCACCTGGGAGAAACACCCGCGGAAGTAGGTACCAGGCACAGAATCGCGGCGGGGCCTCGGCGTTCCCTTCTGCGGAATGGGAAAGTCCGAGCCACGCTTGGGGAAGGAGCGCAACTGGGAGGTCCCGGAAACCACACTGACCTGTCCTGAGCGAAAACTCCACGCAGGGGGACCCAGCGTTCCAGAGGAGCCACAGGCTCAGCTGCCGCAGCTAACTCACCGCCTCAGGTCGGGCGCGCCCACCCCCCCGGGCTCTTCCGCCTGCCCCACGTGACACCCCAGGGAGGGGAGGGCGGGGCAGGGGCATGGACACGCCCCCTCTCTGACCCGGCTCAGTAGAGTCCCGCTAGCCTTGCACATAATGGGTGTGTGTATCTTGCCTGTTCCTCTCCCTGCTGCGCAGAGATCCGTTTCTGTCTCCTGAGACTCAGGTTCTATCCCCACCACCACCACCCGTTGAGTCTCCATCTCTTCCTGAGTCTCGCTCCTCTTGCTACTCCTCTTCTGGTGACTGTGCCCCAAAGGAATGAGCCGCACCCCCCTCCCAGAAGTCCAGGCCCCTAGGGTGTGAAAGGACGACTTGGGTCTCTGACATCCTCTTCTAGGGAGTCCTTCCCTACCCCATTCTCTGAAGCTATCTCACGACTCTCCCTAGGCCACGCCCCCAGAGGCAGGGTGCTGGGGAAGAGGCCCGCCCAGTCAGAGCGCCTAAAGGTCCCTTGGCTGAAGGCTGCATCCTAAGGTCTTGGCACCCAGGCACCTTTGCTGGCCTAAAAAACGGGAGATTCTCTACCATTCTGCAAGCACACACCCAGATGAGGGCCCAGGGCAGACACTTCTGGTTCCTGTATCAAGGGCACCTTTGGGGCCAGCCAAGCCAGAGATCTTACTCTATTTCTCCAAAGACTCTGTGGACCCATTTGGAAAACCGCTCTCACCAAGGTGGGGCATGAGGGTTTAGTCTATGAGATTGTGAGTCATTAATTTGAGCACCTACACCTACTGAATGCCAGGCCCGGAGCTGGACAATTCACTCCTTTTATCTCAATCCTCATAACTTTGCTTGAAGTCAAAAATCATCACTATAGGCTATGGATTAGAAAATGAGTCTCCAAAAATTTCCACAACTTGCCCAAAATTACAAAACCAGTATTGGCAAACCTGGGATTGGAACCCAAGTCTTGGTGAATTATAGAATCTCCTACCTACCACTGGACCTTTACTCCGCCCCACTAGGAAAGTCTACTACTGTGTCTTCCTAACAAGGCTAAGGCATGTTGCTTCCAGGAAGGGAGGACAGGGCCATGCCTTGGGGAGAACTTCCTGGCCCCAAATTCGTATCAGGCTCAAAAACACTGCAGAGGGTAGAGAACTGGGCCCTTCTCCCAGTCTGACAGCAGAGCAGGGGTGTCCCTCTGGCAATAGAGGGCACCTGGGGGCACAGCATCCTTCTAGACTTCAAAGCATCAAGGTAGTACACAAGAACAAGGGCCTGGCATCTGACCACTGACAAGGGACAAGGGCTAGCTAGGGACCCCATCCTTCCTGTTAACACAGGCAGGAAGCCTTTTCTTTCTTTCTTTCTTTCTTTCTTTCTTTCTTTCTTTCTTTCTTTCTTTCTTTCTTTCTTTTTTTCCCTTTACTGATTTTAGAGAGAGAAGGGGAGAGAGAAAAAAAAAAAACAATCCATTTGTTGTTCCACGTATTTATGCATTCACTTGTTGATTCTTTTATGCGCCCTGACCGGGGATTGAACCCAGAGCCTTGGCATATTGGGACACCACTCTAACCTAATGAGCTACCAGTCTGGAGGTCTTCAAAATGACCTAGGGAGGGCTCAAACAGGGTCTTGTCCCTTCAGTGCACTGGAGTCCGATGACTCTCACCTCAACTCCGACCGACCTCCTCCAGAACATGCTGCCCCAACCTCGGCTCTGAGGCCCACAACCCTATGGTGTGAGACCCAGGGACCTCGTCATCTCCCTTCCCTGATGACTGGAGAGTGTCAGGCCCCTGTCCATGGGTTGAACCCTAGGAGGCTGAAGGTCACAAAGTAGAACTTCCCTCCCAAAGGAGCTGAAGGTCACAGGGAAGAACCCCACCCTCTGACCCCTGACCCAGGGCCTCTAGCCAGATGTGCTCCTTCTCTTAGAGCAATGAAGGCAGTCAAACAGCCTGGAGAGAATGGCAGAATGAACACACAACAAGAACAGGTGGATAGATAAAGACTGAAATAATGGCTGAGCAAGTGTGGCTCAATCGGTTGGAGCATTGTCCTCTATACCAAAGGGCTGCGGGTTCCATTCCTGGTCAGGGCACATGTCTAGGCTGCAGTTCAGTCCCAGAGTGGGGTACATGCAGGAGGCAGCCAACTGATGTTTCTCTCACATCAATGTTTCTCTCTCTCAAATCAATAAATATGTATTTTTTAAATTATAAAAAAAGAGTGAAATAATGAATAGACACCAAGGGAACAGAACAACCCTCTCCCATGCCCCCACCAGCCCCAGTTACACATGGGGAGATGAGGGGCTGCCTAAAGGAGCAAAGGTCAGGCGATCAATGACAAAAGTAACAAAATGAACTGCAGAACAAGGGGACCAAGGGCAGCAGTCGCGCTCCGAGCAGGTGGGGAACAGATGATGATACTGCGATGAGCCGGTTGAGGCTGTGGGATTGTTTATTGGGGCTGTGTCCGGCCAGGCCACAGTGCCAACCTGGGCCTGAGCCCAACGTCCTCAGGAGGCGCAGGGGGTACGGGAGGGGAGAAAGCGCGGGAAGATCTGCCACCCCAGGCTCTGCCCCGTCTTGTCTCAGTCCCTGTTGTGGTTCCGTGCTCAGGTGAGCGAGGTGTCATCGTCGCTGCCCTCGCCCCCGGCGCCACCCATACGCTCCTCCCGACTCTCTGCCACTGCACTCTCGTCGATGTTCTCCAGTGAGTCCGCATGCTGAACCGACAGCTCTGATAACGCCAGGCTTGGCAACGGGCTCTGCTCCGGGTGCAGCCACGGCTTGAAGTGCGGCTGATGCTTCTGCTTCCACTCAGGGTACTTCACGCATGCCTTGTACATCTTCTTCATGGCCTGCGGACCCAGAGCATTGTTGAGTCAGGGGTGAACAGGCGCAGGCCTAGGTCTGCCCATATCCCCTCCTGCACCCTCCAGTCACTAAGCCCCCAGCTCCCAGCATCCTGAGTTCCTGCCCCAGTTTCATAACTCCGCCCCCAGCCCTAATTCCACCCCTGACTCCCAGTCTCCATCCCTGACTCCACCCCTGCAGCCCCAAACCCTCTCCACCAACCCCCAAAGTCCCAAGGCCACTCACCTTGGGAGCCAAGAACTGAGAAGATTTATTCACCACCCACTTGGGTAAGGAGCCTATGAGAACAGAAAAGGGTAGTTAGAAAAAAGGGGAAGAAGCAGCCTCAGGGACCTAGCCCCCACCTCCAGCCTGGGGTTCTCAGAGAGGCCACCATCTTCTCCACAGGGGTGGAGGATGAGACAAGTCCTATAAGACTTCGTCATTCTCCTCCCTCTTTTCACCTCCAGCCTAGGCCCTCAGGCTCAACTCTACGTCCCCGCCCCACTTCTGCTGAGCCCTGAGGACCACAGGCTATATATGGGTTGAAATCCCAACCCATCAAACACCTGTCTGCTGCCTTCCCTCCACTCACACTAACATCCTTCCTCATACCCAACCCCTCTATGGTGAATGGACCTGATGCTTAGCCCCTCCTCTGCCTGTCCTTCCATGTCCCCTGTCCCAAGACGCCTACCTGCTACATAGGCCTCATGACTGCGCACCCCAGCCTGGCCTGACTTGGAATCTACAGCCCAGCTCTCTACCCTGTCTTATTCACAAGTGTCTGCTCTGCCTCTGACACCCAAAACACTCACTCAATGAGATGCTGGGCCCAGGGCCTTGGCCACTGGGCCCTCAGTGGGGTTCAGGGCATACCCATCCTCCAGTCATTCAACCGTTCACTCACTTCACACTCACTGTGATACCCACCCTGCACCAGCCCTGGGGACCCAGAAAGGAGCTGACTACATGGGAGGCCTAACAGTGTGCCAAGTGCTCTGCTCGAAGGGAATGGGCCCACACAGAGCAGGGAGCCCGTGACTCCTCTGGGTGTCAAGGATAGAGGAGGTGACATCTGAAGCAGCCCTGGAGGGATGGGTAAGAGAGAACAGGTATTTCTAGGCTGAGGGATAGATATGCTTAGACAGGGAGGTGGGAATGTGTAAAAAAGATGTGAGCAGAAACCAGGAAACCTGGGCAGGGGACTTGGACTCTACTCTGAGGGCAATGGAAAGTCACAGAAGAATTTTAAGTAGAAGAGAATCAAGAGGAAATAAGTGTTTTGGAAAAATTCATCTGGTAGCTATGAGGACAGACAAGGTGGATGAGTATGGAGAGAAATGCCAGATTCAGGAGCTATTCAGGAGGTAGAATCAATAAGAATCGGGGACTAGATTTGGGAGCTGAGAAGTGGGAGCCTCACACAACCCCAGGTTCTTGGCATAGGTGACTGGAGGGGAGACTTAGGAGAAGGGGCAAGTCAGGAAGGGAGACGGTGAGCTCAGCATCGGACACAGTGAGTCTCAGGTCTGAGAAGACATCCTGAGGGACATGTGGGATCTGGATCTCAGCAAAGAGAGCCATGTGGTCAGCTGGCCACAGAAGCCTTGGGAGTGACTGAGCCTTCCCAAGGGAAAGGGAACTGAGGCCTGGAAAATCTAGGCCTCCGGGATGGACAGAGGATGGGGACCAGCAAGACAGCAGCCAGTAAGCAGAGAGCAAATCCGAGTACAGGGGTGTGGGCACCCAGGAAGACAGCTCTAAGCTTCACCGTGAGACAGTGGCTACCACCTTCCCTTTGCTTTTCAAACCATTATAAAGTCTCAAACCTTGGTTCAAATGATGTTTTGGATAGATGCCCCAAAATACAAAACAGCTCCTAACAGAGGTCCATCTGGATCCCCAGTAGATCAAGTTCCATGCCTTGGGGTATAGGGGAGGATCCCATTGTAGTCTGCCAGGACTAAGCCCTCACCTTTGGGGTCCACCTGGGCCAGGTAGGTGATGACGCAGCTCTTGGGCCCCGTGCTCTGGATGAGGTAGCCCGTCTGGATGGACACAGCTCGGACCAAGTCTTTCCGAGGTGGGTATTTCTGGGGATGGAAGGCACAGGGAGGTAAGACTCAGAGTGGGGGCAAAGGAGGTGTCTTTATGAGTACACACACATTCACGGCATTAGTTAGTCCATATTCCCTGGCGTCCACTCCAGGCCTGGTCTATTGCTAGGGTGACGAGAAAGGGAGGAGTCAGATTAGGCCATTCCTACCCCTCTTAAGCTTTCCCTGTTGCCATTTGGGAAGGCCCCAGAGTGGGGTCAGTGTTTATGAGCACACAGATGAGCACACACATGCATGTGCACATGCACACAAGTACATGCACATGCACACACACTCTCTTTTCCTTGCCCAGCCCAGCTGTACTTGCCCGTCCTGCCTGGCATGGGGATCAAGGCAGCCTGGCCTCAAGGAAGCCCAGGGAACGCTGCCCTCACCTCTTGCTCCCCGCTTCCCGGCCAGACCAAACCAGAATCCAGCCCAACCCACCCACTCACACACAGTGATGGCCCACATTGCCCTCTCCTCATCTGCCTGAGAGGCCCAGCAGGGAGACAGGAACCATTATTCTTACTATATAGGAAGGCAATAAGCCCTGGCTGGGTAGCTTAGTTGGTTAGAGCAATGTCCTGACATGCCAGGGCTGCTGGTTTGATCCCCCAGTCAGGGCACATAAAAGAATCAACCAATGAATGCATAAGTAAGTGGAACGACAAATCGACGTTTCTCTCTTTCTCTCTCTCTCCCTCCTGCCTTCTCTTTCTCCTTCCATGTCTCTCTAAAAGTCAAATCAAATTAAAAAATAAAAAATAAAGATTAAAAAAAATAAAGAAGGAAACTAAGGGCCAGTAGATTTCATGCCTGGCCTGAAGTCACAGGGAAGTCGTGGTAGCAACCAGGGTACTCTCCCTGGACTAGGCCTGCTGGGCCAGCCCTACGTGGCACCTTCCCCTGCCCACCCAGCAGGGAAGGCACATCAACTCACTGGATGTTTGACTGAGTAGTTCATAATGATGTAATCAGCGCCCATGGGGAGCCAGGAGCGGAGGGTGATGACATCACGGTTCTTCAGGGGCTTTGGACACCTCCCTGTGGGGGGCAAGGGACAATTCAGCCAGACCACTGGCTTTCCTGCCTGCAAGGGAGGGCATGGCAGAGGCCAGAGACACAGGGATGCCCAGTTAACTGCCAGCCAGCTCCCCCTGAACCAAACAGGTACCCCCCATACCAGACCGTAGTCCCAGAACTGGAACTAGAAAAGAGACAGAGCACAATCCTCTCCTCTCCTGTCTCCAGCCATCACTGCTCCCTCACAACCTCACACAGTCCTTACCTTGCTGGCCTGACCTGTTTGTATATGTGAGTGTATGAGACAGCAACAGTATTATTGTAATGTGTATACATGAAAACATATGACTGTGAACATGTGGCATATGGCTGTGGGTTGTATATGTGTATACAACTGTATTTGTGTGGAATGTGTATACATGAACATGGGAGTGTATATGTGTTTGTGAGTGTACGTGTGTGTGTGGTATGTGTACTCAACTGTCTGGGAGTGGACAGAGATGTTGAGGAGGGGGTGGCCCTACATCTCAGCGCTCAGGTCTCTAAGCAGCCTGGCCTTGGGAGACATCACAAGGAGGGCAGGTGGGAGTGGGAGGCTCGGCTGGAGGCCAGCTGGAGGCCTGCAGGAGGCTGGGGTAGTGTGCTTGGGCCTGCTCACAAGAATAATAGCCCACGTCAGCATTGACTGTCAAGCGAGCGATGTCGAAAGTCTCAATGACGTTGCTGTCCCACTTCTTTCGGTATTCAATGTCGTGTAGGACATCATAGAGTGTCTCCGCTGGCACATCACGGCACTCCATCCGGCACTGCAAGATAGACAAATGTATTGTCAGGGTCACACAAGGCTCAAAGCCCTGGTGCCAGGGAACCAGAGGGTAGACAGGCCAAGGGGAGAAGAAAAGAACAGGAAGGAACAATAACCTCTGAAGCCAACGTAGGGTCACCACTTGCCATGGGTCCTGTCCATTCCTCCCAGAAGCCAGCTGTGCCAGGAGACAGCAGCCCCTGTATCCAGAGACTATCCGCCCCCCATCTTGGCCCCCACCAAACTTCTCCATTCATCCCAGTTTCCTCCTCCAGGAAGCCTTCCTGAATTACCCAGCCAAACTTTCTGGACTCTCATACACTGAGTCTCTATAGCTGTGCCCTCTTGGGCCCTTGAACTTCATGGCTGAAGGCTCGCAGTTGATTCAGCACAGAGGCTGGTATGGATACGTTAAATGAAATGAAAGCATTAATGAACAAACAATACTTAAATACTTAAATGATCTCTTTCCTCCATGGTACTCATTACCTGGTCATACTATTTGTCCTCCCTTTTTTTTTTAATCCAGTAAAAACATCTTTGAATTTCTTATTACTTATTAAACTTGTCTCCAAAGAGCTTTCCATCTAGGGGAGAAAAGAGCCAAGGATACCTTTTTTTTAATTTAACCCTCACAACTCTGCCAGGAAAGAAATCTAAGGAGGAAATCGAGGCTCAGGGAGTTTAAGTAACTTGTCCAAGGTCACCTAGCTGGTAAATAGCAGAGATATGGGATTTAATCCAGATTACATGCCTGGAAAGCGAGTAAAAACAGAACCATTGTAGGGTTCTCCATCCAGCACTGCAGACAGACACTTGGATTGTTAGGGTCACACAGGACTCCAAGTCCCTGTGCCCAGGGGACCAGATTTGGGTTCAGCAAGATGAAACTCAGTCCATAGCCTTGTTCTATAATTTCTTCACCTGAGAGCCCAATCCCCAGAATCAAGTTTCCTCAGCAAGGGAACAAGTCTTCTTGCAGTTTAAAAAGGTCTCCCAGAACTCCAGGTTCAGACGGCGCCAAGGGGAGCACACACATTGTTTTCTACTAAAAAGGGCATATACACAACCACACGAGGAAGGGGCACACTGTCTTGTCCCTAACCTTGGGTATTCTAGGCACCAGCGAGCTCATCAAGACCTGGCTATGCTTCACTTTACAGAAAACACAGAGGACAGGAACAAATAAGTGTTACCATGAGAATACAACCAGACAAAGCCAGATGGTGAGATAATTCCTCTCCAGTCTTTTCTACAGATTCTCATAAGGAACTAGGCTAGACTAAGAGACTTAGAGGACACAACAACCAGATAGAAAGTGTGGTCCTGGGTTGCACACTGGCTTGACCATAACAGCTATAAAGGACAGATTTGGGACAACAGGAGAAATACGAACATGACCTAAGTATTACATGTGCTGAAAATTTGCTGAATCAAAATATTAGAGGTTGCTGCCTGAAAAAAAAAATGCAGATTACAAAATGGAATGCATGGTGCGATCTCATTTGAGGTGGGGGGTAATATATGCACAGAAAAAGCTCAGGAAGCATAATCGCGAAGATGTTAATAGCAGTGATCTCTAAATGATGAGAATATGGAGGGATTTTGTTTTGTTTTGTGTTTGTATTTCTAATTTTCTAAAATTATAGTACTGCTTCTTGAATAATATAAAATATTTAAATAAAAAGTTCCCCCAATGGGCTCTCTCTGGAGCACGCCCACATCTTTCTTCTCTCTAAGGCATGTATCTTTACTTTTCTCTCCTAAACTCTGAGGGCCCCCGCGAGACTTGCAAGGGATTCAGCAGGCGGTGGCAGCTCATCCCAGGCTTATCTCCTGACCCTGTCTCCAAGGCCCCCTTTTTCTCTGACTTATTAGTGAGCCAACAGCAGCCTCACCTTGACTCGTTTCTTTCCTATAATGTTTCTAGGGAGTCAAAGTCCAGCACTACCTAGGCTTTCACCTGTTGCTTCTTCTACCTAAGCCCTTCCTTTATTCCACTGTCCCCAGCCCTAACAAATGGAAGGAAGGAAGGGAGGGAGGGAGGGAGGGAGGGAGGTGGTTCCCTCAGAGACACTGAGAGGTACACTCGCCACATACCAGGTAGTATCCTAAGTGCTTTATACACATTATAGCATTTTATTCCTACAGCAACACTCTGAGGTATTAGCCCCATTTTAGAATTAAGAAAACCAAAGTTCAAGGACAGGCTTCAGCCCGCAAAGACTGAACTAGTCACTCTTGCCCTCTGCTTTCCTGTTCCATGAGGGGGTATGACCAGATCCAATTATTTAACAACCCCCAGTTCCAGCCCCCAGTTCTATTTAACAATGGAAGAGCCAGAGATGAATCTGGGGCCCGTCCTCGAAAGGCTTCCAGTTAAAAGAGAAGATCTACTTGAAAATGAAGAGGTTCCCTAAACTGCCCAGTGTGGGCACAGAGGAGGTCAGCTCCGTGAAGTGGGCGGGGAGTCAGGCTTCATGGAGAAGCTTAGTCTGGAAGGTAGGTGTCTGCCAAGTGGCCTTGGCTGAAACACCAGCCAGGGAACAGGCCCAGAGGCAGATGAGAGGGTGGCCTGTAGGAAGCCAAATGAGTTCCATTTGCTCCAGTTCCCATGGTGTGGTATAGCCTAATACTCAAAATGTCCTGGTTCCAGGTCTCCTTGGAGAAATACGTGATTCTGGTGCTGGGTCGAAGTAAGTGTAAGATGAGCCTGGAACATCTTATTATGCAAAAAAAAAAGGACCTAACCACAGAATGCGAGGGACCTTGCCCAGAGTACACAGGGGCCAGCATGACGAGCTTCCACTGGTTTAGTTGACCAACTTATCAGTGTTTGCCTGAAGCTTTCCCAGTTTTAGCATTGAAAGTCCACATCCTGGAAAACCCCTCAGACCTGGGCAAACGAGGACAGCTGGCCACCTACCACAGGCTAAAGGTGGGACAATCCATGTATTAAAATAAATAATGAATAATGATAGTAACAAACTGTACTCCCTCCACTGAATAAAATAGGAAAATAAAGTACATACAGATATGAATGAATAAATTCAATGTTTAATGAGGGTAGTTACGTAGTTTTCAAGGTAGCTTCCCATCAAATACTTGTTACAAAGGCAGAGTGAGTAACTTCATAATACAGAAGCGTGGCAGATCCCACCTTGATCAAGAGAGCGGAGTGACCATCATTAGTAATGAACGCCATTAAAATGATTAGTAAGTGAACATCACTAGTACAACTGGGTGCTGACTGATGGGATGCAACAAAAGGAACACAGGCACCGCTTACGGGGTATTTCTGCCGAAGATGTATAACCTAAATCTAATCATGAGGAAAACCAGACAAACCCAAAATGAGGAACTTTCACAAAATAACCGGCCTTTAACTGTCAGGGTCATGAAAGTCAAGGAAAAGATTCAAGAATTCTGTATCAGACTGACTAGTGAAACTACTGAGACTAATGAAACATGAGTGAATGAATAAGTGAGTGCGTGAATAACGTGACGGGAGGGAGGTGATGGTGAGAAGGGCGTGGGAGGAGACGGCAGGGGCCAGCTCTGGCATCCGTGGGAGCATCCAGACAGCCTTCCATTCAGCAGCCATGTGGTGGTCCGGGTGCTGCACCAGACATTCAACACACACTCGCTCTTCACTCCAAACTTATGAGCTGGTGTCATGCCTGTGCTGCAAAACAAAAAAACTGAGGCACAGGAGAGTAAGCAACCTGCCCAGATCAGGCAGCCAGAAAGCAGCCTAGCAGGGATTCAAAACAAAACCAGATCTTCCAGTACTCCTAACCATCAAGGAGCGCTCAGGTGTGGCTTCTGAGGAAACCGGAACTACACTAAATCAAAGCCGGGAAGCTGGTTTGGCTTTGCAAGTCCTCAGGTGTTTTATGCTGCACAGTGAGCGTATGGAGGGGCCCTGACAACAGGATGATGCCTTGCAGGAAAGCCTCTTCCGTCGGGCCAGCCTCAGGGCCCTGGGACCCAGCTGTACCCACCGCTGAGTGAACACTGAGAAAGGGCCCACACTGCCCAGATTCTGCCCATTCTCAATCGGGCCTCCTGGATCAGGGTTGTCGAGGCTTCAGGACCAAAGGCCTCCTTCTAAGACAGCAGGCAGTGGGGGGAGCACGCAGAGCCCCAAGGCAGACTGGGCACCTACTGAGTGTAAACTCTGCATAACATTTTATCTTCAAGATACAGATGGAAACTTCAAAGGTTCTCCAGCTTGTGGCGACTCTCAGAGAGGAGGGCCCTGCTGGGAGGAGGGCACTGTGAAGGTAAGAGCCCTGGCTGTGGCGGCCCTCCAGGTGAGGTAACTGAGGTCTGGGTGGTGCTCTAGAGAGCAGAGAGTGTCCATGGGCCCCCACGGCCCACGGTGACTGGCCTGGCTCCTCACTCAGCCCTTTCCACAGCCCCCAGGAGGGCAGTGCGACTGCGCCAAGACTGGTAAATTACATCTAGCACTGTTCTTGCCTGCAGGGCCAGCTGCCACATCAGCAAAGACAAGGTGTAATTTTAAGAGGCTTTGGGATGCACGAGTAGGGGGAGGCACCTGCTTGGAGAGCACCTGGTGGGTGAGCCTGTGAATGGAGAGCACATCCATTGGGCCCTGGGCAAGTCAGTCACTTCAGGTGAATACCTGGGAGCTCCCTCTGGAATCCAGACCTGAAGAGGAGGAGCCACCTTGGGCTGCAAAGCCCTTAAAGCCTGGTTGCAGTAGGCAGGCTAACAAGCAGCCATATATCAGCTGAGAAAACTAAGGCCCAGGGTAAATACAGACTGTGACCCCTCTACTTCATTCTCTCCAGGCCTCATGAGGGGGAGAACCGTTACTGCCCAGAACCCCTGGGCCCAACACCACCGCCAGCACCCCAAGTCCCACAGAGCCAAGAACAGAAAGGACTGGACAATCAAGGACGGCCATCGGGGAGACTCCTACAGACTTTGGGCCTGGCGACCCCAGGTTCCAGTCCTCTCCTTGGGCACAGGACTTAACTCTCCTGAGTCTCAGTGTCCTCGTATGAAAAATGGGGTTACTAATAGAACGTATGGAATGGGGATGTTGTGATTACGTTAAATGAGATAGTGTATGCAATATGCCTGGCACATAGCAAATACTCCAGTGGGCTTCCTTGAGCAGCCATTCACCCTTCCACAGGCCAGGACTAGGTCACATGCGCTTCTGTTTATTTTGTGCCCTAGGCACCTCTCCTGCCTCACCCTGGCCCTGCCCTTCCATCCATCTGTTCACCACTTTGGGGAGTCTCCCGTGTTCCAAGCCTCGCTGGGCAGCATGGACCCACAGATGAACCAGACCTGGGCCCTGCCCCAAACGAGCCTCATCAAGTGGGTGGTAGGAAACACAAGGACACAAAATCCCAGTAGAGAATGAGCAGTGTTGGGGGACGGCGAGTGGGGGTAAGGGTACTGTGGGAGCAGAGGGTGATGGAGTCTAAAAGGAGAAGGAGCTAAACTGCCACACGGGGGAGAGGGCATTTCAGGCAGAGAGGCTGCTGGACTCAAAGGCCCGGAGCTTCACTAAAAATGCACAGAACACGCCACAGTGTAAACTGTGTCTCACTCTCCCCATCTCCTCTCTCCTACCCTCACCTGTGCTTCTCTGGGAGACTTCCTAGCACTCAGCTTTAGAGGAGGAATCTCCATGGGTGAAGGGAAGTGGTGGGGAAGGGGCGGCAGCACCTCCCAGGACCCAGCGCCATGGCTGACCTGAGATGGGGGGAAGAAGTCAGTCAGGTCACTTCCATGGGGCTGTGGTACAACCTTGAAAGCCAAACACCAGGGCAGTAACAAGCAAACTGAGAGAGAGGTGAACGCCCCCCAAGACCTCACACAGCAGGTCTCCAATATCCTTGCCCAGGGGCTATGTGGGGCACACCGAAAATCCCAAAGTCCCAAGGGGCCAGGAGATGATCTCTTCCACCACTACTCTTCAGGTTACCACTGTGGAAACTGAGGCCCAGAGAAGGGTAATGGGCCCACCTGGGTTCAATCCCTCAGGCTGGGCTGATTTCTCACTATGTTGCATTTCAGCAGTTTGGTAAAAAGAATAACTGTTAGGCAAACTGCCCTTTCCCAACAGAACCGTTTTCAAATCAGAGGAAAGGCTCCTAGGCACTAAGTATCAAACCAATCATAGCCCCAAGCAATAGCCCCAACCTCAATAACCATTACCATGTGCTCAAGTCACTAATTTATGACCCAACAAGGGAGACTGCAGCGCCTGGACGCTGGACCCCACAGGGGCTGAAATTCAGGTCGGGCCACCTCTGCCAGTTGTTAAGGACACCAAACTGCATCCTGTGCAGAAATCATCCTATCGCCCCAACACGCCAACGGGCATCGTCGTTTCCGTTTTATAGGTGCAGAACATGAGGCCTAGAGAGTTATAATGACCGACCGGGGCCACACGGCTCCACAGTGGTGAAGCGGAGAGCCAGAGCCCGAAGTGTCAGGACATTCTGCTACCTTCACCAAGGAGCAGGACTGGCCCAGCTGGCAACTGGAGGCTGTCTGAGTTAATTGATGGTTATTATGCAGCGCTCACTGAATTCAGAGGGCTTGCTCACCAGGGAGCGAAGCTCAGAGGTTCTTCATCTGAACGAGGTCGCTGACTCGCTCCTCAGACTTCACTGGACTCAAAGGCAGGGCCGCGCTTTCCCAACACCCGGCACTGGAGCTCTGTACCTGGAAGCCCCCTCTGAGAGCCTTCCGGCCTTGGCGTTGTCCCCTCAGACCCAGCCAGGCCCCACAGGCTCACAGTTTACTCCGCAGTTCCAGGGGCTGTCTGGGTTGGACAGGCCTCTGTCCTGGCCACGTCCTACCTGGGGGGCCTTGGCTTGGGCGAAGGACTTCAGCTCTGAGTCCCAGTATCTTCATCTGTCAAACAGGGATAACCCTCCCCTCAGAGCAGAGCCATGAGGATTAAATCAGACTTGCACATGAAGCCTCCAGCGGCTGCCCTTCCTCCAGTTCCCGGTCCCAGCAGCTTTCCCTGGCTTCTCAGGCCTGCTCAACGGGCCATGCTCCTTACGGTCCTCAAAGGGCACCAAAATAATACAGGGACAAGGAACAACATTTCGAACAACTAAAACGCCCTCTCTCTCCCCACGGGGTAGATCAGCAGGGAGGGGATAGGTGACCCTCTTACACCAGGGCCCTATACGAATCCCCCAGACACACACACCACCCTCATAACCACAGCCAGACACTGCCCTCCTCATGCCCGGCCAGGGCTGAGAGATGCTGAGACCAGCTCCAGGAACGCCTCCTCCCTGTCTGCTCCGGGTTCTCCTCCCAGGGCCCACTCACTGCTTGCTTCAGGCTTCAGGGTCCTCCACTCTGCCCCTCCCAAAGCCCACTGGGCCAGCACTGAGACAGGCTGACAGAGCCCCTGCCCTTGCTTCTGGGTTTCTGGGGCCCCTAGAAGGGAGACCCCTAAGACATTCCTCCATGCCCTCCAAAATCTCAACAGCAGCACAAGAGCACTGACACAAGGGGTCAGGGGAAGCAGAGAGGGGGTGGGTGGTGCAGGAGGAGAGCAGTCTGACTTATCCTCCCAGGACCTTCCTTCGCTGGTTTCTTTCCTATTTTGTCTTCAACCTTTAGCCTGGCTGACCCATGTCCAGGCGGCCCTCCTTGTCCCTAAACTAGGCAGGTTGCGCTGGGGTCCCCAGTGCCTCCCTCCATCAGCACGCACTACAGCGCACTGAAGCGCCCGCAGTGCTGTGGCCCATTGTTCACCTTGGTGTCCCCTGGGCCTGGCACAGCTTAGTAAAGACCTGTTGCCTGAACTGCAGACTGGACAGGTGAGCCAACAAAGAGTCTGTGCCTGTGGGAGCTTCTCTTGACTTTTAGAGTGCTGGGGCTGTGGAATTCAGAAGAAACAGTCATCACGACTCCTGGATTCTTGTAAAAATTTCTATGGCGCCTGAAGCTGACTCCTGCTTCTGCCGTCATCCTCGTAAAACGGCGTGCAGGGCCAAGGCATGTCCAAGGCAGGTGCCGGGGAGGTCCCACAACTTTGCTATAAGATCTTCAATAGTTCTGACAGTTCAAGAAAAGTAAATTAAAATTGTAGAGATACCAATTTATGCTTAGTAAATTAGCAAAAATATGTAAAATACCCACTGCTTGTGAGGATGTGGTAAAACTGGTATTGTGAGTGGTAGCAAACATGGGTTTCACTATCCTGAAAAGTACTCTGGCAAATATTTTTGAAATCATAAAAATGTACCTTTCAACTTTGGTCCTGGGACCCCAGGACCAAAAATTTATACTCAGGAAAAACATACAAAATAAGGAGAAAGTTCTGCTACAATATTCATGAACACAGTATTGTACTTGTAATTGGTAAAACACCTCAGATCCCGGAGAACCACCCTGACCACCACCAACAGCAGGGCCTGGTTGAGTTCAGAACAACACGTCAAACCCAGGTCCCTATGGTCAATTAATGTTTGACAAAGGGGGCAGGAGCATAAAATGAAGTAAAAATAGCCTCTTCAACACATGGTGTTGGGAGATCTGGACAGGTACATGCAAAAAAAATGAAACTAGACCACCCACTTACACCATACACAAAAATAAATTCAAGATGGATAAAAGACTTAAAGGTAAGCTGGGATACCATAAAAGTCCTAGAGGAAAATATAGGCAGAAAAATTTCAGATAGCCCATGTAGCAATGTTTTTGCTGATATATCTCCTAGGACAAGGGAAATAATGGAAAGAATAAACAAATGGGATTATATCAAACTAAAAAGCTCTGCTCAGCTAAAGACAACATCATCAAAATGAAGAGGGAACCACCCGTACAGGAAAACATATTTGCCAATGATACCTCAGACAAGGGTTAGATCTCTAAAATATAGGGTCCGGCAGAAGTAACGCCTGCTTGAGTGTGGTTGATAGTGTAATAATATGGGTGTAATAATTTATAGTTTTAATTTGAACATTTCACCTAAAATGTCATATGGTGTGCTTGAGTGGGATATTGCTATGTTACAGAATTACATGCTTATGATTTTGTAATAAAAAAGGGGCGTTATTTGTGCTGGACTTGTACATAAAGAACTCATATGGCTCAACATCAGGAAGACAGACAATCCAATTAAAAAATGGGCAAAGGACCTGAACAGACACCTCTTCAAGGAGGACATACACAGGGCCCAGAGACATATGAAAGGAAGCTCAACATCACTAGCCATCAAAGAGATGCAAATTAAAACCACAATGAGATACCACCTCACACCAGTCTGAATGGTCATCATAAACAAATCAACAAGCAAGTGCTGGAGAGGTTGTGGAGAAAAGGGAACCCTAGTACACTGCTGGTGGGAAGGCAGGCTGGTGCAGCCACTGTGGAAAACAGTATAGAATTTCCTCAAAAAACTAAAAATGGAACTTCCTTTTGATCCACTGACTCCACTGCTGGGATTATACCTAAGAACCCTGAAACACCAATCCAAAAGAACCTATGCACCCCAATGTTCATAGAGGTGTTATTTACAATAGCCAAGTGCTGGAAACAGCCTAAGTGCCCATCAGTAAATGAGTGGACCAAAAAACTGTGGTACGTTTAGCCCTGGCTGGTGTGGCTCAGCGGATTGAGAACCGGCTTGTGAACCAAAGGGCTGCCTGTTTGATTCCAAGTCAGGGCGCATGCCTGGGTTGCAAGCAAGATCCCGCATAGGGGGTGCACAAGAGACAACCACACATTGATGTTTCTCTCCCTTTCTCCCTCCCATCCCCTCTCTCTAAAAATAAATAAATAAAATCTTAAAATAAGCCAGGCGGCCATAGACAAATACCATATGATCTCACCTATAACAGGAACCTAATGAACAGAACAAACAAATGAGCAAAATAGAACCCGAAGCATGGAAACAAGGAACAGACTGACGATGACCTGAAAGGAGTGGGGAGGAGGAGAAGGGGAGAAGAGGGGAAAGAAGGGGAAGGGTCTAGTCAAGGAATATATATGGATGACCCATGGTCATGGACAACAGGGTGGGGACTGACTGTGGGAGCAGGGGCTGGGGGGCAAGGGAGAGCAACGAGGGAAAAATTGGGACAACTGTAATGGAACAGTAAAAAAATTTTTAATTAAAAAAAACCCTAAATCCAAAATTTAAGAAAAAACAAAGAATGACACATCACCTTGATCACTGCTGCCAGCTATGAAGGACTGTGGGCTCCCTCGGGGCAGGGGCAGGGGCAGGGGCAGGGGCTGAGCAAGCTCTGAATCCTCAAACCCCGGACAGGCCTGGCAAGGAGTAGCTGCTGGAAATGTTCATGAATTAATAATCCTTTAGCAATACGAAAAACTTTCACAGATGCAATGTTAAATGAAAAAGGGAGGATATAAACTTCTACCTGTGCCATAGTCTAAACCAGAATCTTCTTCATCTCATGGCACACATACACTAATTACTAAAATTCTGCAGCACTCCAAAATATACATTTTTTGCTGATCTGACAATAAAAAAAGGTAGTACTTTGATTCATTCACACCAGACATCTATTGTTGTGTTGGCTGTTGTCATTTTTTCTTTGACAGTCTAAGGGAAAAGAGGTCAGTGCCCCTGACTAAACAGTCAGGTACTGCGTGTTTTAGACGCTCTTACAGCACACCAGTGTACTGCAGCACAATGGTTGAAAATTGCTGGTCTAAACTATGTATAAATCATCTACACCCTTGAGTGAGAGCTAGAAAGAAGCAAGAAAAAGTTTTACACAGAAATTGAGGCTCTGGGTGATTTATTTTCCATTTTTGGATTCTTGTTACTGTTGATACAATGTAGTTTATACAAGATATAGGAACTATATATGAATTTTTCTAAGTTTAGAACATTGTCCAGATGCCCTAGCCAGGCGACTCAGTTAATTGAGCATTGTCCCATACACCAAAAGGCTGCGGGTTTGATTCCTGGCCAGGACACATGCGTAGGTTCCAGGTTCGATCCCCAGTCAGGGTCAGGGCATATACGAGAATCAATCGATCGTTGTTTCTCTCACACAATGATGTCTCTCTGTCTCTTCTCTCTCTCCCCACCCCATCCCTCCCTTCCTCTCTCTAAATCAATAAGCATGTCCTTGGGTGAGGATAAAAATAAAAAAGAACGTCCAGAATCCCAAGGTCCTTGTTCCCTGGACATGGAAGCCAGGACCCAGCTAAGATGGGGCCTGAGGCTGCCCATGCTGATGCTCAGTGACTTCGGAAATACTCTGCATTGTGTGGCTGTGCTCTAAGTGGAGCCAGAGGGACTCAGGGCCCTTCTACCTTTGGGCCGGGGCATAGGCATGACAACCCCGGGCAGTCAGGGCAAGGACAGAGGGAAGCTGAGGATGAAGGTGCAGGGAGGGGCACCTAAGTGGAGTCCTAAGGGATGAAGAGAAAGCAGATGGCACCCACATGCAAGAAGGAGGAAGAGGCTCCCGGCAGAGGTGCTGGCACGAGCCTGGGGACTGGAAACGGCCTAGATGGGCTGGGGGAAGGAGAGGGCTCACACAGTTCCATGAAGTAACCTGAGTGAACAAGGATAGAGGCGGAGGAAATGGAGCTGTCCCTTGGGTGCCTCAGACTGTTCATCCTTTCATCCATTCAGCAAATGTGAATGGTGTGCCAGCTTGGCGCCACGCTCTGTGCTAGGGGCTTTGCAAATTCATCTAATCCTATCCTCTCAATTACCTAGGAGGGAAGATTATGCCCATTTATAAATGGTGGCTCAGAAAGGTGAAATGGAACCAACCTGGAAGCCACTGTGAGCCAAAGTCCACCCCCAAAACTGTTCCTCAAGAACCAGGCTCTGCTCTGTGGAGGACCGAAGGGCTCCCAGGTGGGCCAGCACGCGGCCAAGGGAGGACTGTACCTGGGGGTTCCACCCTAGGGGCTGAGGCTCTTGGGGCTGGCTCTGCCTGCAGTGAGGGCAGCTGGAAGGACACAAAGAGCATGTGTAGTGTGGTGGGCCCAATGCAGGGTCTCCTTCCCCCACCTTCAGGTTCAGCATTCCCACCTGCAAAATGACCAGGCTAGTCCTGTGGCCCTCTCTTCTGAAGAGAAGGATGTCTAAAATCAGATACCCCCTGCCCTGGCCAGTGTGGCTCAGTTGGTTAAAGCATTGTCCTGCAACCAAAAGGTCACCTGTTCAATTCCCAGACAGGGTACATGCCTCGGTTGTGGGTTCAATTCCCAGTTGGGGCACGTGCGAGAGGAAACCAATCGATGTTTCTCTCACATCAATGTTTCTCTCTCTCTCTCAAATAAGGATAAAATAAACCTTTAAAAATATAAAACCGAAAAATAAAACCCCTAACCAATCTTCTGCCCAAAGTGGACCCATCTGATAGGGAGGGGAGGTGCTGCTATCGGCCCCTGGACAGAGCTACCTGAGTTGTTCCTGACTGAGTTGCTCCTGAGTCGGCGCAGGCAGAGCAAGCTGGCCCTCTGCTGCTCTCCATCCAGGGCTAAACGACTCGTGGCCGCTCGGCCTCCTTACTCCTCCCTCCCCCTTGTCTCCGGCAGCCTATCTGGACCCCCATCCCCCAGGCTCATGAGCAGCATGCCCCAGCTCTGCAGCAATGAGGAACACCCTGCTGACATCTCAGAAGCTGACCTCCTGGTCTGGAGCTCCACTCCAGCCTGGGGGGAGGTGGGGAAGCCAGAGAGAGGAGAGAGAGCTGAGAAGGAGAAGCAGAGAGTGGGTGGGCCTGGAAGAAAAGGGGGGAGGGGGTGACAGGAGACCAGTGAGACAAGACAGGGCCAGGCCTGGCACACAGACCTCAAGACAAAAACAAACTGGATAAACATCCTCCCTGGGCTTCACGGACCACCAGTGGCCTAATGCCCCCCAAACCTCTCTAATAAACTCCAGGCTGCATCTTCAACAGTCTCCTGGGGATCACCCCCTAGACAGCCCACAGGCCGCCTCCTCATATGCACTACGTCCACCACTATTGTAATGTCTACCCCAATGCCTGCTCCGCTCTGCTCCTCCTGCCTGGAACCCAGGCAAGGTTCTGGATTCGTCCCTCACTGCCATCCCTGGACTTCGCTCAGCCAGGGCCTTCCCAACAGCTCGTCCTCACCAACCCCGGGCAGGCCTCACCATCCTTGCTTGGAGTACTGCAGCCACATCCTCATCTCCTGGCTCCCAGGACAATCTGTCCCTTGCAGCCAGGGAGCTTTCTGAAACCCAGAGCTAATGATGGCACTGACCAGCCTGAAAGACTCTGCTCCTCTCTCTCTCCCTTCAGCAAATCCTCACTCCAAGGCATCCTCCTCGCTCTGGTCCTGCCTCCACTCCTTCCTTACCCTCAGCCCACGCCTCTGCCCCTGGGAGTCTACCTCCCCGAGGGACTGACCAAGACCCTCCCGGTTTGCTGCCTGGCTCTTGCCGACCTTCTAGCCCCGTCCCCCAGACACTTGCAGCCCCTGGCCTCCCTCGGCCTGAGCGCTCACATCAATCTCCCTCTAGGACTTGAGAGCAGGGCCTGGGTCTGATCTGTCTGTGGTCTCCAGCAGCAGCATAGCAGCTGACAGGGCATATGGGAGGCACAAGAAGAAATCTGTTGAATGAATAAACAACTGGGACAGAAAAAATGTAGGGACATTGAGGCAAAGGCAGTAACCATCAAAGACAGGAATATGACACACACCCTAAGGGGGGACTCTGAGGCCCAGGAACAGGCCCAGAGGCCAAGCGGCCCAGCCAGAAGGCTGGAGGGAGCAGGGAGGGAAAGCTCGGCAGAGTCAGAGCGGAACAGGGCAGGGGGGCAGGGGCCACCAGGAGACAGCTGAGGAGACACAACTGGATCAGAGACAGCTCTGCTGCAGTGAGGGGGCGTGACACACTCAGAGTAACACCAGACACAGAAACACACACGGTTTCACACTCAAAGGCACACACACAACCTAGAGGCACACTGGCACGTGTTCAATAAGAGCACACAGTCACCCATAATCCAGCTCCACACAGAACGCCCACACATAGAAGGCCAGACAACGCCCACCACATTGTCCTGTCCTCCTAGCCCACAACCACCATCTGGTGTCTTATTTACTTCTTTGCTTGCTTCTATTTTGCTTATCTCGCCCTCATGATGTAAACCCGTAACAGCAGGGCCTAAACTGTCTGGCTTGCCACTAAGTTCCTGGATATAACACAATACTTGGCACATAGTATGTGCTCAATAAATATGTGTTGAATGACTGAATGTTGGAGACACACAAGGGAACACCATCCCCTCTGGTTTTCAGGCTTCTGCCTCATCACCTCCCTAGCCCAGTACCAGGTCGCAGGCAATCTGAGAGGGTCCAAGACAGAAGAGGGGGATCCTGGGGACGGTAGAGGGTATCAGGATGTGCCAGGAAAGGATGAGATTAAAGGGCCTGGGCATTGCATGGGTACTCGCTCCCTCACTCCCTCGTGTGTGGGGGGCGGGGGGTAGAATGCGGGCTGCACATGTGCAAGCACTGTTCTCCTGCCCCAGGTCATAAAGATTCTAGCAACATCAGAGGTAGTATGCACCTGCCTCCAGGGAGCCCAGGCTGAGAGGCAGGGAGGCAATAGTCAGGCTAATGCCCCACAGAACTGCTCCAGCTGCCCTGTGCCACGTGCCACCTGCCTCAGGCTCTCTTTAATGATAGGTGAAAGGAGCCTGCATTTGGTGTGGAACCCACCACTAAATTCTGGGCCCGCTACTGTCCTCCACTGCCCGTGTTTCCGAAGCGGCAGGGGCTCCAGAGCAGCAAGGCCAGCCCGCTCAGAAGAGATCGAGGGAGGCAGCTCAAGGCTGACGCCCGGTCCGAGCAGCTTTCCTCCCACCTGTTGCTGGAGCATGCACATCTGCACAGGTCAGGGGTCATGGCTAGCGTAGGGTTTCTATCCCTGTCTATGTCAGCGGCAACCTGGCACCAGGCCTGTGGCCACTGGTGCCGCAGGAACAGGCTAGAGTGGCCCAGGGGGGTCCCAGATCCCCAAAGAGTGCCAGATGCATGGGGTCGTGATGCCTCAACCCTGACTCCGAGTGGCCCAGCCAGCCGTGGGGACACAGGGGAAGAAATAAGACCCATCTGTCTCTTGGACTCCCTCCTTTCTCTTATCTCCTGAAACTTTAAAGACTTTCAACTGGAAACTGAGCTGAGGCTCGTTAAAATTTAAAAGCCAGGGCCTGGGGAGCTGGGCATGGAGGGCACAGAGCCAGCCTGGCCGCACTGACTAGAGGCACCCACCTCACCCCTTGCCCTACTCCCATTCACAGGGTTCCTTGTCCCCAAAAAGGCACCAAGGGGGCTGCACATCTACACCTCAACTTGAGTAACACTCCACAGTTTGCACATTGCAAAGGGTTATCCTGTAACCAGCGTGTCCCATCCATTGTCCCTCCTAACTCTCTCTCTCTGGATGCATAAGACCCATGCCACGGGACAGCTGTGAAGACACAGTAGAAAGACCAAACACCTGGCCCTGGTCCTGCCCCCACCTTCTCCATGACCTTTTGAGTCCCACAGACTTTTGCAAGTGAGAAGGGCCCTTGGAGATCCCTGAGATGATCCCTTCACCCCTTGTTTCAAAGACAGAGAGAATAAGGTTCTGAGCGCAAATAGGACTGAGTACTGGCCTGAGAGCTTGGGTGGGGGCAGGGGGAGCAGATGGATAATGAGATAGAGCAGTGAGGGGCTACTGGAGCACTCTCCAAAGGGGAAGGGGAGGAGCCATAGGACAGGAAGTCAGAGAAGACAGGTCCCTACTGCCCAGCTTCCTATGGCAACAGGAACCTGATTCTCAGCCACACCCCCAAGACATCTTGCAGCCCACTTCAGCCGCCAAGCCCCTCAAGGCCCCTTCCCCCCAGGCCCACTCCTTCCTTGGGGTCTGCCTGTGAACATCTGCTCCACCAGTAGACAGGAGTCACCTGGAACTGTCAATCCCCTCCCCACCAGGGTCTGAAAACCTCTGAGAACAAGGGCCAGGTCTCTTCCTCTGCCTCTCTCGCTCACAGCTGGCCAAGCACCAGGCTAGGCGCGCAGTGGCGCTGGAGAACCTAAGCGCAGGGTCATCCAGGGCTGGTCAGGCCGCGTCATCTCCTGCTTTCCGTCCCCCATTCCTCATTCCATTCCTAGGGGCCCCAGCACAAACACTGAGTTCAGAGGCTCTTGGGGCCAAGAAACAGAGAAACAGCTCAGAGAGGGGCAGGGATGTGCCCACCGTCACACACACAGAAGAGGAAACCACGGCCAGGAAGACACCAACCTCTGCCCGGCTGGCCCTGCCTGCCTGACTGACAGATCCTCTGGGTGCCCACTTCTCACAGCGCTGCCGGAGTCCCAGGGAAGACTGGCCTGGACACCGAGAGACCCGGGTTCAGGTTCCAAGCTGCCCTCTGCCTTGGACCAGGATTCATGTTCGACATTCTGCCTCTGGGACAGGGCCTGACCTCTAGGGAGGTGGTGTCTCCCTCCTCTCCAGTGCCCACAGCACAGTGCAGGCCTTGGGCCAGGCCGGGCTGGAGGCCAGGAGGGAGGGAAAGGGCCTCCAGCAGCCCCTTCCCGTTGTCCTGGCACCAAACACCAGGCCCAGTGCCACAGTGGCTTCCCGGGACCTCTGGACACAGAGGTAGGAGAAGATAAGTGTGGGGGAAGGGAGATAAGATGGAGAAAATCAATCAGGCAGATAGACAGGCAGATCTGGATCCACGCCCCCACCCTGTGATCAGGAGCACAGGGCCTGTCCAGGGGGCCGCTGGCTTTCCCAGCTCAGGGGGCGGGCCTAGAAGGTGGGGCAGGAGCCAGGGAGCAGGTAGAAGCCCAACAAACACCTGTGATTGAGTTCCAGCCTCCAGGAGTGACCCAATCATCTCTGGGACTTTGGCTTCAGACCTGCTGTGTGACCTTGGCAAGCCATGCCCCTTTCTATGCCTCAGCTTTCTCATTTATCAAAGGAGAATGGGATGATGAGAACACTGTGTCCTTTAAATAGTTATTGATGGGGTCAAATGCCATAATGTTGACTAAGATGTGAGCCCAAGCGGAGAGGGGCAGAGGCTTTGGACCCAGGCTGGCCTGGGTTCTATTCAGCTGTCCTATAGACTGAGGTAAATGTCATCACAGTTCTCAGTCTCAGTTTCTTTGTTTGCAGCGTGGAAACAAGCCTACCACTACCCAAGACTCGCCTGAGGGTAAATTAGATGATGGAGAAAAATGCCTGGCTCAAAGCAGTCCCACAGACTTTAGAAATGGTATTCCTGAAATTTTGGGTGTAGGTAGCTCAGGGACCTCTGCCCGTCTCCCAGAGCTCCACCTGACTGTGCTAAAGGGGATCAGGAGTGGGGTATAGGATGCCCGTAATAAGGCTCCAGCCTCCTCCCAGCTCTGCTCAACCTATGGTCCCCAACACTCACTCCATTGGGGGACGCAGGCCTGGAGGGCAGCAATTGGGAGAAAAATAAGACAGTGATGGCTAAGCTGAGGGGCCGGACATCTGGGTTCCAAGCCTAGCTCTGCTGGGACTTTGCTATATGACCCTGGGTTGGCCCCTGTCCCTCTCTGGGCCTCAGTGTCCTCACTTGCACCCCAGTGAGGGAGGAGTATGAAACAGAGGATTGCCAAGGGCCCTTTGGCACCTCTAGTCTCTGCTCAGTCTGAGAGGGAAGAAGGGTCAGGGTCCTGGCTGCCAGGGAGGGTGTACGCCCTAACCACAAGCCCACAACACCCCAGTTTTTCCAAGTCCCCTACGTTCCCGAGGAAAGCTATCGACAAGTCTGATTTGTTGTGGCAGTCTGGCCCCCAGACCCATCCACTCCAGTCCTGACCTGGGCTGGTTTATTCATTAACCAAGCCAGATGGAGGAGGAAGCTCCACCCTGTTGACAGAGGGTGGGAGTACCAGGCTCAGCTCAGATCTTCCCCTTCCCTCCCTTCTGGAGAGCCAGCTCAGCCGGGAAGCTGCACTTCCCCACCCCACTGCGCAGCCATCCTTAAGCCTTTCCCAGGTCACAGTCAGGAAAACAACCTTATTCTCACAACAACCTTGTTCACCTTCTGTTCAGCTGTTCAGTTTGTTCCTCCCTTCCTTCGTTCCATCCTTCATTCAGCCAACATCCTTGCTCTGTCTGTGTTGGGTGCAGGAGACAGACTGGGATAGGACCTATCCCTTGTCTTCAGTGAGCACCAGCTGCCCTCCCCTTCCCTGCACCTCAGGCTCAGACACAGGTCAGGCCCTCTAGCCCACGGTCCTCAGGCCTGGGCAAAGGGTCCCCCAGAGGGAAAAGCAGATTGCAGAGTCACAGAGGGGAGAAGGAAAGGCAGAAAGGATAAGCCAGAGGGCCACACGGGGACAGATGGGCAAAGCTGTAAATGACTAAGGCAACGGGAATCAGAAAGGCAGCTCAGAGACGATGGAAGGTCAGACAATCTCCAGGTATGAGACCAAGATGCCTGAGCTAAGTCTGAGAGAAGGGCCCAGGCAGGAGGGGCTGAAGTGTGGGAAGAGAAGGAGGTCTGAGTCCAGTGCCCTGACCCACCATCCCTTGCAATAGGAATACACACCTTCACAGTTTCAGAAGGACAGCAGAAAGGAAGAGGCAAGGGAAAGGGAAGGGAGGTAAAGGGCACAGCCTACTGCCAGGAGCCCACTGAAGAGAGACCGACCCCCCTCAACATGTGGCACTCACACAAGGCCAGACAGGGAGCTGCTGATGCCTTTAGACCAGAGTCTTCACCAGTCTCTGCCCTATCTAAGCCCCCAAGAGAGGTGGGCTCACGGAGTTCCACACCCTAAGCCTGTCCTGATGAGGCAAAGAGAGAAAAAGCACGGTGCTATGAGAAACAGGGTTGATGGCTGTGAAGGGGCTGATGTGCCCTGCCTCTTCTTGCCTCCCTTAGCCCCCCTGGTCCCCCAGCTGACCCCCAGCCTGGCCCTGAGTAAAGTGGGGCATCCAAGCCCTGCGTCAGGATCTGCCAGCCACAATCCTGAGTCCCTACAGGAGACTCAGGGAGCAGACAGGGAAGACAGGGGGAAGAGCATGGCATCAGGCAGGACGAATCAGGTCCCTGGTGCCCAAGTGTGCAGAGTAGGGAAAGAGACCCAGCTCAGACTGAGAGAACCAGGGAGAGATGGGCTCAGTCTCCCACCTTGAATGACTCAGATCAGGTACCAGATGAAGGATAGTGGGGGCAGAGTGGTCCCTGCGGGCATCCACTCCTGTAGATGGGCCAGGCAGCAGTCTGCCTCCCTGGATGAGACAGGGGCACGCGGACGCCTGGGTTCTGTCTGGGTGAGCCAGAGTCACACCCCCTCCCCAGGCCTCAGTTGGTACATCTGTGTGATGGGGGCTTGAAGAACAAAGTGTGCCTCCTCCTGGTTCCTGGCAAGATGAGCTTTCTGAACTGCACAGCCAGGTGTCTATGGCTCTGAGGGAGGACCAGGAGGCTCCCCGTCAGAGGTGGTGTGTCTGCACGTGCAGCAGCGCAACCCTACCTTGATCTTGTGCAGGGTCCGATCCATCTCCACAGCCTGCACCCACACAGACACACCGGCCTTGCTGTAGGTCAGGTTCCAACCCGCCTCGGCCTCGCACTCTGACCGGAAGCTGCGGAAGTCCTGGTCGTCGGGCACCTGGACGCTGTCGCGGCCCAGGACCGGCCGAGGCCCCTGGGGCTCCGTTGAGGCCGCTGACTTCTCCATGGAGAAGCCCAGGGCCCTGGTGCTCGTCCGGCTCCCCTGGGTGCTCCGCGGAGGTTCCAACTACGTCGACGCGGCTGCAGATGCTGACGCCACCTTCCTGGGACCTGCAAGACCGGTTTGGGGACCAGAGTCAGTGCGCTGGGGGCGCGGGTGGGGCAGTCCGGGGTCCTGGGCGGTGGAGAGTTCGAGATAAGCAGGGGCTGGCCCCTGGTGAGGGCGAGCCGGCGTGGAGCAGTCACGGGGGGCATCCCCAAGGCGCGACCCCAGCCCTCCCTGGGGCTGGAGTGCGGGCTACGTGTCGGGTGGGGGTGGGGGGCTGCGAGAGCCCGTCGAGTCCCGGGGGAGGCCAGAACCGAGGTGACGGACTGTCCGGCGGCGGCGTCCGCGCAGCTCTGACCGGATCGGCTCAACTCACTTGGGCAGCGGCGCCGGCGCGGGAAGCGCGCGGGGAGGGGTGCCGGCGGGGTGGACGCTCGCCGGCCGGCAGCTCACCTGTGCCCGCTGCTCCGCCGGGGCCGCCGGGACCGCTGGGGCCGGGGTGCGAGCGCCGCCGCCGCCGCCGCCGCGCTGTCGCTGTCCCGGAGACCGGGGCCGCACAGAGGCTCCGGGGGTAAGAGCAGTGAGTGGGTCCCGCCGCTCAGCCCGCCTCGCGCCCCCTGCCCCACGCGCCCCCTCCCTCCCTCCGGGCTAGGCTCGGGGGCTGGGGGCTCGGGGCCACCGCTCTCCTGGGCTTGGTATTTTCCAGGCTGCGGAGGTATAGCGGACGGAGCTCTGAGCCCCGCCCCGCCCCGCCCCGCAGGGTCCTAGCGCCCTCCCCGCCCTGCGGGCGGGGACCTGACCCGACAAGGACCCGTCCCCAGGCAGGGCTTGCAGACACGGGGGAGAGGGGCCAAGATAGAGTGGGCTCTGAGAGGAGGGGCGGGGATGTACTAGAATAGAGATTCTGGGAGGTAATCGTGAACCCCTGGTCTCCACCCCTCTGCTATACTCACAGGTGCACAACTCTGCAACAGCCTTACACCCAGGCACAGTGACCCCAGAACACAGAGACCCCTCCCAAACGACACCCCAGGGACCCAAAGATGGGCACACACACCCCACCGCAAGCAAGAGCAGCTCAGAGATGCCCACAGCTTGCATCCCTGACCAACCACTAGCCGCAAGGTTCACAGGCTGACCAGACTTGGGCAAAATCTCCACTCCCAGCTGGGAGCTTTAACAAGGCTTCCCTCCAGCCGGAGCCTCTAGCCCTTGCCACCACCACCCCTCCTGAGCACCCATGTGCGTGTCCACACACCTCCCATGGACTAGACTAGGCTCTCAAAAGCATCTGGCTCCAGAGCACTGGGTCTCCCTGTCCCTTGCTAGGCAGGGCTGGCCATGCTCCATAGCTGTGGGGAGATAATGTCCACCAGCCCTCCAGCCACCCCTTCCAGCCTGGGAGGCTGCCACCTGCCCTCTGGGTCCTAGTGCCAGCTTTGCCTCCAACAGCTCTGTGTGCACTAAAGCCAATAATTCAACTTCTCTGAGGCCTGGCCAGTGTGGCAGAGGGCCCGAGGCTGAACATTCACTGACCCCAGGGACTGGCACTTGACCACAGAGCGGATGAGCACTAACAGGGCCCAACAAGTGCCCACCATTTGCCCAGTGTCACACAGTGAGTGCGTCCTACTTCGGCACCCTGTCCAGATCCCAGGTCTCAGCTTCCTCCCATCACAGATTTCTTTGCTCTGCTCTGGCTGCCTGTCCGCCCTGGTCATTAGTTTCCCATCTGTAAAATGAGGAAATCAGAATGTATAACCTCCCAGCCTCGCCATCCTAGAGCTCTGGGACAGAACAGTTTCTCCTAAAGTCGCTAGAGAAAGATGAGGAGTTGTCACAGTGGGTTCGATGGGTTTGCAAATACAGGTGTTTCTTCCTGAAGTGCTTAGGGCTCTGAGATGTTTCAAAAGTGGTGGTGGTGAGCAGGGATGTGATGGCAAGCGACTCCAAGGGGTATTCTGTAAAGTAAATCCTGTAAAATGAGTTTCGGGTCCCCCCTGAGACCTTAGATCTACAGTATGGGTGGCATAGTCAGATAATCACCCCTCCCCTCCTAAACCACAGTCTTTAAATGCCTGCGAGTGGGTGGCAGGTGGGCTGGCTCTGGGCTCAGGAGGCCAGGGCTCTGGCTCTCCCTGTGTACCTCCTCTGCCTCCACCCCAACTCTAGGCAGGTCGCTGCCTTTCCCCTGGAAAGGCCTCAGTGGTTTTGTCTGACAGCTTCACACTTAGGCTTGTGGGGGACACAAAGAGACACACGCAGAGCCTGCCTCATGAATGGTAGCCTCTGGGATCTGCCGTGAGGAACAGAGAGGGGAGAACTGTCCTGGTAGCTCCTGCCTTCTTAGGTCCCCAGTAACACACATTTTAGCTGTCAACAGGCGCCAGGACAATAAACCCCTCATTCCTATCACCCAGTTCAGGGTCAAAGAGATAAGGCTGGGTGACAGCAAGAGGCAGCCATGGGAGCAGACTGACAGAAGTATTTCCCCACTCGCAGAGAGATGCCAGTCTTAGGCAGACACTTACGGAAATACAGATGGCAGAAACCAAACGGTCACTCAAATCCTGACATATATTAACCAAGAATGAAGCTTTTCGGTCTTGGGTCAGAAATGGTGGGTGACCTGGTACCCCTGGCCTTAGATGGCCATGCCCTGGGCTCAGCCCTGGGTCCTAGGTTCAGGCCATGCTAACTGGCCAGTGGGTGGACAGAGGGGCATCACTCCCCATCCTGCTCATCATTAATTTGCTTTTACAAGCACCCTCCTACCAGGAATTGAGGTGTCTCTGGTTCAGGGGCTTATGACAGCTTCCCAAACTTGCCAGGATCAAAGCAGATTCATATCCTGTCTCAAATACTCCCAAGCAGCTAAAAGGGTCCCATCTGCACAAGGGCAGAAGATTGAACCCAGGAAGGCTGGGAGAGGGAACCTAGGGAAGGAGCCTGAAAAGGAGTCCTAGGACTCAGCCACCCCTGCTTCCCACCATCTGGCAGTGCAAGGGGCCTGAGAACTGGAATCAAATCCCGACCATACCATTTCCTACCTCTGTGACCAAGGGCAGGTGACATGTCCTCTCTGAGCCTCTAGAATAATAATACCTACTTCTTTGAGAATTATTTCAATGAAAAGAGTTGTAGTGTGTCAGTTTCACCCCCAAATAAGTAATCAAAAATATAAATGGAGGGGGGTGGGAGTGTAGGGAGGAATAAACTATCCCAAAATGGCATGTTTTCAGCAGGAAGTGTTAAGGTAACAGCATCTTGACATGATGGTTGTTGAGATTCTCATGAAAGATGAAATAAACGGTGGAAAGGGCTGGCAAAATGTAAGCCTGCTTTGTCCCTGCAGCCCCCTGTCCCAGCTACCGGCCCCTCCACAGAAAGTGGATGGGAGTGCCTCTCTGGGCCCCCAGGGCAGGGCCCAGGCCTCTCTCTTGTTTGGGTCCCAGCCCCAGAATGGGCATCACCAAGCAGAAGTCAGAGTGGGTGTGGAAGGCAAGAGTGTGTTCCAGAGGGAGAAGGTGTTTAGCAAACTGAGAGGTGGCAGGGGAATGTGAGGAATTATTACCCAGGGCACTGAGCAGGCACTGTGTCTTACACGTGCCCCTCACAGAGAGAGCAGCTGAGGCCCCTGGAGGCACAGGAACGCTCCTGAATCACACAGCAAGTCAGAGCCCATATGGGGACCTCTAGAACCTCAGGTCTGTGACTCCTGGAATGGGGCCAGGGGCTCATTTGGAGAGATTCACACCGCACTTTGCTCACTGCTCCCTGAAAGCCGATGGAGCAGGGGCAGGACACCTGTCTGGTGCCATCCATGAGCTGGTCCTCAACATTCCCTTCAACTCCCTCCACTGGGTGCCCATCAGAGCTAAAATGTTCAGACTACTGTCATTTGGCCCCAGCCCCTCACTGCACAGACAGAGAAACAAAGGCCCTGCCAGCAGGGACAAAGCAGAGATAAGAACCCAGGCCTCCCAGCTGTTAACCCAAGGCTCTGTTCCTGCTCCTCATTACAGGACACCTCTTTCACCACCCTGGGGGTGACCTTGACACAGCCACCACCCTCTCTTTGCCTCAAGATTCAGCCCCCACCCAGACCCCCCACCCTGCCCAGAGTCCCAAGTCTTGACTTGCTCCTGGGTACACCCTCCTACTCACCATCTAGTCAGACGGATGGATGGCCACCTCCATCTCCCCTCTGGGAGATGAGAAGAAGGTCCTCACTGACACTCCTTCTCCCCTGACCCCCTCCTCAGTGGTAGCCCCTGCCAGTCTGGGTGGAGAAAGTTTCCAGGTTGCCGAGGGCAACAAGGCAGTATCCTGGGGGCACTGTTCTAGAAGACTGGGCAGTGACCAGTGTGATGTCACTAGGAAGTAGAAGAGAGGAGTTTCCAGAGGCCCCTGGAAAAGCCCAGGGCAGAGCACTCTGAGGCCCCCAGGGCTGGTTTGGCCTTGAGAAGGACTCGTCCTTTATGATCTGGTGGCTGGCAGCAATAGACTCTGCATCCTAGTCCCTTCCTGAGCCGGATTTAAGTGTTTGCCCAGGGTGGGTCTCCTATCCCTGCGGGGCCTCCCTCAGCAAACAGCCCACACTCTGCCCCGAGGCGGCTGGTAGGGCCTGAGGGAGTTATGGACAGGCATACTGTCAGTCACCCCCGTCCTCACACTTCCTGGTGACTCTGTCACAGCCAACATACCATCACACTGATGTCCTGTCGCGGTCCCACACAGCCACACACCGTCTCAGTCTCCTTCGGCCGTCCAGTCTCAGTCTCTCTCGGCCGTCCAGCCAAAGGGGGGCAGGCTTTGGCATGCTAGGTCTGCCAAAGCACTCAGGAAGTGGAGTCACCAGATAAAGCATGGGACACCTAATGAAGCTGGATTTTCGGATAAGCAAAGAATCATTTTTTGGTATAAGTACATCCCAAGTATTTGCTAAATCCGGCAACCTTACACCTGAGGCACTGCCATAACCACACCACAAAGCCTTGAGGCACAGTTGTTCACCAGTCCCCTCGTAGGCCTCTGTCACTTGTGGAGAGAAACAAAGGGGTTCTTCTATGGACAGTAACCTCACAGGGTGATCTGATTATATATTCCTAACTGGGCAGGTCATGGTGGGTAGTCATGCCCAAGCCTGTAACCTCTTTAGTGAAAGGCTTTGAGCCAGCCCTGCCCATTGTTCCTGTGCATCTTGGCTAACACAATTCTGAAATGCCAGAAGTAATACCCCTGGAAGGGAGCGCTAACCCTCAAGAGAGCACATAGTCTTGTTAACTGTTCTGTAACCCAATCCCCTCCCCCTTGCTTTCTCTAGTCTTCCTTATATCCCTGCCTAATTTCAAATGCATAAAAGAACTGCAAAACTGTTATTCTCCAGAGTATTTGAAATCTTGATCCCCAGCATATGTCATCAGTTTGGCTCCAATAAACTCATAGAATTTCTCTCCGGGTTTGGATGTTTCTTACCTTGACACCCTCGCCTGCCCTGGGAAAGCACAGATAGCCACAGTTGTCGAGTGAACGTGCGGGCGTAGGGCTCTGCACATCCTCTCTGAAGAGGCACCGGGCCAGAGCAAGAGGCTCCCACGCTCATTTTGTCGGACCTCCACGACCACCTTAGGTGGAGGTCAGGCAAGGACCACGAGGCTATTTGACAGAGGAGGCAAATAAGGCCCAGCAAGAACCCACCTCTCCTCGATGTCCCTGCATGTGGTCCCCAGAACGTGGGGTAGAAGGAGTGTGTGGGAAACCACATTATACCTGTGTGGACGAGAAGGGGGTCCCGTGGGAAGTAACCTCACAGGGTGATGTGATCATAAATTCCTAACTGGTCAGGTCATGATGGGTAGTCTCCCCCCAGGCCTAGAACTTCTTTAGTAAAAGGGTTATCTTTGCCTTAAGCAAGCCTGCCCATTGTTTCCCTGCATCTATGTTAACACCCCTCGGAAATGCTTCTTTTCATGCCCCTTCTTCTAAAGCTGACCACCCTCAAGATGGCGCATAATTAACTATCCTGTAATCCTACCCCCACCATGCTTTCTCCCACCTTCATTTTGCCTTCGTTGTGTTCCCTCCTTAATTTCAAACGCACTTAAGAAACTGCAAAACTGTCATTCTCCAGAGCATTTGAGATCTTGATTCCTGGCAACCGTCATCAGTTTGGGCTCAAATAAACTCTTACAAAAATTCCCTATGTATGTTTGCATGTTTCTTACGCTGACACCTGGGCCATGCTGCGTCCCTGGGAAGATTCGAGCTCCTCAAGCAGGCCTCTCAGAGGAGCTTTTCGCATCTGGAACGACAGCAGCCCGGAGGCTTCGGAGGCGGACGCTTTGCCCCTCCTGCCATCCAAAGGGTGATCCTAAATGCTCCCGTGAGGCCCCTCTTGTCTCAGAAGGTGGAAAATCTTCTGAGTCAGGGTGCCGAGGGCCCAGGCTATTAAAAAATAAGAAACTATAAGAAGGAAGTTCTGTGGGCTGCCAGGAAAGGGGCCTCGTCCCAGAGCTGGAGTCCCGGTCCAGGTAGAAAAGCCAGACAACCTTGTTCTTCTGAGGGGAGGGCCTGGAGTCAGGCAGATGGTTCACGAACGTCTGACAGGAAACTCCAGGACTTTTGGAAGGCTTCATGACCCAGCAGCAGAACTGGGTTCCTGCAGCTAGCAGTGCCCAATAGACATCAGCAGCAGAGAGACCCAGTGCTGGGGAGGGAGTGTGGGTGTCCTGCTGGGCCTGGGGCCCTCCCAAAGTGGGAGTCTCCATAGTTCTACTCTGGGCCCTGCCTACCTTAGGCAAGGCCCTGCACCTCTGTAGGCCTGTTTTTCTGTCAAATGGTGATACTTAAGATGCCTCCCCACTGGGGCAGGTGGGAGGTCTCCGTAAGTTGGGAAGTCCTACAAGGTGGTGGTGGGGTTATTATTAGACTCCTCCGTCCCCTGAGCCAGGTCTTCATGCAGGACCGGAGGGCAGCTCCCAGGGCTCTATTCTGCAGGGACTGGAGGGCAGGGGATGGGGGGAGGTTGGGAGAGGAGGCAGGACAGCTGTGGTGAAATCCCTTCTCTGCAGTCTAGCATAATGGCTAAAAGCTTCAGCCAGGGAGCTATGCTGTTTGGGTGAGAACCTCTTACTGTGTGATCTAGGACAATTTCCTGAATTTCTCTGTGTCTCAGTTTTCCCATCTCTAAAATGGGTAGACTAGTGTGGATTTACATCATTGCAGTGGGGATGAAGTGAGTTCATGCACATGGAGTGCGGAGCTCTATGCCTGGCACGTACCGAGTGCTCAGTAAATGCCACGGCTGCTGTCAGCTCTTGTCTCCTGAACCCCTTACCCCCAGGCCTGGCACTGTCATCAGGTCATGCTGCCACATTAGTAATCTTTAAACATCCATTAATTTTCTTGTATTCTCCCCAACATATCCTCTGATATAAACAGGTTGAGCTTGTCAAGAGAAGACAGAAGTTCCAAGCGGGCTGGCTAAGTCTGCCCCCAGGAACCAGATAAGAAGCCTAAGGACCACAGTTAAGAAACCACTTTGCTCCAGAAAAATCCAAGATGGCACCGCCACCCCTTCCCAAGGGACCCTCTAAGGAACTTCCCTCATTAGTACACTAAAAATCACACCCAGGTGTGGAGATCTAACATTAAAACAAGACATGAGGCGTACGGCTAGGCATGTTCCAAGCATGTTTGGGAACAGGCTTGCTCCCTTGGAAATCTGAGGACTCTCCGCCCTTTTCTGGGCAATCTCTGCCCCTAAGCCCTCCTAACTAACCCCCGAACCCTGTAAGTCTCAGGCTTTCCTAACTCCCCAGAATCAGGAAAAGCACTAGATCACTTATCTCCACGCCTTTTGGTCGAAAGATAAAGTTTCTGATCTGCTGTACCTCACAGTTTTGTTCTACTGGCATGAGTGACAATGGGCAGGATGATCATGATTTTAAGTCCCTGAGCTGCAGGGGTTGGTGACAGCCTCTGTGCCCACGGTCTGGCCTCTGTTAACCTGGAGACAGGACCTCCCTCTTCTCCTGACTTAGAGGAAACAAAACAGCCTGGGTTCACCTGGTTGAGCATAAAGCAGAGGGCGGGGGGGCACTATGACATCTTGTTCCCCTCCCTTACCCTCAACTCCAAACACATGTCAAAAGGCCTGGATGGGTCCCCTCTGAAGACTGAGGTCTGCACTCAGTGGCTCCTTGTGTCCCCAGAGCCCCCTCAGCGTCTAACAACTGGATGCTAGGACAACGGCAGGACACAGGGAGCTTGGCCATGCCCAGGCAGTGGGCAGGACAGTATTGAGATGTCCACACTCTGGGGGCTGGTTCCCAGGGCCATGCAAATGGCTGATATGGGGAAGGCTTAACAGCAGCTCTGAGAATGGGGCTGAAGTCTCTGCTCTGGGTCAGGATTCATTCTGGAGCAACATCAACACCTGGAATGGGCCTAGGACAGGCTCTGCTTCCCATGTTGGTAAAGTCAAGAGCTGGTGAATTAAGAAGATGCAGATGATGACCTGTTGAATGCAGGGGCACAAGCCGCCCACACCGGATGGCAGATAGCTCTCTCAGCATCGGAGTTCTCCGCTTTGGAGAAGTGAAAACCCCACGGCCCTTTTGATTGAAGGCACGGTTTCAATACATTAACTCAAGGAAGTAGTCACAAGATTTATTACTTACAGATCCCAGAAATGAGGGAACACAATGAGGGGGCGGGAGGAAGGGTAGTCCCCTGTCCCAGGTCACGAGGGAGCAGGAGATAAAGAGCCAGGTAGCAAGAAGCACCTGGCAGAGACACTAATTTTTTCACAAGCTCAACTCCGAGTGATCATTTAAAAATGTGCCCAGGAAAAGCAAGATGGGAACCTGTAGCAGGATCCTAAGCTCAAGTCCTTATTTAAATGTCCAGGCTTTAGGTGTGAGCAGGGTTGACATACTGTAAAATACCGACGCAGCAACACAAAGTGACTGTTTTCTCATCACAAGGCACTGGATGCGCAGGCGCCACCTGCCCACCACGGCCCTCTGCCCTGAGGCCCTGGGTCAGCAGCATTCCCACAGGGCTCCCCGGGGGAGGATGCCTCCTTCAGCACCATCTAAATTTAGGGCTTGGGCTCTGTGACTCATTCTTGGATCTGTTTTGCTCCCCTCCTCCAGGATTGTACTCCCACGGTATTTTCATCCTCTGCTGTCTCAGACTGATTAATAAGGTCCAAGAATCCTGTAGCAGCCACCATGCCAAGGGGAGTTCCCAGTCCACCCACCTGAGGTCAGCTCTGGGCCTCTCTCTGACCAGGTCTGTACTCTGCTACCCCTTACCTTTCCAAACACCCACCTCTACCCTACCACTCCCCAGCCAGAACTCACTGAGGTGGCCACACTGGGGGCTGGCTCCAAGCAGGACTGTGATGGCAATGGGGCAGGAGAGATGAAACCAAGCCCTACCCTCTCCAAGTCAGTTGCCAGACAGAGTCTCACTCCCATCTTTACTGTGGGGCTCTTTGTGAGTTCTTGGCCTCTCTGGGCTTCTTTTTCCTCCTCTATAGGTAAGGGGTTTGAACCAGACCTCCAATATGGAGGCTTGGACAACTGTGGGAATTAGCACTGAGCCAGATCTCTACCTTCAAACAGGGTAGGTGGGGGCAGGATATCTGACAAAATTAGGCCCTGTCTCCCACCTAGGCTCCTCCCCAGCTCCCCCTCTCCTTTTGCTCTATTCAGAGGACACGCTGGCCAGACCCCTATGGGCAGTCTTTTTTTTTTAACTTCTGCCCTGCCGGGAGGAAGGGTCATGCATGACCCCACAACCTGAAGGGGCTGGAAAGAATCCAGGGTCTGGTTTTGGTCTGACTGTCCAGGGCTGTAATGTGCAGCTTAGCTCTGGACCTCAGGTTGTGGGGAAGGGAATCATGTTGCATATGGAGGTGTGAACAGTTTAAACACTTGAGATGCCTGTTCCCCGCCAATTTCCCAGTGCCACAGGAAAAATTGGGGACGTGGGTTTCCCCTTGACCCCAAGCAATATAGACTCTCAGGGCATTGAGTGTAGGTATCTGAGAGATGAGCAGACCTGAGGCTGCAGCACCTCTGACCCTGCTTGGCTCTAGAAGGACCTTGTCTGCAGCTAGCCTCAACCCTGTGTTCACCAGTAACAATGGTTGCTAATGTTTACTTAGCTTGTACCATATGCCTGGTGCTGTTTTATGCACTTTACAAGTCTTAACTTCTTTAATTCATAGTTATACATCAAGATAGCCCTGGATAAGGTTTCCTACCCACCTCCACCGCCCAACACTTTACAGAGTGGGGGAGTGACTCACATCAGGTAACAGTGTGAAGTCACTGGGAAAACTGGTTAAAGCTATATTTGACTACAATACTGGCTTCTGTTTGCTACCTCAAAGAAGCTCTTCCCTGAGTATACGTTAGAGACTCAATAAATGTTTGATGAAGATGTTTGATCACTGCTATGTAATGGAAAGATCCCTATCCTAGTTCTGTTCTACCCCAACTCTGCGTGTCCCTGAGAGAGACCTTTCCTCCTTTAGCCTCAGTTTACCCCCTAGAAAGTCTCTAGGACCAAAGGCAGGAGCCCTTGCTCACAGACTGTTGAGGCCTGGGGCAAGCTCCTACCCCTTTTGGGTCCCTCAGTTGTGTAATTTGAAGAATGAGAAAATAGGCCCCTCAATCTGCAATCACCTCTCTATAATATTTTACCCTTCTAGACAGCTTGGGAATTTAGTTTTACCCCCGCATCTGATTTGATCCTCCCAATAACCTATTTCCATTTGCAAATGAGAAAGCTGAGGTCTCCAAGGGACCAGAATTACTCAAGGTCACACAGCGAGTCAGAAGCAGAACCCGGGCTAGTCTGTGAATTGTGAACCATCTCTGGTCCTTCTAACTCCATGATACTAGGACTCTGGCTGTGGGACTTTCTCTGACCCGTTACCCAATCTGTAACAGGGCTGCTGTGAGGATCAAATTAAGAGGGGCAATGAAGGGGGCGGTGCTTTGCAAACCATAAAATACAGCACAACAGAAAGAAGACCGGTCCGCTGTGTTACTATTTCTGTTATCTTGGCGAAGGCGCCCCCTACAGTCCGTCCCAACTTACTCCTCTTACGCAGGCGCTCTTTGGTGTTTACAGGGCCCGCCAGGTTCTGCATCTGCGCCTGCGCTTCCAGTCAGGGGCCGTCCAATGGCCCTAAATCTGCATGCTGTTGGATGATATCCTGAGTACACGAGTGAGCTCCCTAGGGCCCCTATTGGCTCCGCTTCGACTGAGGCGTCCCAACAGCCTGGAAGCGGCGGGAAATCTGAAGACTGGCAGGAAGAGGCACAGCGCGCTCACTGTCTTCCTGCCCCGGACTTCAGAATTTCCATCGCCGTTTCCCTGAACCTCCGGGGGCAGATTCTGGCGCCCCCTCACGACAGACGTGGCGGCCACGGTGAATTGGACCGGAACGGCCCACGCACTGCCTCATGGGAGCCTTAGTTCAGGACTAGAACCTTTCTGGAGTCGAAGTGCTGTAAAAACTACATTTCCCAGAAGTCTAAGAGCCAGAGTCATAGAGGGGCCGGAGTATGATGGGAGATGGAGTTTGGGGACTGCAGCGGGTTTGTCCTGGCAGGGAACGCGTAACGCAGTTGAGCAGCATGCTCTGGTCTTGCTTGGGCTTATATGTTCGAGATACGCATGAATTACACAGCAGCTGTTATAGGAGGAAAGAAGCACTGTTAGGACTGAGCTTATAGAGAATACTACTCACTACCTGTATGTACCTCCCACAGGGCTTCCACCACCACAGCTCCTTGGAGACACCACTCAATGGGCATCACTGTCGCCTGGGACTCTCAGTTCTCTTCTGTTGAATAAAACTTTTTGTGGTGTTCGAAACGTTCTATATAGGCACTGTCTAATACGGTGACAAATAGTCTGTGGCTACTGAATACTTGACATGTGACAAAGTGTCATGGGGGAGTAAAAGTTTTTTATTTAACTGATTTCATTCTTGCAATAATTTAAATTTAATTAATCACTTTTAATTAAATTTAAATAGCCACTGGTGGCTAGCGTCTACTCTATTGGACAGCAGCGCAGTAGACTAGACCTCTTCACAGCATTCAACACCAACAGTCATCCTGTTTTGTGAGACTTACACTTCAGTTTTCTTCCTGCTTCCTCACTACCCTTAATCTTTGCAGATTCCTCTTCCATTGCTTGCCCCTTGAAAACCAAAAAATTAGTTCGGACTGTAAAAACCTGCCCTGCTATTTATCAGGCTGTAATACATAGAGGCAGCTGTCAATTTTTTCCCCAAGGACATAACTGCAGTTATAAAATAAATGTCATAACAACCCCCTCTATTGAGTGATTATTTCTTTCTTACTCACTGAGAAACTTTGTTTTCTAAAATCATAGACCATCAGAAACTTTTGTTTGTTTTTGTTTGAAATTATATAAGTAAGACTGAAACTCCTGCCTGGAGGATCTATCTAAATGACTAAATGGACAGGGCTTACAACCCAAGCGAACAGGACTCTGGGTTTCTTTAGCAGTCCAGGCCTGACACTGGACCGCTTATACACAGCTCTGCTTTACTTTGAGCCCTCAAAATAATTGCTTTATTTAAATGTCACCTAATCTCCATCTCTCTTAAATCCTATAATAACTCTCTTTCCCTATGTGTTCAGTGGGACATCATGTTCCTCTGGTGTGTTGCCTTCCTCATTGCAATGGGTCAATAAGACTGACTTTCTTGGACTATGGGTTTGTCCCTGGTGGTCTTTGGCGGATTGGGCCAGGACACCCTGGAATACTGGTGTCCTTCAGGTTCAGTCACAGGCCCTCTCTTCACTCCACATACTCTCTTTGGATGGCCTTATTCGCTTTCATCCATATGCTCATGACTCCCCAACTTTCCGCTCAGGTCTTTCTCCTGCTCTGGGACATATTCTGGTTGACTCAGTTTACAGTTTCCTTACACTTGGTGTGTTGAAAACTGAACCTTTTGGGGGGCGTGAGGGTGTGGGTAACCACTCCTCACTGCTGTGTTTCAAGTAGGAACTAGGCACTGACCACCTCTGATCATGAGATGCGTGGGAACTCTCCTCACCTGGGCCAGGTGCCCCTTCACCCACTGTCCTCAAACAAATTGCATCACACGGAATCAGTTTTTTCACATAGGTCAATGTCCAAAAACCTTAGAAAGTTGGGAGGAGTGGGGAAGAGGGGCAGGGGCAGGTAGAAACCAGACTTGAATTTTTTTGCCCCTTATTCTTGGCCCTTCAATGAAAAGGGCAGAGCCTCAAGGAGGACCCCCTCCCCTGAAACCCTTCCAGTCAGTATCCCTTCCCCGGCCACTCCCCAGTCCCTTTTAATGCTTTAGGATTTTCACAGCTCCCTGCCTTCGCAGAGCCTGGCGGCTTCCCTCTTGGGCCAGCTCTGCAGAGCTCTGCAGTGTAGGAGTGGGGGGAATGTGTGGGCTGCCTGCCTCTGGGAGGGAGGGCGAGTGCTGTGACAGGAAGCTTCCTCTCGGGCTGTGCCTGGATTTCTCTGTTACCGGTCTCAAGCCAAACGCACATCTACATCTTGAGGATTTAACTTCTTCGTGAAGAACTCTCTTGCTACCTCATCTCACTCTGCTACATTTCACCTACCAAAGACACTTGTGTTCCACTTATTCACATAACTTTGACCTGACTTCTTAGGAAAAAAGGGGTCATCTTCCCCTGCCCATGTCAAAGCATTTTTCACATTAGCACATACTGAATGATGCCCACGTCACAGGTTTCTCCTCTTGGTGGTGTAGTTTGAGTTCTCTCCATCCCAAACATCGTTCTTTCCCCCTTTAAAGCAGTAGTCAATAATAGTGGGTGCATGTGGCATATAGGGAAGAGTAGGGGTCCCAAGACCCCATTAACTTCTTACAGATGAACTCAATTTCCTCAAACAATTTCACACTTTTATTTTTTTAAATTTTTACTTATTGATTTCTCCTCTTAGAGAGGAAGGGGGGAGAGAAAGAGAAAAAAAATATCAATTTGTTCTTCCATTTATTTATGCATTTGTTGGTTGATTCTTGTATGTGTCCTGACCAAAACTGAACCCGCAGCCGTGGCATATGGGGATGATGTTCTAACCAACTGAACTACCCATGCAGGGCCATTTCACACTTTTAAACTGACTAATTTTTAGTTCTATATCATTTAATTGATAATCTTTGATGGACCATTGGTTGTAGATATAAACAACTAATTAAAAAAAACAAACAAACCAGAGACTTCTGGTCAAGATGGCAGGGTAGGCAGACATGGCCCACCCCTTTGCATAACCACATCAAAATTACAACTAAAATGTAGAACACCCATCACTCAGAAATATCAGAAATTGAGTTGAATCGAAGTCTGATGACTATGGAATTAAAGAAACTACATCCATCCAGACTGGAGACACAGAGCAGGCTGTGTGGTAGATAAGAATTTGGGAGGAGTATTTCAGGAGCAAGGAGTCTCAGCCCCACACAGGCCCCCCAGCCCAGGATTCTAGTGCCAGGAAGATAAGTCCCCATAACTTCTGGCTGCAAAGTCCAGCAGGGATTGAGTCAGTGGAAGAAACTGCTGGAGCCCCAGGCAGTTCTTCTTGAACCCATACATGGACTTACCTACTCAGACTCACTCCCTCTGAGCTCCAGTGCCAGGGTGGCAGCTTGAAGGGCACCAGTGGCATACTGGGGGAGGCTGAAGTGTTTGGCATCAGGGCAAGCAGAGGTCATCGTCCCTTTTCTGAGCCCTTCCCACTCAGAGCCACGGAGCTGGCAGGCTGGTGCCATATCTGAGACTTCATGAACCTAGATAACACTGTTTGACTCACCTTGGAGATCCCCAGAGATTCTGCTCCACCTAACTTGCTGTCTGACCCAAGCTGTTTTTCCATATGGACCGCTGGTCTTGGATCGCATGGTACAACTTCCTAAATCCTCCCAGAGAAGCAACAGCTGGCCTCGGTGAGCCCCAGGCCCACACTAGCATCAGCCAGCCTAGATTCACAGTTTGGCTTTGCTCGGTAATGTCCAAGACCAGCCCAAGTAGCAGCCATCTCAGATTGCTTTATAGCTTAGGCAGGGTGGCCCTGGGCAAAACACAGGTGGGGGCTGACTTTGGCTTGCACCACCCGGGAAACCCCAGGACCAATGCACGCAGTGGACAGCTGCAGACTACATCAGAGCATCACCACCCTGCCCCTGCACAGCTGACCCTCCAGGGAGGGTGGAGGTTGGTGGTAAGTGGTCACGGACAATCCTTTGCAGCTGAATGGCCTGGGTAAATCGCTCTCATTGAACTTCCAATAGCAACCAAGGCTCGACTGCAAGAGGAGGGTGTACTCAGCCCACATGAAGAGGAGGGTATATGGGATGATGCTCAGTATATTATCCAATCAAAATTGAAGGGTGTACCTTGAGTACCCAACTTGGGTGAATAAAGAGGCTGTGCTGCTGGACCCTACAGGATACCTACTACATTAGGCCACACTACCAACACACAGAGTCTAAGCAACTCTACTTAACACACAGAAACAAACACAGGGAGGCTTCCAAAATGAGGAGACAAAAAAAAACAAAACATGGCCCAAATGAAAGAGCATATCAAAACTCCAGAAAAAGAGTTAAACGAAATGAAAATTAGCAATCTATCAGGTGCAGAGTTCAAAACACTGGCTATAAGGATGCTTAAGGAACTTAGTGAGGACCTCAGCAGTGTAATAAAGACCCAGTGAGAAATAAAAGATTCACTAATTGAAGTAAAGAACAATTTACTGGAAAACAACAGTAGAGTGGATCAGATCAATGATTTGGAACATAGGAAGCAAAAAACAACCATGCAGAACAACAAGATGAAAAAGGAGTCCAAAAAAATGAGGATAGTATAAGTAGCCTCTGGAACAACTTCAAGAGGACCAACATTTGCATCACAGAGGTGCCAGAAGGAGAAGAGATAGAGCAAGAAATTAGAAACCTATTTGAAAAAATAATGAAAGAAAAATTCCCTAATTTGGTGAAGGAAATAGACATGTGAGTCCGGGAAGCACAGAGAAACCCAAACTAGAGGGATGCAAAGAGGCCCACACTATGGCACATTATAATTAAAATGCCAAAGATTAAAGATAAAGAGAGAATCTTAAAAGCAGCAAGAGAAAAGAAGTTAGTTGCCTACAGCAGAATTCCCATGAGACTGTCAGGTGATTCCTCAAAAGAAACTTTGCAGGCTAGAAGGGACTGGCAAGAAATATTCAAAGTTATGAGAAGCAGGGACCTACAACCAAGATTGCTCTACCAAGCAAAGCTATTATTTAGAATCGAAGGGTAGATAAAGAGATTCCCAGACAAGAAAAAACTAAAGAAGTTCATCATCACCAAACCATTATTATATGAAATGTTAAAGGGACTTATTTAAGAAAAAGAAGATCAAAACTATGAACAGTAAAATGGCAATAAATACATATCTATCAACAACTGAATCTAAAAAACAAACTAAGCAAACAGGAAGATCAGAGACAGAATCATGGATATGAAGAACATTTCAATGGTTGCCAAATGGGAGGGGAGTAGGGGAGAATGGGTGAGGACATGAGGGGATTAAGAAGTACAAATAGGTAGTTACAGAATAGCCATGGGGATGTAAAGTACAGGATAGGAAATGGAGTGGTCAAAGAACTTATATGCACGGACATGAACAATGGTGGGGGTATAACCTGAGGGAGTAGGGGGTGCAGGGTGGAGTGGGACAAAGGGGGAATAAATCAGGACAACTGTAATAACATAATCAATAAAATATAATTTTTGCCCTGGCTGCTGTGGTTCAGTGGATTGAGTGCCAGCCTGTGAACTGAAGGGTCACTGGTTTGATTCCCAGTTGGGGCACATGCTTGGGTTGCGGGCCAGGTCAACGGGAGGGGAATTGAGAGGCAGATGATCAATGTTTCTCTCACATATTGATGTTCCTCCCCCTCTCTTTCTCCCTCCCTTCCCATCTTACTAAAAATAAATAAATAAAATCTTTAAAATATATGTATATAATTTTTTAAAAACCTGTAAATTTGCTTCAAGATGATTGTCTTCAGATTCTTGCATTTATCCAATCAAAATTGATACACAGCATGCCCTGGCTGGGGACCAAACCCACAACCTTGGTGTATTGAGACAATGCTCTAACCAACTGAGCTACCCAACCAGGGCCCTAGGGCATGAGTTAGAAACAAAAAATAAACTTGATGGATTTGGAGAAGTATTAGAAAGTATTTCAGACATTCATGTGTATTTCCAATGTCAGGACATACAGATGTAGCACATTTGTACTTCATTGAATTCCATCTTGTGGACGTACCATGATATATGTAACCATTTGTCCTGTCACACACTAGAGTGACAGGGTCCAAGGGTGTATGTGTGTGTGCTGGTGTGGGGGCAGAGGGGGGGAGGGAAGGATGGGGTGGCAGGGGGGAGAGAGAGAGAGGGAGAGAGAGGTGGCCAAAGTGCCTTCCCAAAAAAGTTAGACCTATTTATAGTCCCATCAGCAGGAATGATAGACTTCATTTCCCCATACCCTAATCAACTCTGAATATTATTCAATTTCTTAATTTTGCCAATCTGATGAGTGCAAAAACATGACCTCTCAGTCGCACTTTAACTTACACTTCACTAGCAGTGCATAGTTTTATTTTTTGTGTACTATTTTCTTTTTTTGATAAAAGTTATTGCCCATTTTTACACTGGGTTTTCTGTTCTTTAGTTGATTTGTGAAAGTTTTTTATATCTTCTGGATTTTACTAATTAGCTTTACAGTAGCCCCCCTCATCTGAAGGGATATATTCCAAGACCCCCAGTGAATGCCTGAGGCTGTGGATAGTACTGAATTCAAATATACTATGTTTTTTCCTGTATATACACACACCTATGATGAAGTTTACTGCTCTCTTTGGCATATCCAAATGGCCACCATCACTACTTTTGTATACTTTGGGGTCACTATTAAGTAATATAAAAGTTATTTGAACAAGCACTGCGATATCTTGACAGCTGATCTGATAACCAAGACAGCTACTAAATGTCTAATGGGCAGGGAGCACATGCTGCATGGATGCCCTGGACAAAGGATGATTCACATACTGGTGGGAAAGTGTGGGAAGGTGTGAGATTTCATCATGCTACTCAGAGAGTGTAATTTAAAACTTATGAAATGTTTACTTCTGGAAGTTTTAAAAAAATCCTCACCCAAGGACATGCCTATTGATTCTAGAGAGAGGGGAAAGGAGGAAGGGAGGGAGAAAGGGAGAGAAACATCAATGGCAGAGAGAAACATTGATTGGTTGCCTCTTGTATGTACCCCGACGGGGGATCGAACCTGAAACCTAGCCATGTGCCCTGACTGGGAATTGAACCCATGGTCCTTTGGTATATGGGATGATGCTCTAACAGGTGAGCCACACCAGCCAGGGTTGGAAATTTCCATTTAATATTTTCAAGTAACCAAAGCTACGGAGAGCAAAGCTGGGGATGGGGGACTCCTGTACATGTTGCAAGTATTTTTTCCTCATCAATGCCTCTCTTTTTACTTTGTATATGGCATATTTTGGTTTTTTTGAGTGTGTTTTTTGGTTACTGTGGTGGTAAAACATATATAATAAAAATTGCCACTTTAACCATTTTAAGTGTGCAACTCAGTGGCACTCATTACATTCACAATGTTATGTAACCATTGCCACTATTTCAAAAGCTCACTGATGAAAGAAACAGAAATTCTGTACACATTAAGCAATTACTTCTCACTTCCTCCTCCTTCCAGTCTCTGGTAACCTTAATCTACTTTCTGTTTCCATGAATTTGCCTATTGTATAGATTTCATAAAGTGGAATCATGCAATATTTCTCTCGTCTGACTTATTTCATGTAGCATATGTTTTCAAGGCTCATATATATTGTAGCCATGTATCAAAATTTCATTCCTTTTTGTGGCTAAATAATATACCACATTTTGTTTATCTGTTCATCTGTTGGTGAACATTTGAGCTGTTTCCGCCTTTGACTATTGTGAATAATGTTATGATGAACATAGGTGTTCAAGTCCCTGCTTTCAATTCTTGTGGATATACACCTAGGAGTGAAATTGCTGGGTTATACAGGGTCCGGTGCAATTAATGCTCTTTTTTTATCACAAAATCTTTTATTACAAAATCATAAGCATGTAATTCTGTAACATAACAATATCACACTCAAGCACACCATATAACATTTTTGGTGAGATGTTCAAATCACTGTCCATCTTGTGTGAGACATTCACGTACCCTACCAATCTCAAGCAGGCGTTACTTCCTGCACGGCAGTCCTATGTTCAACGCTTTGAGAAACCATCACACTGTTCTCTATAGTAGCTGTACCATCTTACATCCCCACTAGCGATACACAAAGGTTCAAATCTCTTCACGTCTCCTAAATAACACTTGTTATTTTCTGTTAAAAAAACAATTTAAAAAGGCTTACAGCTGCCTGAGGGGTGGGAGGGCTTTGGAGGGATTGAGCAAAAAAGAGAAAAAAACTCATGGACAACAGCGTGGTGATTGCAGGGAGGAAGGGAGGTGGAGGAGGTGGAGGAAGGTGTAGGGGGACTAAATGGTGATGGATGGAGGCTTGCTTGGGGTGGTAAACACATAATACAGTGCACAGAAGATGTGTTGTAGAACTGTGCACCTGAAACCTGTATAATTTTGTTAACCAGTGTCACCCCAATAAATTCACTTAACATATAAATAAATTTTAAAAATTACAGACATTCTAGTAGGTGTAAAGTGGTATTTCACTGTAGCTTTAATTTGCATTTTCCTAATGAGTAATGATATTGAGCACTCTTTCATGTATGTGTTTATTGGCCTTTTGTTATCTTCTTTGGGGAAATATCTATTCAAATTCTTTGCTCATATTTTGAATTCTATTCTTTGTGTTGTTGAGTTCTAGAAGTTCTTTGCATATTCCGGTTATTAGGCCCTTATCAGGTATGTATTTGCAACTATTTCTCCTCTTCTGTAGGTTATCTTCTCACTTTCTTGATAGTCTCCTCTGATGCACAAAATTTCTTAATTTTGATGAATTCCAACCTCTCTGTTTTCTTTTGTTGCCCATGCTTTTGGTATCATATCTATGAAATCATAGTCATTAAGATTTCCCCCAATGCATCTTTTAGGTCTTTGATCTAGTTTGAGTTAATTTTTGTATATGGTGTGAGGTAAGGGTCCAAATTTATTCTTTTGCATGTGGAAAAGCAGTTATTCCAGCACCAATTTTGAAGAAACAGTCCTTTCCCCATCGAATGGACTTGGCATCCTTGTCAAAAATCAATTGGCCATAGGTAAATGGGTTTATTTTTGGATCTCAATTATACGCTAATGGTCTAATGTCTATCTTTACGCCAGTATCCCATTGTTTTCACTACTGCAGCTTGGTAGCATATCTTGAAGTGTGAAGTCCTCCAACTTTGACCTTCTTTTTCAAGATTGTTTTGGCTATTTAGGGCCCCTTTTAATTCCCTATGAATTTGAGGATCGGTGTGTTCATTTCTCGAAGAACGCCTCTTGGAATTTTGATATAGTGTCTTTTATTGTTCAGAAATTTTACATATTGACGTAGTTAAATTATCTATCTTATCTCTTATGGTTTTGGGGTTTTCCACGTTTAAGGAAGTATTTCCTATCCCAAGTTAATAGATAAATTATCCTGCTTCTAATAACTTTATTACTTTTATTGTTATAAAATATAATATATTGAAAACCATCTGGAATTTACTTTTTTACACAGTGTGAAGGAATCCAACTATATATTTTTTCTGGGCAACAAATTTTCCTTACATAAATCATTGAATAGACTTCCATTTTCCACTTTTTTGAAATGCCATCTTAATCACATATTACATTCCTACACAGGAGGATCTATTTCTGGTCTCTATTCTGTCATTAATCTTGCTTATTTCTAAATCAACAGCACATCATTTTCATTATAATCTTTTCTCTTATTCTTTCTTTCTTTTTTCTTTTTTAATTTTGAGAGTATGTTTATTAAAGCTGGGGGCAGTGAAACAAGGAAGGGTGCTAAGACAGAAGAAGCAACAGGACAGAGACCAAACTGGACTGCTTTGGCTCTCTAGAAACCTTATGAGAGAGGAGTGAGCCAAAGCTCTGGCTAGTGCGCCTTAGTTGGGTGGGTGTCATTCCCCAAAGTGAAAGGTCGCTGGTTCGATTTTTGGTCAGGGCACATGCCTGGGTTGCAGGTCTAGTCCCCAGTTGGGGTGAGTGTCAGAGGCAACTGATCAATATTTCTCTCCCACATTGATATTTCTCTCCCTCTCTTTCTCCTTCCCTTCCCCTCTCTCTAAAAAAGAAATAAAATCAAGGTGAGGCTGCTGTCGGCTCACTGGCGAGTCAGAGAAAAGGGGGCCTCGGGGACTGGTTTAGGGGGTAAGCCCAGTACAGCTGCCACTTGCCCACTTCCCCTGGGGACCCTCAGAGTTTAGGAAGTGCATATCTGTGTGGGAAGAAGAGGGGAACGGGAAAGGAGTGGGCATGCTCCAGGGAGGGAGAGTTACCTCATTCTTTAAAAATCTTTTTCTTGGGTAGTCTTTATTTATTTATTTTTTAATCCTCACCCAAGGATATGTTCATTGATTTTATTTTATTTTTTTTGAGAGAGAGAGGTGGGGGAGAGAGAAAGAGAGAGAGATGGAGAGAGAAAGAGAGAGAGGCAGAGAGAGAGAGAGAGAAACATCAATTGGTTGTCTCCTGTATGTGCCCCAACTGGGGACCGAACCTGAAACCCAGGCATGTGCCCTCACCATGAATCGAACTGGTGACTTTTAGCTTTGCTGGAAGATGCCCAACCAACTGAACCACACCAGTCAGGGTTGTCCTTCAGTTATTTTAATTTATCACATTAAGATACATTCCGCACGTGTGCGTGTGTGTGTATGTATGGTACATTCAAATTAATCTATGTTGTTCATTTGCAGCTTGTAAATTTTTCCTTGAGTATATTCCTAAGTATATTAGTTTTTGTTGCTGTGGTGAATGGCTTTATTTTTACTACCTTTTCTAAATGGATATCACTGGGCTATATGATAACTACTGAATATATGTATTTTTTCTTCAATATTTTATTAATTTATTTTTAGGGGGAGGGGAAGGGAGGAGAAAGAGAGGGAGAGAAACATCAACGTATCAGAGATACACTGATCGGTCACCTCTCACATGCCCCTGACCTGCAACCCAGGTATGTGCCCTGACTGGGAATCAAGCCCATGACCTTTCAGTTCGCAGGCCAGCACTTAATCCCCTGAGCCACACCAGCCAGGGTTGAACATATGTATTCTAAATATTACTTATCAAAACTTAGCTACAGTTTCACTAACATAGTTAAGCAGAGATCTAAGTACAAGGCTGTATGATGTACACAGTAAGAAAAAATAATTGGAAATAGTCTAAATGTATATCAACAAAGGACTGATTAGGTAAATTATAGTTCATCCACACAATGAAATGCTTTATAGCCTTAAAAGGAATAAAATAGATTCATTCTGATATGGAAAGTTCTCTAAGATATATTGAAAATATATTGTGTAAAGAAGCAATATGTAGAACAGTATATGAATACTCTCTCTCTCTCTCTCTCTCTCTCTCTCTATATATATATATATATATATATATAATTATTGATCTGAGAGAGAGAAACATTAATTTGTTGCTCACTTATTTATGCATTCATTTGTTGATTCTTGTATGTGCCCTGACCAGGGATCAAACTTGCAAAGTTGCAACCCCTAGAGCATTGGGGACAATGCTCTAACCAACTGGGCTACCTAGCTAGTGCCTACTTTTATGCTTTTTATATGTTTGCATATGCACACATATTTCTGGAAGGATACACACTAAATTATTAATGGTGGCACTTCTAGAGAAGGAGATTGGGAAATTAGTGTGTGTCAGCAACAATGGTGTGTTCACACCCATTCTTCTCTTCCAGGGAACCTGGGAAGACTACATTTCCCAGCCTTCCTAGAGATGTGATCTCACCAATGGGAATGTGGGCAGAGGAATGTGTCACTTCAGCTCCAAGGCAATTAAGTGACAGTGTGACTCTTTTCCCCACTCCCCCAACCTCCAACTTCTCTTTAATCTGAGCAGTTGGGATCAAAGAACTTCGAGATGATGGAGATACTGGGTGGAAGCCCCTTGGATATGAGTCGCTGCTGGAGGAGAAGAGTACACCAACATTGTCTCCCCCACACTGTGATGTGAGTGAGAAATCAACCTTTGTTGTGTTAAGTCACTGAAATACAAAGGTTTATTTGGTATGCCACATGGGGCAGATCAAAGATCGCCACGAATTCTTTGATATTCTTTTCACTAAAGCTGGGGTCTGTGTCTCCTGTCCTTGAATCTAGGCTGGACTGTGACTGTTTTGATCAATGGCATGTTTGTTTCGGATGCTCCCTCTCAGAATATACTCACCACTCTCTGAGGAACCTAAGCCACACCGAGGGGCCACATGGAGGCAATTTGGGTTTCAGTTCTAACTGTCCTTCTAACTGACTGCTAGCCTCTCTTGCCAGTTAAATGAGTGAGCCGTCATCAGCAACCAGTCCAGCAGGGTCTGCAGGCGACTTCGGTCCTGGTTGTGACTGCAGTCACCTAAGAGGCTCCAAGTGGGAATCATCCAGCTGGGCTCAGCCAACACTCAGAATCATGACAGTAAAAAATAGTCGCATTAAGTAACAGATAACCAAAGACCAGAGAACAGCCTGTGCTATCCTGACCAGTCTGAAGGTGTGAGGCAAAGAGCTTTACCCTTGTGCCATTTGAAGTTTTGGCTTATGTGCATGCGATTTATTTTTCAATCAAAAACAGGTACAATTTTGAACTTAAAACTTCTAAGGACTGGGCCATTAAAACTGGTTTTGCATATTTTTGATACCACAGCAACAGCAATAAATATTTACCGATCACCTACTCAGTTGGTGCCAGGGCCCATTTTAGGTGCTGAAGAAAGAGCTGTGATCAAGGCTGACTTGTTGCCGGCCTATTGAAACTTCCGGCCTGGTAGGAGGGACAAATTATAAACAACTAAACAAACACAGAAACGTGATCCTTTCTGTGAGTGTTAAGGGCTCAGAAAGGAAGAGTATCTAGATGATGTTGTAGACATTGATTGGGTCCATTTCAGACTGGGTGAACAGGGAAGGTCTTCTGAATGAAGGGGTAGTGGCAGCCCCTAAAAGTTCTAGAGGAAAAGCCCCGGGCATAGGAGCCAACCAGGGTGGTGCAGCCACAGTGGGACTGAGCTGGGCAGCGATTTCAGTATTGTAAATAAGGCTTTACGCACAGAGTAAAAGAGGTAAGGTCAGAAATAGAGGCAAGAGCCGGAATACGCAGGGTCGTAAAGCCACAGAGAAGGGTCGTGGTTTGCCTTGAACGTGCTGGAAAGACTTAGGAGGGTTTTAAGTAAGAATAGCATAAGCTGATTTAGGATTTTATTTTATTTTATAATTCTTTTTTAAAAAATTCATTGATACTAGAGAGAGAGAGAGAGAGAGAGAGAGAGAGAGAGAGAGAGAGAGAGAGACATCAATTTGTTGTTCCACTTATTCATACATTCATTGGTTGATTCTTGTATGTGGGTTCGCGATGGAACCCACAACGTTGGTGTATGGGACGATGCTCTAACCAACTTAGCTACCGGGTCAGGACTGATTTAATTTTAAACAATCACTCTGGTTGCTGGGAGATGCCTAGCCCAAGTGCAAGATGGCTAACCCAAGTAGGTTAGATCTCTAAATCGTGATATAATCACTTTTTATAGTTATTGGTCATAAAATCATGTTTTTCTAATATAACTAAAGATAAATTAAATATCATACTAAACGTGAAAAATAGAAATTTGTCTTCACATATTATGAATGTTATTTAAAATAGGAGGTCTGGACCTCGAGGCCCCGCCTGCGGAGCGTACCAACAGGCACAGGGGAAGCCGTCCCAGAGGCTCTGATCTCGACTCCCGCTTATTACCCAAGACAGAAATAGGAGCTCCAATTTATGTGAGAATTTTTTCGGGCCCCTGCGGTGTAGACCGTGGTACGGCTTCCCCCGCAATGGTGGCGTTTCGTTCTCCGCACCAAGTACGCCCTTGGTACAATCCGGGGATTTCCCGCTGTGTCCCGCCCCTGACATCACGGAGTCCCCTCGGAGGCCCCGCCCCAGCCCACCAGCGCCTGTTTCAGGGCCAGGGTACGAGTGGGGCCGGCGGGAGAGAGCTGCCATGGCCGGGCCGTGCACCACCGGATACCCCGCGGCCCACTGGAAATGCCACATCGTGCGGCAGCTGCGGCGGCGGGACCGCACGCAAAAGGCACTCTTCCTGGAGCTGGTGCCAGCCTGTGAGTGCACCCCAGGGGGCTCAGAAGATGGCTGTGGAGGGGACAGGGCTCCGGGAGAGTGTCTGTTTTCTCCGGCTGTGACGCAAGTGCGCCAGTGCTTTCTCGCCTCCGAAACCGTGGACCTGCTGGACCCCCATCTGTTACGCCCCATCTCCTACTAGCCATATTCCTGCCCCTTCCAGGCCAGGCTCTGCTTAGAGCCCCTTCCTGGATGGAGCTTCTCCTGGTGCTCCTGCTCTCGCCCCTCAGGTCCCAGATCTGCCCCCCGCGATACTTCCTAGGCACCGGTTCGTCAGCCAGTGTTGGTTTTGTAGGGTCTCTTGTGTTTCCCCCTGCCAGGCGGTTCCCAAGATAGAGCCAGGTCACCCGCAGCCCAGTGAAAGAATGCGGGACTGTCTAGACTCAGAGCAACTACTTTTTGGCCAATCAAGGGAAGGAGTGAAACAATCTTTAGGGAGAAGGCTCAGTGTTTCCTGATAGGTGATCCTGGCTCAGGATTTTGGAGTGCCTCTGTGCCCAGCCAAGCCCTGGCCTGAGGCAAGCTGCAGGAGGGAGGCTGGCTGAGCCCTGGAAGTCAGACGCCTATAGCATTGTTTCTGGGGAGCTAGCTGGTCAGGAGCGGGTGTGTGGGTCAAGAGGGATAAAAAGGTGTGCATCTGTGTGTAGGGCCTCTGATCACCTGAGGTTGAAAGTCTAACCACAATCCCTGCAGCTCCATCACTGGGCCTAATCTTGGCCAAAGCTTAACCAGCCGTTCCCCATAAACACCCCCCCTCTCCCCCGCAAAAGCGTGGGACTGGAGAGACTCTGGAGGGCTGAAATCAGGTACACTTAAGGCCCAGCTTTCTCTGTGGCCTAGGGCAGGTTATATTCCTAAACCTCAGATTTCTCACCCATAAACCGGGCAAAGTGGCATCTTTAGGCTTGCTGGTGGGGAGCGTGGGAGGCAGTGCAGTGCCCTGGGGACCGAGGTTTTGTGTGAGAACTAGGCCTTCTACCTGGATGGAGGTGACAATTAGGGGACTGGGTAAGGGAAGTTGCTGAGGAGCTAGGCGTGGACTTACCACCCACACCCTACCCTGAAATTGGTGAAAAAAGAGGAAGTGACAGTGGTGGGGTGGAGGGGGTGGAGTGGGGTGGAGAGAGTGTATTACAGGGTCTGTAGCAGAAACACCAAACTTGAGGAGGTCGGATGGATAATTGCTCAAGGGCTTTCTGTTTTGGCTGGGATTGAGGGGAAGGGGAAGAGAGGAACCTTCCACCAACCTGGGGAAGTCATAATAGTTTTTCAGTCCACAAAGTTAGGGGAAGTAAGGCCATAGGCTGTTGGAGCTCTGTTTCATCCCTCTCTGGGGCCAAGCCCGGCCCTGGGGCAGGGGCATCATTCCCTGGCCCCCTTCTTTCTCAGGAACCTTGGCGGGGCAATGCCCAGCCGTCTTCTTCCCCAGTGGTGGGTGTCCTTCTTTGTCCCTGGGAGAGCAGGTCTTCTCCTGGGAGGACCTGAGGGCTAGTGCTTTGAGGAGGCTGTGCCAAGGCTGAAGGTCCTGGTAGAGCGGCACAAAGTCAAGGGGCAGAGCTCAGTCTGCCAGGAGCTCTCCCATTCTGCGCCCCTGGGCTCTCACAGTCCTTCCAGCCGGAGAGCTAACCAGTATGACTGGAGTGTGCTGGAAGGTGTCTGTTTTTGCCCCAGGCTCACCTTCTTGCACCCCTAGATAACCGTCTCCTAGAGAAGGCTGAGCTGCTGGCCCAGTTCTCAGAGAAGCTGCACCCAGAGCCAAACGATGTCACTCCTGCTAGCCACCAGGGCCCCCGGTGAGTGTATGTGTGCTCATGGTCACGATGGGCTGCCTGTGCCTTGGCCCAGCCCCAACTACGTATGCTGGGTTCTCTCCCTGGCACCTCATTAGCCCCTGGCTGCTACCCAGGAGAGGGGGATGCCAGCGCTTCAGCCTTCACCCAGGCCAGCTGCTTAGAATGTCCTCCTCTCCCATCCATCTCAGTCCGTGTCTGCATTTGTCCCATCTCCTTCCTCTCCTATTCCCACACTCATCTTTTCCCCTTCTCTGTCTGCCTCCCTCTTCCTTACCTGATGCCCACCGAAAGGGTCTTGCTACCTATTCCGAAGAGGGAGTGACGGTGAGAATCGGGAATGGTTTGGGGCTCAGAGTTGAGAGGTGCTTCTTGAGGAGGGTCCTGACTATGGAAGCCAAGGCTTGGGGAACACCCAGAGCTCAGGAATCACGGACAGCTTCAATTTCTGGAGACATGCTCTTTCCTCTCCTGGCTTTCTGGCTTCCACCTTCTTCAGGAGAACGTTTATGGCTCTGGTTTCAGGCTTTTCATGCGCATCCCCCGGGTGAATGGAGGGACAATGAGCACCACTCGTGATTTGTTGACAGGGAGGAGGAGTTGGAGTCTGACTCAGACCAAGTCCCATCACCAGCCACTCTGAGGGTGAAATGGCAAGAGAAGAAGGAGGGGCTCCAGCGGGTCTGTGGTGAGGTAGGCTGGGAAGGGGTCTGAGAGAGAATGGGGTGGGGCCAGGATCTTTGGGGGCCAGCAAAAGGGGGACCTTCCCCAAGTCCAGTGCCTTGAGGCCAGATGGTCAGTGCTCTCTAGCTTGGCTCTGGCAGCCCGGGATGAAGTGGGCTCCAACAGCAGCTGGAGGAAGTGAGGTGAGAGCTGAGGGAGGCATGTGAGGTACATAGGGGCCAGGTGGCCTCTGTTCCCCCTTCCTGGTGGTCCAACCTGCTCTGCTCACCACTTGCCCTGCCAACCCAGGGCCTACCACCAGTGGATGCTCAATACACATTTGCAGACTGAACGAGTGAGGCGGTGCACCTCCAGGGCAGGGTGCACCACCTCCACCTCACACTGCTGTCCCCCACTCCCCATGGCGTCTCTTGGCTATTGCACCACTTTCCTGGTGTACCTCTCATTTCTGTCCCTGTTGCTTCTGAGCTTCCTTGTCTGGCTCCTTCCCGTCCTCCCTATCCTCCTTCCTCTACATGTGGGTGTTCCTTGGAGCTCAGCTCTGGTAGGTTCACTCACTCCCACAGCCTCGGAGATTTCGTTTGCTGACTCCCAGACCCGTCTCTAACACAGACTCTCTTGCTCGGCCGCTCTTGTGGACTTCGCATCTAAAGTCAGACTCGCCATCGCCCCTGCAATGATGTGGCCAACATCACACTGAGGCGACCCCCTTGCAGGCACGGGGCTAAGCATTATTTCAGCTAATTCTCCACAACTTTAGGGCTGCAGAGGAAACAGGCCTAGAGAGGTGGAGCCAGGATTTGAACTCTGTCCCACATGAATCCATCTTCTCTGCTCTTGATTCTTTCAACACATATTTATTGACAACTACTATATGCAAGGCACAGGGAAAGCAGTAATAAACAAGACCTGGCTTTATAGAGCTTTGAGTCCACTCTAGGAGGCTGACAGGCCAGGAAACTCACACCCAGTTACAGCGTATCGAGTCACTGGGAATGGGGCCGTGAACCCAGTGAGAGCCTCTTCCTCAGAGTCCTGATGTAGTTACAACTTGACATTTGAGAAGTGGTTCTCAAATATCTGAGTCCCCTCATCATCTTCGTGCACCCCAAGGCCTGGGATGCTTTGGGTTTGCCTCCACTGTGTCCCTGGGGCCTGTGTCCAGTCCATGCTAATGAGTATTTGTAGACTAAGTGATGAACGTGATGAATGAGGCAGATCATGCACCCCTCCACTGGTAGTCAGTCTCCAGGCTGTACACCCAGTGTCATCCCTAACCCTTCCCAGCCCACTATTCTGAGCCAGTCCCCAGGCCGTGGATCCTACCTCCAAATCCATTGATTTCTGCTTCCTGTACCATATCTGGCCTGGTCCAAATTACCCTCATTCCATCCTAAGGGATGGCTTCTCCCTTAGTACCCACACCCATTCTTCATAGAGTACTCAGAGTGACATATTCAATAATAAAAATGACTTCCATTAACGAAAGACAAGTAACACACAATATAGGCTTGTTGTGAACATTTCTAAAGAATAGAAGCCCATAGAGTAAAAGAGTAAAATCCTCTTTCACTGCCTCTCCCCCACATCAGTTTGGTATATATGTGTCCTGCCACTCTCTTGTCTCTGAGCTCATGGTTCCCTTTGTACGGGACACTCATACACACCACTCACCCTCCGCACTCCCACTCCTTTGTTTCTCCAGACACACACCAGTCAGCTCCCACTGGGGATGCCAGGGGATGAGGAGGGGCTTTCCTTTGATTGTTAGTATTATTTCACATGCCACAACAAACATGTATCATTATTATTATTTTAACTTTATTTTGAAATAATTATAGATTCACAGGAAGCTGCAAAGATAGCACAGAGAAGTTCTGTGTACCCTTTACCCAGTTCCCCCCATCGGTTACATCTTATGTAACTATAGCACACACAGCCAGAGAATTGATATTGGTATGAACTGTATGTAGCCCTTTGTGTTTTTGTGACATGCGTACACTTGTGTGAACATTAAGATACGGCACTATTTCATCACCAGAGATCTCTCTCATGCTACCCTATTTTGGTCACAACGTGCCCCTCTCCCCCAATCCTTCCCAACTCCTGGTAACCACTAATGTGTTTTCCATCTCTGTTACTTGAATTTTGACAGGTGTCAAATTAAAAAACAGTACTCACAACTAAAACATCAATGAAAGTAAATGAAGTAAATGACGAGCGAGGAGGCAGAAGTGGTGGTCAGATTGCTTAGTGGTGAAAGGAATTATAAATGTTATAAACTGGGCCAGCTATGAAAGTAGGCCTCGCTGCCTTGCGTGTGCAGGGCTGCGCCCCAGGCCCACTCACGTAGGGAGTCATGGCAGTGCAGGCGGACAGCACCGACCTTGCTCCTCCGTCCACCCCTCACCCTGCCTACGTGAGAAAGAACACGGGAACAGGTTAGAGGCCCAGCCTTGGTTATTTCCTCGTGTTCCTTTCGCCACACTGGTGGGAACTACTTTGCCTGGGGTCTGTGTCTCCCACTGGTCTCTCAGCTCCAAAAGGCAGGAGTTACAGGTTATCTCTGTGGCTTCCCCAGCTCTCTTGGTTCTTGGTTGAAGGTGTGTTCAGTGAGGCCGGGCTACTGATGAGATGACCCTCAGCCCTCGTATTCAGTCTGGGTCCTGTGCTCTTAAAGTCCATTCCTGCTCTTAGCCCGTGTGCCTCTGCTCAGGGCTCCCTCTCCCTCTCCAGCATCTATCCTTGGCTGAGCCAAGGATCGGAGAGTTGGGGAACAGAATCCACGTCCCTTGAACCCCTCCTCTAGACCAGCCCTTTACTTGGAGCGTAAAGTTAGGTGGCCTAGGTTCCAATATCAGCTGTGCCACTTAGCCGTGTGGCTTTGGGCAAGATACTTAACCTCTGTGTCAATGTCCTTCTCTGTAAAATGGGGAGAATGGCAGTACCTACCTCATGGTGGCGTTATGGGGATTAAGAGTTAATATATGTAGAATGCTCAGAACAAGAAATGGAACACTTAAGTGCTATATTTAAAAGTTTACCATTATTTAAAGAACTATTAATATTATAATAATTCCGTGTTACCCTATTAGGTAAGCAATATCACTCTCATTTTATAGGTAAGGAAATAGCAGGTTCAGAGAGGTTAAATGACTACCTCAGGGTCACAGGCTTGGAACTCCAGTGTTAAGACTCCAGAGCCTAAGGCCCTTTAATTGTACCGTCAAACGGAAGAGCATTCCCAGCCAGACCCTAAGTCTACCTGCGCCTCGGCCTGCTTGTCACTAAGGGGACGGGTGGGTGGAGTAGCAGACCCTGGCTGAAGCTCTACACAGAGGCCCACCTGTCTGGCCCTTAACCACCCCCCAGATGGCCTACCAGGTGGTGGAAAAGAGCACAGCCCTGGGCGCCCTGGAGTCCGAGGTGGAGGAGCGGCGCAGCAGGTAAGGTGAAGGCGGACGCCAGAGGGACTGCACTCACCTCTAAAAGGCTGGGAGCCATCTCTGCAGGGGAGGGAGGATGGGATGATCCCGCGTGTCTCCAGCAGGGCCCGACAGCTCTCCCCTCATCCCCAGGCCCGAACCGCAGGATTCTGAGGGGATAAGGCTAGGTGGGAGACTTGCCTTAGCCACTTGGCTGGCGCGTGGCCACGGTCAAGTCTGTCCCAGCTCTGAGGCCCGTTCCCACTGGGCAGTGACGTTGGCTCGCCCGCTGCTCCAGGCTGGCGGCTCTGGAGGCTCAGGTGGCACGGCTACAAGAGGTGCGGGCGCAGCAGACCCGACAGGTGGAAGCGCAGCGGACGCGGAACGCCGCGCAGCGCCTGGCCTACGAGGCGCTGCGCGCGCACCTGGGATTCCAGGAGGCGGCCCTGCGCAGGCTCGAGGAGGAGGCGCGCGACCTGCTGGAGCGGCTCGTGCAGCGCAAGGCGCAAGCTGCTGCGGAGCGTAACCTGCGCATCGAGCGCCGCGAGAGGTGAGAGCGCTGGGTCCCGCTCCTCAGGGAAGTGAGCGGTTTCGCCCCCCTCCTAGGAGAGAGTCCCATCCCTTCCTCGGGGCGCGAACCCGGGAACCCCGTGCACCTTCCTCAGGATGGGGGGAACCCACCCCTGCCCTCGCAGGAAGGTGTCAGAGTCCTGCGCCTGGACCCCAGGATGTTTTTCTCCCGACAGGGCCAAACAGGCACGGGTGTCCCAGGAGCTAAGGAAGGCTGCCAAGCGGACAGTGAGCATCAGCGAGTAAGAGTGGCGAGGTGCCCGGAGCTTCTGATGCTGGCTCTGCCCCGTGTGCTCTGGGGTGCCCAGTTCTTGGGATGCTTCCTCCAATTCTACCTTGCCCCACACTTGCCTGCGGTCATCCGTGCACCCGACCGCACGTGTGCACGATCACATTAGGGAGGGGGGCACGTAGACAGCCCACAGGACACGTTCAGACATGTGTGGTTATAGGAGCCAGCACGTGGGCCGTCACGTGTGCACCTACACAGACCCCTGCGGGGTCTGCACATCTTCACCACGTGGGGCCTGGGGTCCCTTGGCAGTCCTGAGCTGCATTCCCTCTTCCAGGAGCCCAGACACCCTAGGCGTTGGGATCAAGGAGACGGCTGAGGTGACTCTGACCCTGCCTGATGAGCCGAAATTTCTAGAGAGTGAGGCTGGTGAGAAGTGGAAGAGGCCCTTTAGGTGAGGACTGTCCCGGACCTGAGTTGGGCCCCACCTCAGAGACTTCCAGTAGGACCTTGAGCCTGCTCTTGGGTTGGGAGAGGCCTTGGAGAGATGCTGGTGTATAGCTCAGACCTCCTAGGACAGGTCTGACCTCCAGTGCCACCTCAGGGGCCCCAACCCCTGTCCTTACCCCTTTCTTTCATTCCCAGGACCAGATTTCTGGGGGTGGGGTATCTGGCTGGTGAAAGGGTGTCACCAGGAGGGAACCCGTGGGCAAGGCCCAGGGCTCAGCCCTCGCAGGCATGCGTATGCATACACAGGGATATGAGAGCACAAGAGTGTGCAAAGCCTGGGTGAGCACACTTGAATGCGTGTGAACATCTGAGCATGTGTAGATGTGAGCTCACACTGTGGGACCTGACTGGGGCTTGGGCCCTTGTGCCCCTCCCCTCAGTCTGCCCATATGTCTTGACTTACCTGGCAAGTCCTTCAGTCCTTCCCTGCCCCATCCCCCAGGCTGAAGGCTCTCCTCCATCTCCTCTTTGCTGGTCACTGGTGTCCAGGCGTCAGGGCAGTGAAGGAACTTTGGGGAGGGGCATGAGATGCCGGTCCCCAAAGCCCTTGGCAGCCCTGGTGGGCCATTTCATCCCAGGACACATCCCTGGGCCTTTCTGAGGTCTCAGCAAGTCTAGGTTCTCTCATCCCCCCGCCCCCAGCCTTGTGCTATCCCATCCCAGGGGCACCTTCACCGCTGCCCCTCCACAGGCCCCAGTTTAGCCTCCCAAGAACTTTGGTTATGGGAGGAACTGGGGTGCTGAGGCAGTTCTTACCATCATGGTGAAAACTTGGAGACTTCATTGCCAGCACCATCCCTGCCTCCATCTTCATGGAACTGCTCTCGGTCATGCCACTCTCCTGGTGTTGGAGGAGCCAAGTTCTCATCCTGGGCTCCAGATGCTATGAGCCCCGGGGTCTCTGACAGAGCAGGGTTGAATGATTGCTGTCTGCACACCCACCTGGTCCCTTAGCACGTCTCTCAATTCTGCCCCAGGTCTGCCTCTGCCACCTCCGTGACGCTGTCTCACTGTGTGGATGTGGTGAAGGGGTTCCTGGAGTAAGTGTGTGTATGAAGGGGTAGGGCACCTTGGAGCCCCGTATGCAGCTTCTGGAGCCCAGACTTGGTCTGTGTGTATGTGCCTCAGCCTGCCCATCTGTGTGTTGTCCAGCAGTCTGCGTGAGTCTCTGCCGAGACCCAGAGGTGCATGGCTTCATTTTCAGCCCCCGCTCGACTATCTTCCAGGCTCTGGCCTTCGTCCAGTTTTCTCACAGGGGACTAAGCTCCAGCCTGAGGCTGGACAGGAACTGCCACTCAGTTGGGAAAGTGAGGTTCAGAAATGTCAGGGACTTGCCCTGGTTAGGCAGTTCAGTTGGTTGGATCATTGTCCCATACACCAAAGGGTTGCAGGTTCAATTCCTGGTCAGGGCACAGACCTGGGTTGCGGGTTCGGTCCCTAGCTGGGGCATGTGTAGGAAGCAGCCAATTGCTGTTTCTCTTTCACATTGATGTGTCTCTTTCTCTGTCTCCAAAATCGATAACCATATCCTTGGGTGAGGATTAAAAAAAAAAAAAAGTCAGGGACTCATTCAGGGTCACAGAACCAAGCAGTGACAAGGCCAGAGCTGAAACCTCAATCCCAAGGTTTCTCTGCATCCACCGACTCTGCCCTGCCTCTGTGCCTTTTTCTGAGCTCCTCCCATCTCCACACTGACCTCAGAGATCAGAGGCTGGGTTGGGGACTGTGCTTCCCGCACTTTCTAGCCATGTCCTGTTGCTTTCTGTGTCTGCTTCCTGTTGTTGCTGCCTCAGGGGAACTTGAGGCTCCCATATCAGAAGGCTTTGCTGAATGCTCCCCTGACCCCCCCTCCCTCCAGTTTTAAGAAGAGGAGAGGACATTCAATTGGGGGAGCCCCTGAACAGCGATATCAGAGCATCCCTGTGTGCGTGGCTGCCCGACTTCCCACCTGGGCTCAGGATGTGCTGGTAGGAAGGAGCTGGGCTGCATATGTGGGGTGCCAGCATGGGGAGTGTGGGCCCCAAGAGTGGTCCAAGGAGGCCAGGGAAGCAGGGCTGAGCTCCTCAGCAGAAGCAGGAGTTCTCCTGCCACAGCTCGTATTGGGAACCCCTCAGCTTTTTACAGTGGGGCATGGACTGGAGAGGGAGAGACAGGAGGCTGGGAGACCAGGAAACCAGGCAAGGGAGTACAGGCTATCGTCAGGGGAGGCTGCTGTAGGGGCCTCGGCAGAGGTGATGAGACTACCGTGGGTATGTGAGAGAGAGCCCGTGAGCGTGCACAACGGGGCCTCTATGGCGAGGATCGGGGCCGCCAACCTCCCCTTTTCCCCACAGGATGCCCACCTTTCTGAGGTCAATGCAGTTCGTTTTGGTCCCAATAGCAGCCTTCTAGCCACCGGAGGGGCTGACCGCCTCATCCACCTCTGGAATGTTGTAGGAGGTGAGGGTCCCTCCCCTGTAGGCCAACCCAGTGTTTTCTCCCCAGACCCTACCCTCAGCTCGTTCCTTGGTGGCAAAGGTCTTGGACCTCTTTATGTTTCCTCTTGTGGAACATTCTTGTGGGCGGTGGCCGGATGATCCCTTGGCAAGAGTTTCGGGCTCACTTCTCTGCAGAAAAGGGCAGTCTTTTAGCTCCTGGGGTCCAGGCCTGCAGAGGAGGACAGTTGAGCTCAGATGGCCCCTGTGAGAAGAGGTAGGGACTCCCTGGGCCACTTCTGTTATCACTTGAACTCTCAGAACTCAGTGAGGATACCAACGTTAGCTAGCTCCCTTGGGCGCTATAGATGGGGTTGTGTTAAGAAGTCAGAGCCAGCTCCTGGAGGCTTCCTAGAGGGAGTGAATCTCTAGCTGGCCTGGCACTGGCTTGTGTGCGACCTAGGGGCAGCCCCTTTTCTCTGGTCATCTTTAGCCCTGTGAAATGACCAGTTATCCCCTGGGGCCCAGCAATTTTGTCCCTCTAAATTGGGAAAAACTGATTTTCCCATTCTCAGTCCCAGCTTCTCATTCTCAGGAGGTTAGTGACCTCACTGCACCTGTCCCTTCCTCTGATATCTCTCCCTGCAGGTCGCCTGGAGGCCAACCAAACCCTTGAAGGAGCTGGCGGAAGCATCACCAGCGTGGACTTTGACCCCTCGGTGAGGAGGCTGCCCCAGTGGCACAGGATGCTTTCCTCCCCTAGTCTCCACTCCAGGCAGGTGGAAGCTCTGGGACCTGAGGAAACACGTGGCTACCCGGTATTCTAGAACTGGGCCCTCAGGATCCTGAGCCCAGAGGCTCCTGTGTTTGCCTGGGGGACCCAGGCTTTGGAGCCTCCCAGGCCTGTGACCTGAGGGACATTGCCTCCGGCCAAGTCCAGGTCCAGGACCTCTCCTATTCCCATCTCTCCAGGGCTCCCAGGTATTGGCAGCTACTTACAATCAGGCCGCTCAGCTCTGGAAGGTGGGAGAGGCGCAGTCCAAGGTGAGGTCTGATGGGGTCAGGGGTCATGTCTTGGGCCCAGAGGGGAGGATGGTGTTATGGAGCCTTGACCATGCCATTGAATCCATATTCGTGATGGGGGCAGGAGACATTGTCCGGACACGCAGACAAGGTGACAGCCGCCAAATTCAAGCTAACAAGGCACCAGGCAGTGACTGGGAGTCGAGACCGGACTGTGAAGGAGTGGGACCTCGGCCGTGCCTACTGTGAGGCCCAGCCCCACCTGCACCCCCATGCGCACACCCTTCCCACCCCCCCCGCCCCCCCGAGCTGGGCCGTGAGGGGCCTTGACCTGCTGCTCTCTGGGAATGATCCCAGGATTCACAGGCATTTGGGGTGAAACCTCCCAAGACCCCTCCTTCTCTCTCCCCCGTGGTGCTTTCTGTCGTTTGTTGGTGATCTCAGGCTTTGGGCTGGGAAGCAGGGGACCTAGGTTCTGGTTTTGGGAGGACGCTGCCCCTCTGGGGCTTCTGGGCCTCAGCTTCTTATATGTCTAGTGGGCTGGTTCCTGACAGCCCTTCCCTGAGACTGGGGCTCGGCCCCTTGTTCCCTAGGCTCCAGGACCATCAATGTCCTTTCCTACTGTAATGACGTGGTGTGTGGGGACCATGTCATCATTAGTGGCCACAGTGACCAGAAGATCCGGTTCTGGGACAGCAGGTAACAGGCATGGGCTTTGGGTGGTGGAGGCATAGGGACAGGGCTCCTGGCTTCTCCTTCTTTTCTCTGGCCACAGAGCCATCCAGGGAAGTGAGGCTGTGCTAGGCTTGGCCCCTTGAAGGCTTAGCTGGTGGACCTGTGCCACCGTAGTGGCTCTCCTTCCAACCACTGGACTCCGCCTGGGCCTTCACAGCCAAGACCTAGAAGCCCCCTTTCCCATTTAGTTACTACTTTTTAATCAAAAGGAACAAAAGTTTTAGTTGTGGGTTTGGGGTTTTCTTTTGGTATTTTTTTTTTTATGCTATTACGGTTGTCTCATTTTGTCCCCCCTTTAGTTGTATTTTAAACCTAAGAGCCCAACATTGGGCTCGAATGGTAGATAAAAGCCAGTGCTGGCGCCAGTGCCAGGCCTGCCTCTCGCTTCTCCCTCCTGGGCTGCACTGACTGCCGCGTGACACGCTCGGCCTCACACATGTAAAGACAGTCTTCCATTGCCATCCCTCTGGCACATACTTCTGTGACCGAAAGGTTGCAGGGGCTCCGGCTTTGGCCTTGAGTCAAGGGCTGCCTGCATTCCTGTTGGACAGGGCTGGCTGCCGCGGGAGGCCAGTCACTGTCAGCCTTGGCCCCAGGGCTCTGAGACCACGGGTGCCTCTGGGCTTCGTTAGCCTGTCAGGAGTGACCCTGTCAGGGGAGCTGCTCCTCATGCCCCTCTCTGTCCTTGCCTCTCAGGGCCCCCCGCTGCACCCAGGTCATCCCCGTGCAGGGCCGGGTCACCTCCCTGAGCCTCAGCCACGATCATCTGCATCTGCTCAGCTGTTCCCGGGACAACACACTCAAGGTCATAGACCTGCGCGTCAGCAACATCCGCCAGGTGTTCAGGTACCTGCCTCCTGGCCGCTGACCCTGTGGCTTTGGCTGGGGCAGCTGGGCCTCTTGTCCCCTGTACAAGGCTCTTCAGGGCCTGTCAGTGAGGAGCCCTTCCGGAGGCCCTTCTGAACCAGGGCCTGCTGAGGTGCCCGAAGTTCCTGGGTGAGGGCAGGGACTGGCAGCCACCCCCATTCTGACCCAGCTCCATCTGTCCTCAGCGCTGATGGCTTCAAGTGCGGTTCTGACTGGACCAAAGCAGTGTTCAGGTGTGTCCGTGAGATCACATGTCTGTGCCCAAGTGTGTCCCGTCTGACAGTGTCAGTGTGTCAGCGTGTATGTGTCCTCCCCTCTGATCTCCTCTCTCTTGCTCTGCTGTGGTCATTACAGCCCAGATAGAAGCTACGCGTTGGCAGGTTCCTTGAATGGAGCCCTTTATATCTGGAATGTGGACACTGGGAAACTGGAGAGTAGCCTACGGGGACCCCACTGGTGAGCACGGCCCCCACCCACCTGCCCACCCTAGCTTCAGGGCCACTGCTGCCCCAGCCCCAGTCCCAGTCCTGTTGGGCCAATTCTAGGTTTGGACATGCTTGGGTCCCTGGAGTTCCCAGCCCTTGTTTCCATATCTTCCACCTCTCAGAGCCCTTCACAGTTCACAAGGTGCCTTTCCACATCCACTTGAGCCCATCCTCATCATGCCCTGTGAGCCCATTTTATAGGTGAGGAAATGGGCTCAGAGAGGGCCTCGAACTGCCCAGGTCCAGGAATGAGGGGCGGCACCAGGCTGCAGGCCCAGCTCCCGATGCCCCCTGAAGCCTGGCCCTCCCCCTCCTCAGCACTGCTGTCAACGCCGTGGCCTGGTGCTACTCTGGGAGCCATGTGGTGAGCGTGGACCAGTCCAGGAAGGTTGTGCTCTGGCACTAGTGCCATGACTTCCCCTGCCTGTGCTGGAGCTTAAGTCCGAAGCCTGAAGCCAGAGAAGAGCTTCCCACCGCTCACTCAGCGTCAGGGCCGGTGGGCCCCAGGGAGGTGTGGGCAGGAGTGGGGGCGGCCTCGGGCATTTAGTGGGAAAGAGGGCCTGGCAGGACCTGGCCTGTGTAAAAACAAAGTGTGGGTTGGGGGGGTGTGTGGATTACAGTACTTTTTGTTTATCTCAGTCTCCTCACTTTCTTTGCCAAAAGTGGAAAAAAAAAATTGCATCCAAACTGGTGTCTGCTTGTCTCTTTGTAGCCTTTAGGGAACAGCGAGGTCCTTGGGCTGGTGGCTCCAGGAAATCCAGGCTTGGCTCCCTTTCTTCCTCCTCTAAGAGCTGGGCAGAGCCAGTCCAGCTTCCATGCTATTCAAGTCTGAGAGGAGACAGCACGGAGAAAGGCCAGAGGCAGCAAAGGGCAGTGGCTTTTGGAGCCATAGGAGTTTCCCCCTTGGTCCAAGCTTGTCCCCAGGCCAAGTCAAAACCTTGGGCCCTCTTCAGGCACCCCGGGTGGACTGAGGCTGAGGAGGGGCTGTGGGAGTTGGAGACGGGAGTAGGGGAGGCAGCCCAAAAGGGCCCTGGTGGAAAGGGCTCTAACAGGTTGGAGAGTGATGTCAAGTACTCGTCACACCAGCCTGCCTTTGGGCCGGCCGGCTTCTCGGTCCAGAGGCGGAGCCGCAGTGGGCGGGGAATGGCCTCTGTGTGCCTGCGAGTCTAGGAGGGCGGCAGGAGACGGAACTTGGGCCTGGGTCTTCGCTTACGTCGGCATCAAATTTAATCTGCCTCACAAGGCTCTGCGGGGCAAGGCAGACCCAACAGGGTGGAGTCTGGGTGCCCCACTGCCTTCAGCCTGGGGCACGGGGGAGGAGTCAGCAGCATGGCCGTTGTCCGGAGTGATGGGGGCTGAACTCTGGGGATCTGCTCAGCTACGAGTCAAAGGCTTCACTCCAGAACTCAGCCTCCTTCTTTATCACCCTGCAGTCTCCCTGGGGGATCTTTGCCAGTCCCAGGGTTTTGGAATCCATTCCCGGATTGGGCATCAGAGAGCCAAGAGCCTGGACTTTGCAGCCAGACTGTCTGGGCATGAATCTCAGCTCCACTGTTTAGTGGCTGAATGATTTTGAGCGAGCTGCTTAACATCTCTGTCCGTTATTTTCCTCCTCTGTAAAATGGGGTGACAGTACACACCGCAAGGGTTGTGGCGAGGTCTCAATGTACTAGTATTTGTAAAGATCTTGACATGCGTCAAAGGCGGTGTAAGTGTCGGCTAAATACCCTGATCTGCCGGCTCCCAGATCACTCACTGCTCTTGGCCGCCCAGCTGTCTGTCCCCTGAGCTCTAGGTGACACCCAGCTGCCTCCTCAGCCTCATCTCCCCTCATGTAAGCTCCTCTTTCCCTCACACGGCACATCTTGGCACCAAGGCCCAGGACCACTGTGTCTCTCTCCTCTCCAGCCCTGCTGCCACGGCGGGCCACCTTCCAGACCTGCTGTAACCCCACCTAGTCCCCTCCTTGCCATCCTAACTTTCTAAGATGCCGTGGTCACATGCTTAACCGTTTGGAGTTCTCCTGCTGCTTGCAGAGGAACTCTAGGCAAGAATTCCAAAGCCCTCGGAGCTACCCTGCCGGCCTCAGCTGCACCTCCATCTCCTTGCTGCTCTGAATGTGTCTTGCATGTGGTTTTCTCTCGACTCAGGATGCTCTTCCCTCCTAGCCCCCAATTCACATCTACCCTTCAGGACCCCCTCACGGGGAGCCCTCCCTCACCTGCCAGGCTGGCCAGGGCCCTCCGCCGGCCTGCGCCCCCTTTGTTTCTGCCTCCCTTCATTTTCAGCGGGGAATTCTGGGAGGAGACCAGGATGGGAACCAAGTATACCCTGGGATCAGGCCTGCACAGAGAAAGCCTCAGGTAATGTTTAAGTGGTCAAATCCCCTACTCAAGGGCTCTGCGAGTTTAACAGTTGAAGACACTAGGAGTCCAGCATTCTTCCATCTGAAATTCTGGAAGGCCTAGCTCTCATGCCCTGGCTCCTGGTGGCCACCAGGAGGCACCAGTGGCCTAGTACCCGCTAAGGCCATTCTGTGACCTGGGAGTCGTGGCCTGAAAGACCAGTGCTTCCAGTAGCCACCATTCCCCAGTGTTTGCTTCTGTGTCAGGCCCTGTGCTCTGCACTTTTCCTGCAGTATGTCATTTGTGCCTCCCGACCACCTTGTGATGTAGGTATTTCTTTCACAGGTAAGGAAATTGAGACTCAGAGAGGTTAAGTGATGAGAGATCACGGAGCTGGCACAGCTGGGTTGTGACTATTATAGTTTAAAAGAAAACATATCAGAGAACCTGGGCTCTCGTTAGGAAGAGCTGCATGGCATCCCTTGCCCCTGTGGTGCACCCCTGCCAGGGGTGAGTCTAGCTTTTTTGCCCAACCTAAACCCCTCCCTGCATCTTCTCTTCCATTCTGGGCCCTGGGCCTGAGCTTGGAGGGTTAGTGTCTTGTGAAGTGAGGGACAGGCAGGGCCACAGGAGTAAGGTGAACAGGAGGCTGTTACCAGCTCCCCCATTTGGGGCAAGCGCCTCACAAAGATTGCAGTGAAAACTGCTTAGATAACCCAGAACAGGTGCTCGGGAAATGATCTGACTCAACTCCTGGGATGGCGACCCCTCCACTCCCCTTAAGCCTTCTCTTTGTGGGCCAAATCTGATTGCACACTCTTGAGGGTGCAGTTGCCTCACCTCAGGGCGAACATACCTTAACTTGCTTGGAAGAGATGCCTCCTGGAGGAGCCAGAGACAGGCCAAGGCACCCAGGGGATGGGGTGGGCCTGCAGAAAGGGGCTGGCGGAGGCTGAGCAGGGCAAAAGCTCAGAGCGGCTGCTGCTGGGGAGGCTGTACCTCGCCCCCGCAGTCCCTGTGCAGCAGGGGTTGGGAGAGAACCCTGTTGCAGAACACGGACTGGGCTTTTAGCCGTTGGTACTCGGGTTTTCAGTGTTGAGCACGCTCCAGGTTTTTAGTACTCAAATGCTCAGGCTGCTTCCCAGAGAGGGGGCAGGGCCTTGCGCAGGGTCACCCAGCAGAGCCGGGATAAGAACCCAGGCTTCCGATTCCCTCTTTTCTGAAAACTGGGTTCAGGATCTGCGTCGAAGGGCTGGCCTGGTCTTCTCGAGGTTCTGTTCTAGGTTCTGCTCCCAGATGCCTTCCTGAAAGACCTCAGGTGAATCACTGTCTTTCAGGTCAAGGAGTTTCCCCATCTGTGAGTCTCCCTGCCCCCATGGCTCTGGACCTCACCAAAGGTGACCCAGCTCCTTGCTGGGGCTGTACTGCTGGTGTAAGTACTGCCTCTTCTGTCTGCGCCGCCCAATCTCAGATCTTATGAGCCTGAGACCTGAAAGGGAGAAACCCTAGTTTGGGCTCCTACTGGCCCCTTGGTCATCTTCCTGTCCTGGGGGACACCTTGGCTTGAGCCTGTCATTCCTGAGTCTCCCCCACCAGATGTGAGCCCCTGGGTGACAGAGGTGAATGAGTCATTTGTGTCACCAGTGCCCAGAACATGGCCTGGGGCTGTAAGTTTGCTGATAGGACAAAGAGCAGTTGAATAGTGGCAGTCCTGGTCTCTGGAGGAATCCTGGGGGCACCAGGCACGGACCCGAGGCTCAAGACGGACCATGTTGGAGCAGGCTGTTCTCTTTCTCTGGACGCACATCCACTACTAGTCAAGAACTTTTTTCAGCTCATTTGCATATTATCTTATTTGATCCTCCTGGATTTTAGGAAGTTTGTATTACCTTACTACTCTCACTTTACAGATAGGAAGGCAAGGCCCAGAAAGGTGATGGGATGAGCCTAAGTCCACAGCTCATCGAGGTGGCCCAGGGACTTGAATACAGGGTGTTTGACCCACTCTTCCCTGTTCCTCAGAGGAGCCAGTAGGTGATAAGAACAAGAAAGATGCTCAGGTGTTTAGAACACAGTGTGAAAAGGACATGGGTTCACTTCTGTTCTGTTTCAGGATAATATTCCAGGAAAACATTCCCAGACCAGAGCTCTCCGAAATAGACACAGCAGAAGTACATTTGTTTTTTGGCCAGTGGGACCAGAAACATGGTCCAGGAACAAGATGCTCTTTGGCACTCACGGGGTTCTTGGCACATCAAGCAGTAACAGAGCAAATACAAGGAGAGTCTCGGAAGAAACATACTGGTTGTGTCAAGTTGTAGGATTTTGGGACAAATGTTAATTCTCCCCCTTAACTAAAATTTGTTAACTTGGTTCTATTTTTTTCATGAAAAACAGCTGAATAATGAGCAAAGTAAATGCACAGATTCAGAGCAGCCAGATTTTGTCACAAGTCCACTCAGACAGGGTTAGGCAGTTATTGGCCCCACACCAAAAGCTACGGCTTGGCTCCTCGGGTGGCAAGTGAACAGTGAGTGGAGCCTGGGATGCGATCACAACCTAGAAGACGAGGGCTTGCTTTGTGCCAGGGGACAGTCCAGTGGCTTGGATTTTTTCACCAATTTCTGGCCGTCCTAAGAAGCCTGTGTGTCAGTCCGTTCCCAAATACCGCGGCGTTTTTGTGTGATGTCCTCACTCTGCATCTAGAGAAGAAACTTATCTAGAACATCAGAGTTGGGTAAGTCCTTGCACATCATCTGATTTTATTTCTTTTAAAGCTGGGGATGTGGCAGCTTGGAGGGAAAGACCACCTCCTGAGTGGTGGCAGGGCCAAGGCCAGGCAACATCCCCTCACTTGCACCTCTGCTCGTGGATGTGGCAGGGGTGGAGGGTCAGAGAGGAAAGGGATCCAGGTGACGTCTGGTGAATCTGACTTGATTCCAGTGCGGTTAGATCCTGGGGTGGAGGGGGCCAAAATGTAGCTATGACATTGGGGTCATAGACTAAGCCTCTGGTACCAACAGCAATTTCAAAAAACTGTGAGTAGCTTTCCTTAGCAGGGGAAGGCAGAAAATGGAAATGATATTTAATGTGCACCGACAGCCCTTCTTATATTTATGGTAAAGCACTTTCACACACTCGTCATCCCCTGGACCTCACGGCAACCCTGTGTTGTCATGAGGCTGGACGAGTAGTGAGGACCCTGGTTCTAAAGGAGAGGATGCCGAATGTGGAAGAGGTGATGAAAGAAACATTTGTGGTGACCACCCTGTGCTGCTCACTGTACGTGCCCTTGGGTCCGCAGTATTACTCTCATGTGTCCAATGAGCATGCCAAGGCTCAGTTCCCACGGCTGTCACGTGGGAGCCAGGATCTCACTCAGACCTCCTGACCCCATGTTTCGTCTCCTACGCTGTTGGAGGGAGTGTCAATGGATGCAATCATTTTAGAGGCCAATTTGGCAAAATCTAAAAACATTAAGTACACACATACCTTTTTGACTCTCAAATTACATATTTAGAACCTTACCATTTTTTACTGGAACCAATTAATAAAGAATTATGTAGAAAGATGTTAATTTCAATTTTCTAATAGTAAATGGATGGATCCAACCTAAATATTTATCACTTTAGGAATGTTTAAATTATGCCCAAATAGTAAAATATATCATAGCCTTCAAAAAGGATGAGATAAGCCTAAATGTATTATACAGTTCCACTTATGTAAAAAGGCAATGTGTAACCATATGAGTTTTACACCCAGAAAATATCTGGGAGAATACATTATGGCACGCATGCAGCTCTGGGAAGTGGAGAGCTGTGGGGCCTTTCCCCAACCATGCTGAGCCCTGGTCTTCAGTGTGGCCGGCTGGCAGCCAGTGGGACTCAACCCTTCACCAGGAATCCATCCACGCCTGGGACCAGTGAAGACTCCTTTGCTTCCATTCATTACTCCTTAGGGTGGAGAGTGAGGAAAGGGCAGAGGAGTCCAGAATTCCCCCTTCCTAGAAGCCAGTGGTTGCATCCTCTGAGGGGACGTCAGTGGCTTTCCTCTCGTCCCTCTGCTGCAGACTTAGCTCCATGTTCAGCGCCCTCGGTGTGCTGCCCTCTCCAGCACATTTCACACAGCACTCTCAGGTGTACCTGTCCCCCTCCCACCCGAAAAGAACCTTGAAAGCAAAGACCACAACTTACTTATTACTATCTCTAGTATCCAGGCTGTTATACCTGGCAGGGGGTGGCATGGGCCGCTTGTCCCACGGGTGGATTCAGTTACTTCTCCCTCTGTGTCTGTTGTATTGTTAAAAGGAGGGCCTAGGAATGTCTCTATAAGAAGTATTGTCTGTTTGGAAAAGTCTGTTTACCCAAATCTTTTTTAAGTAAACTTAGAAAACTTAATTCCATTTTTTTATTACTCAACATTTTATACATAATAAATACAAACTTTTTACAGCCACTGTAAAGAAAGCGCATCTGCACACGGGCACTCCCTCTGCGCTGGCCCCGTGCGCCGTGATGCTGGGTTACGTGTCCTGGAGGGAGGGGTTCTTTTTAAAAAGGAGGCTTATTTTTACAACTTTGTTTTTTTTAAAATAAAATTAGCAGCTCTTCCAAAAAAATATTTAAAATATAACAAAAAATTTCAAATAATCCTCTGAGAATGTGGAAAACCCAGATTCAAGGACAATTTGGCTAGCTAAAGAGAGAATACAAGACTGGGTGGCAAGACTGCCTTATTTAAGCACTTTGATGAATTTTAAAGTGCTCTGCAGATGTTTATCATGTAGGCAAACTTTAAAATCTTTTAAAAAACCCACCCTCTTATTTTTTTAAACTTAAGAATAAGTTTGATAACAAAAAAGACCTCAAATAGATCAACAGGTTAAGAAATGCAAAAATGACAACAAAAAAACAAAAACAAAAAAGAAACCCAAACCCCAAATCATGGAGGAGATACATCAATGGGTACTGTCACTGAAATGATCAAACAATGAACTGAAAATTTCTTCAGCCATGACCTTAAAAAAATCCCATGGGGACATTTGGCGAGCATTTCAAGTTTTCAGGGTTGTAGGAGGGACAGAGTTTTCAAAGCATAATACAACTTTTAGATTAAATTCTGCAAATTTCATTTCTTTAAAAAAAAAAAAGCAACTGGCAAGTATCCCTTGGTTCCTAGGTAACGCGCGTCCTGTCTTCCATCGGAGGCGGAGAGCCAACACAGGCCGACTCGGGGACACCTGCTGCTGTGGGCTTGATGGCCCGTGGAGTTACCCCCGGCTCTCTCCATGATGCGGAGAACTTGTCTTTTCCTCATCCATTTGCACTTGTGCAGGGTGTGCAATCCTTTAGTCCTTTTTCATAGGAATCTGGTTTCCTCCATGGGCCATGGGTTCTTACTCCCAAGGAAAGGTCAGGTCAGGGGGACCTGGGAAGCTGCATTTTCCGTTGGGGCTGACCGCTGCTCTGGACCAGTCGCAGCCTGGCTGGCTGGGCCAGTTCACTGTCTTGGGAATAAAATGATGCTAGGGGCTCTCCAGTAGAAAAGCTCAACAAGGCAAGTATGTGTCCCCAGTTTATCTAGACATTCAGATTCTAAGGGTACTGGTCAGAAGACTATGTGCTGCAAAAATTAAGCTGAGAAATACCCAAATACAAAAAGAACATTAAATCGGCTCATTTCAGATCTGGAAGCTCCATTTCTGCTTTAGCCGCAGCCTCCTTTCTACTAGTCTATGTGATGGACGAGATTTGGCTACTAGTTCAGCCCCTCCATATTAGCTCCACTAATACTAAATGAATGGCATAAATATTAATACAAAAGACACTGTTACTGTTTTAGATCTGTTAGTCGTGGAAGAGATGTGCATTAATGCAATTGGCGCTAAACTCAGGGCAGTCCACTTGTTTCCAAAAAGGTTCCACTTTCTCAGTCCGGGGACTAACTGTGGGGAGGAGCCAGCCTCCCTGAAATCCCTCCTTTTGCTTCCTATGTAGCCAACATGATCTGATTAAACTTACTCAGACGAGCAAAGCCACTTGAAGATGAGAATCTTTGCCACATCCTGTGGCCACAGTAATATACTGTACGAGTGCACATGATCAGTATCTCTGTGACTGTGCCCTGAACGAGGCCTGGTCTTGAGTCTTATATAAAAATGGGCCACTATTAGGCACGAGGGCTGTTACCCTGTTTCGAGGGCCCACTAGGATTTGTGCTATGGTAGGAGAGATGACATAGAAAATGACAACAAAAAAAGGCACAAAATATTCAAAATGTGGGAGGAGTCCACCAGGCCACCCAGTCACAAACAATCCTTCTGGTTTTTGCTCTGCTTAAGAGTCATCATCATGCAAAGGTGCCTAAAAAACAAGACTGGCCATACTCCAAGCCTGGCCTTGATTGTAGCAGTAAGAGACGGGCGAACCCATCATCACACCAGTGTGATTTCCACGTCCTCAATCTTCTCTGCTGGCCTTCGGTGGTTCTGCGTAGGCGGAGGGGGAGCTGCCCGGACCTGAGCAGGAAACAATTACACAAGCTGTCAGTCAGCTTCCAAATTCAGTGCTTGAATGAAGCATTCAAACCCCAACCAGTCATTCCTCCAAGGACGTGGGCCCCCCGGAGTCTCAGAAATGCTCTGAGCATGTCTTTCCACCTAATTTTCACTCTTTCCCACACTGGGAAGGAGTTATTATTCTGGATGATTTGTGAAACCCGTGAATCAGGTTCCTGCCTGGGCTGAAAGCCTCATGGGCACAAGAGGGCCTTGTCCGCAGCACAGGCCTGGAGCTGGAAGTAAGAGAAAGCAATGCTTGGAGAACTGAAAACCTTGGAGCATGTCTTGGAAGGAGAGTTGTAAGAGAAAACACTAGAGAAGTAGCCTGGGAATAGTCACGAAATCTGAGCTTTATTCTGCAGGTAGGAGAGTCCTTGGTGTATTTTAAGCAGCACTATCAGCCGTGTGAAAGACGAGTTAGGTAACAGTTTGGAGAAAAGAGCGGAGGTGGGCAAAGGCACAGATAAGACACCTCAGCAGACTCCTTAGTCACCAGAATGAGAGTTACTATTAGCTGGAACTGGCGCCAGCAGTGGGGAGGAGAAGCGGAAAGACTGACAGCTGTCTCTGAGGGAAACTTGGCAAGATCTGGTGACAACTGTTTGTGGCAGGGAGGATAATTAACTCACTTTTGTTGAGTTCTGGGGGTTTGGCATACACACATTGAGATGTCCACAAGTCTGAGGCTCAGAGAAGAGATCAAACTGGCAGTTTTAAGTCTGGGAGTTGTCAATAAATAGTTGTCAAAGCTGTGGCAGTGATGAGATTACACAAAGAGAGTGAGTTTAATGACTCCAAGAGAAGCAGCCCACGGACAGAATCCTAAGAAGCATCAGCAGAGATGGATCGGGGCAGAGAAGCCTGCAAAAGCCAAATGAAAAGGAAGGGCCAGAGAGGAAGAAAGAAAACCAGGAAAGGCTGGTGTGACACATCGCCCCACTTCTCTCCACTGTCACTTCCCACCAGTCCAGATGTTACCGGCCCCTCCTGCCTGGGCCTCTGCTCCAGACTCCTAATGGCTCCCCAAGTCCATTCTGCCACCTTCCATTCATTCCCCACTTAGGTGCCATTGTAATGTTTTAAAAATGCAAAACTAGTCATATCACTGTCGTTCTTATAATCTTACAATTGGCCTCCTCTCACATTTAGGATAAAGAACAGCTCCTTTACAAGGTGCTCAATACATATCTACGGAATGAACAAACCAAAGGAAGTGAGTTTTTTGAGGAATACTGTCAAGTGCTGATAAGTGGGTCCACGAAAACAGAACTGCAAAGTACGCACTGGATCAGCATGTGAAAGTTATGACCCAGGAAGAGCAAGAGTGGCTTCGCAGTGCGCTGGGGACTGGCGGGTGTTGATGGTGGGTGGGGCGTGAGGAGTAAGCAAAGTAGATTCTCCTAGAGAACAGAAGTGCTCTCAAACCTCAAAAGGGTATGAAGTACATCTTATTTCACTTCAGTGTCCCCCAAAGATGCAAATATAGGCCAGGAACATAGGTTCTCAATGAATGCTTGCTAAAAAAAAAATGTGCACTTTAATGCTCACAGAGCTTGTTACAGTTTAAACACACCTTCACAGCTGTCATCGTGAATCTCACCATGACTCAGGAAAAAGTTCCAGTGTAGACTGGACCTTCTGAGATGTGTTTATTTTTATACTCTTCCTTTTCAAGAGCTCTTTTTACCTTCCCAACCCATCTACCCTTGCACGGGGGAATTAGCAACAGCACAGGGCCTTGGCGAAACACTAATTTCTAATTTTCAGTTTGGAAGAACTGTGCACTCCACAGTCGTGCCAGGTAAGGGCCTTACAGGTCGCAGTTTGCCATGTGACGTCTCAGGAGCAGGCCTTGGTGCCTGAGCGCATCCCGGCGATTCAGCATGGAAGCTGTTTTCTAAAGAAGAGAACCAAAGAAGACTCATTTTATTTGTGGCATTGAGCAATGAGAAGAACACTGGTGCTGGTCTGTCTGCTCTTCAGCCGAACAAGTGGATTTCTGAATGAAAATCCATTCTGCCCCATGTCCAGGAGAACCCTTACCATTTGCTGAAGGAGAGCGGGGGAAGTACTGGGAGCTCCTCTTATCTGGGCTGGGGTAGGGGCTGCTGGGAGGCTGGTCATACAGCGGCAGAGGAGGCAGGGAGCCGGGCAGCTTGGGGGATGGAGAGATCTGCCACAAAGGGAAGGAGGTTACAAAGCGCTCACCTCAGGAAGGACAGGTTAGCCTGGCTTCTCTACTTCGGACAAGTTACTTTGCTCTGGAGCTAAGTTATGACTGTTGACATTTGTTTTTGTCAGGCTCATTAGAAGTACGTGAGCCCAGATTGACCATGCCAAACCTCAATTCTGAGCTGCATTTAACTTTTTGCTCTCACAGATCTCATTATACCACTGATTATAGTTCATCTTAAGCAGTTATCAATCAAACCATTCTCTAGAGTTCTACTAAAAACATACCAAATTAGTCAAGTCAATAAATTCAGTGACGAACAAAAGGGGACAAGTTATATATTTTTGTGTGTGTGTGAAAAGTAAAATAACTGGCTGAATTTCTGACTTCCCCAGATTTTGTAAATGTCAGGCGAAGTGGTCATAATGTCACACAAACAAGACACGTTCCTTACGATCCTGGACCTGCCAGGCCTGCTGTGACAGATCCGAATTTGGGGTTTCCTATAAAGGCAAGCTTTGCTATGATGAGCTAAGCTCAGGGCCACCTGAGTATAATGGGGCTCTGGCAGGCTCATCAATGCTCTGAAAATGGACCAGCACAACCTGGGCTGGCCCGGGGGCTCTGACGGAGAGGGAAGAGAAAGAGCAAGCTAATATTTTTACTACATAAACTAATCACAAAGACAATACATTCCCCCCTCTAGTTTGTTTCTGTTTCTCCACCAAACCATTCCTTTGTATGTCACATGCAATTTAGCATTTTGGTTAGCGGATTCAGAGAGCAGAATGTGGGACAGCAGAGGTCTGACACAGCCATTACACATGAGCCCAACCCATGAGTCCCTACTTTCCAAAACTCCGTTTCGCAAAACCCTGGCACTTGAGGACTGGAGTGGTGAGGGTGAGGCTGAGTCTACAGCCCACTCTTGTGTGGGTCACCAGACCCCCCGGAGTCATTTCCTTTAAATAGCTTAAGTCAGCTCTCTCTCTTCTTACGTACCTGAATCTCTCTCATCCACGGAGTGTCGCCATTTTCTGAGGCTGAGAGCTCTTCCACTAGCACCGATGGGAAAACTCCAATCCGCCCATTGAATTCCCCCTCCCAGAAGCCATCGTCATCTTGGTTTTCTTTGTTCAAGATTCGGATGATTGCTCCCTCAGGAAAAGATAATTCATCATCTGTCTGACCCTCGTAGTCATAAAGTGCTTTCACAAAACAGACTAGGTAGCAAGAGAGAGAAAAATGCAGTAAGAACGATGACAGATGGGTCACTTTTGCAACACCCCTATGCTCATGTGACAACTAAAGGAGCACTGTACAGAGTAAGAGGAAAGCTGTAATTTTTTTAGTCACTAAAGCTTAACTGTAGGGTTCTACGGTAAAGGACAAATGGGACCAAATAAAGGAAAACGTAACGGAACAGGAACAGAGTTGTGGTCTTTAACCTCCTGAAGGCTGACTCCAGGTAATGCACAGTTTGGGCCAAACACGACCAAATAAAGAGTGCGTTCTTTCAGTCTTTACCGCTGGCATCTCCGTTGAGGCTGCCCGAGACGAGTTCGGCCTCTGTGGAATTGCTGGATGTGTGTGACCGACTGTCCAAAGCGGCCAGCGACTGCAGCATGCTCAGCAGGCTGTTCGAGGTGGGGAACTGCAGGTACTTTTCTGGCACATACCCCACTTGACCAACTTTATTTCGAGCCTGAGTAAGAGACACGTGACAAAACAGGTTTGCACACACAGTCTAGACAGGGCATAACAAGAACCAAAACACTCCTAAAAATGTCACAAGAAGGGGTGATATGAGCAAAGGAATATACCTTTACCCAGTCTTCCATATCTCCATCTTCAATCACGTCTAACACCTCATGCTCCTCAATGGTCAACTCATCTGGTTGAGAAGCCTGCAATGTAGGATGGTCATGGACAAAATTAAAAAGGTTAGATAAAGAGCAGATGTGAGCTGATCGTAACAAAAACTGGGGATCGAAACACTGGAATGATTTTGAAGATATGTCGAACGTAAAAACTGAAGTGTTATAAAAACTATTATAATGAGGTGAAGTTTTACTTTCAAAAACTAAATAAAATAAAGCCACAACCAAAACTGGAGGAACAGAATCCTGAGGAGGCCATCAGGTCCAGGGGGCACTGCGGGTTGCTGGAAGAAGAGGAGCGAGCGGCTCCAGCTTCCGAATCTACTGGCGAGTTATCCAACTTCTTGATGCCTCCATTTCTTTAAAATGACAATCCTGCCATTCTCAGGAGGATTGGGGAGTCAATGTGGGATGAACAAGCACAGAGCCATGATGAATTGGGAAGCACAGGCAAGGAGAGAGCACTGAATTAGAACCGCCCAGAGGGCTGCCGTGGAGTGCATGCTGCGAAAGGCAAGGAACTATGCGCATGGGTGGGATGACAGCGGGGCCAGCACCTAGAATTCATCTGGAATCACTGGAAAACAGTGGCCAAGAGAAGCAAGTTGTAGGAAACAAAATGACTGAGATTTGTTAAAATTTGGTTTTATTATGCTCCCAACTTAACTATCGAGACTGGGCTGATGCACTCAGGTGCCTCTGCACAGGCTGCTAACTGCGCCTTTCATTATCCCTGATAGTGGGAGGTAACCAGCACCAGCCACCCAGAGGCTGCCCTGGAGGCTGTAGCATCTGAGGGCAAGCCCTCAGGGGCTCTGCAGAGGGGCTGCAGAGAGACTAGGTAGCTTTGTTTCCTAAAGAGACTTGCTCGAACACAGGGACGAACCTGCTGGCCTCTTCTGGCTTTCTAGTGAACAGTCTTAGAAGCTTCCTTCAAGTCCCAAGGTCAATTAAAGCTATCACCTGAGACCATGTAGTTTTTCAGGTCTTATAGTCACAATGTGTGAAATATCTCCAAGTTACACTAGCTAAAACAAGGTAAGAAAATGGGTGCTTTCCTAAGACTCATTTTCCATTTTATGGGCATTGTAACATTTAATCAAACCCAGATTCTGGACATTGCTTGAGACAGAACAACAGTATTGAAAATGTCTGACCAATCACAGAAAATATTTACTCCAGGACCAGAATGTTAAGTAAATTACCTCTGATCTCAAAATATGAGGGAAAAAGCTCTCTGGTTCTCAATAGCTTTTCCAGCAGAATTCCTTTGCTAATCTGAAACTACACTATGCCTTGAACACACCAGCAAAAGGCACCTGTATCACAAAGATATTTTTCCTAATTCCATGGCAAGACTTAAAACGTACCAACACAACCAGGCTTCAGTGTGTGTGAGAGCAAAGCAGGAGAATTAAGATCACCTTTAAATATATTGCTGTCCTTGTAAAACAGTCACGAAGGTCCATGCAAATTGTCCAACATTGTTCCATAAGCAGACACTATCTTGATCACATCACCTCCAAGCAGTGACCAATTCTTCCACCTGACAAGGTCAGGTCCTTTGCATGGCACTCAAGACCCTACAGAGCCCGGTCCCCATGGTCTCCTGATGTTCTCACCTGGGCACGCTATTCCCTATTCTCTGAACACGTCATCCTTGCCTCTGTATGCTTTTACCAGGCTGTTTGGTCTTTCTAGCAGGCCCTGCTCCCTCCTTCCCATCTGGTGAATGGATTTAGATTACTGTGAGTTCAAGTCCAACTTCAGGCTGTTTCTACGGGAAACTGACCACAAGACCTCCCTGAACCTCAGTTTTCTTTTTTAATTCCTATTAGAATGTAAGCTCCGCGAGGGCACAGGTTTTCCTCTGTGTTGATCAATGCTCTGTCCTCGAGCCTAGTTCTCTAGGTAGATGGATGGTGCTCAAGTCATATTTGTTGAATTAATGGGTTGGTTGATAGTATCTTCCTTATAGGGACTAAAGGGATTAGAAAAAAATTTACTTATGGTACCAGGCACATGGTACTTCATAAATGGTAGCGATTATTGTTACTCATGATTTGAGGCCCAGCCCCTGTTTTCCCAGACTACCCACAAAGAGCTGGGTGCTCGTTCTTTGTTCTCATAGGGCTTTGTGCATCCCTCGAACACTGCCTACCATGGCACTCTTGTTAGTTGTTTGCCCTTGCGGACTTCCTACTAGAATGACTTACTTAAGGCAAGGCATGTAACTCTTTTCACCCCAACTAAAGACAGAGAGTGGTTGGTAAATGGTTATTAAATAAAGACATGGTCTCCCACTGTCCCCTGAAGTCCTAATATCTAATGACAGCCAGAACTCCAGAAGCAGCCTGCCCTCAATTACCCCCACTGTCTCTCTAAACATCTTGTTTTCTTTGAAAACTATATGCTTTTTCTTGAAAATAAAAGGAATGTATGTCATTGTAAAAAAGCTGGAAATAGGCATAATTGAGATTTTAAGGTACATACAATTTGATATCTTCTTTTGACATAACACAGCATTTCTTCTTACATAAAAAACTCTCGCTACTGTAATTTTCAGTTATCTTAATAATATTTTGTTATTGTTACATTATTTGAGTAGTTAGTTATGAGTATTTTTAAGGGTTTTGAATCTGTTCCTTAAATATAGTTTTTCTTTATTTTCACAAGGTTAATCCAGGCCTTTTTGCTGGTCTGGACTATAGGAATCACTATTAGGTTTATAGTTAGTCTCTCTCTGTTCTAATCTCTAATAGAGATTAGTATACTATTCTCTATAGTATCTTTGTCAGGACCAGGGTTACCTTCTTAAAAGTCCAATCTGATGTTAGGACACCCAGTGGCTCCCCCCAGACAGGACAAACGGCAAACTTCAGTCTGGTCTATAAGCCCTTTACGACCTGACAGCGAATGTCTTTACTTCCAACTGCTCTATCCCTCACCCTAGATGCCCACCACCACTGAATTTCCTAAACACCCACACGCTCATTAAACTATGTCTGTATCTATGGTTCTCTTTGCTTAGAGGGCTCCTCCCATTCCCTACCTTCTCACTGTATCTAGAAACATCTTATTCATGACCAATTTAAATGCCATCTCATCTGTAAAATTTCTTCCAACCATCACAAGAAGAATTAGTGGTTTTACCTCTACTATAAATGTTTTCATACCTATTCCGTTTTTTTCAGTTTAATATTCACTTCCCCCAGACTATCCATTTCTGGGAGGCAAGGATTATGTCACATTCATTCTTGCATTCCCAAAACCTATGAAAAAATGGGCACTCAATAAATGTTCAATGATTAACTGATTACACGGACATGCCTGGGATATGCCAACAGAGGGCATATGGAAGGAATGGGAGGTGTTTGTAATCATTCAGACACATAGGACCCTTCTCCACTTAAGGATCTTAAGTTTTAATTCTGGTACTTCAAAGTAAATATACTATCGAGAGGTGAGATGGGGAAACATCCCCAAAGCTAGTTTTATATAATACTCTATAAGAACTTTCCAAGTATCTCAGAAGCTGACTTCAAATTTTCAAAAGATTATCAAAACAGTATAGATTGGAAAAAAAACAAAACAACTCTTAATTTAAATATATAATAAAAGGATGCTAAACTAAAAAGTCTGGAAATCACTAATATCAAGGTGTAAATACTGCCCACTTTTAGCTCTCCGGCAATGGCGATGGTGGGAGTGAAGCTGTCCTGTTTATGACTCTTGAAGATTCTCTCCAGAGCCACCCTCTGTTGCTGTCCTTCCAGCCTGAGGTTTCCATCGGCATGGGAGCCAGAGGAGGAGTCATTTGTTTATGCCCTTCTGACATCATTTATCCTCCCCACAATTGTTTACAGAGGACCTACTTTGTGCTGGGCACTGTCCTACGTGCTGAAGACACATACACAAGGTATACCGACACAGACGAGGTTTCTGCCACCATGAACTTTTAGTGAGGAGCCAAGCAAAGAAATATGAAAACAAATACACTTAAGTTTAGCTAATGTTGAGTGCTACATAGTAAATAAAAGAGGGCAAAGGGCGATGGGATATGAGTAGTGACTGCGGAGTTAGTTCTGTATGTTATAGCTACGTTAGTGGCTGGGGAGCCCGGAGGAGGCCCTCGCCCTCTTGGAGCTGAGCCTCAATGAATAGCAGGGGGCAGCCAAACAAGATCCGGGAAAAGACAGTTCTAGGTAGGGGGAAGAGCAAGTGCAAAGTTCTCAAGTCAAGAAGGAGCCTGGTGCCTTTGAAGACTGAAAGCCAGAGTGGCTAACGTATAGTAAGTGAGTGAGTTAGGTCGGGGAGGGTTTGACATGGAGCTTAGGGAGATTGGCAGGGGCCAGATCAATCTGGACATTACAGACCCTGGTGAAGAGTTTGCTTTCCTAAGTGTGATGGAAAGCTTAAAAAGGGTTTTAGGCAGGGGAATAAAATCATCATCATCTTTTTTTTTTTTTTTTAAGATTTATTTATTTTTAGAGAGAGGGGAAGGGAGGGAGAAAGAGAGGGAGAGAAACATCAATGTGTGAGAGAGACATTGATCAGTCGTCTCTCGCACGTCTACAAATGGGGACCTGGTCTGCAACCCAGGCATGTGCCCTGACTGGGAATTGAACCCATGGCCTTTTGGTTCACAGGCCAGCACTCAATCCACTGAGCCACACCAGCCAGGGCAAAATAATCTTCTTTCTGTGTTAAATATAATTCTGGTTACAGAGTGGGCTGTTGGGAGGCAAGTATGAAGAAGGGATAGCAACTGAGAGTTTTTAAAAATTTACTATAATCAAAGCAACGGCCTAGACCAACATGATGAAAAGGGAATGGATTCAGGATATGTTCTGAAAGTGGACTCAACAGGACTAGCAGATGGACTGGTTGAGGGGAGTGAGGGAAAGAGAGGACGTGGGGAATTGAAACTCAGTTTATTTTGTATGAGTAAAAAGTTAACGTGAAAGCAGGGCAGGGGTAAATGAGATTAAGAACTATTATACTAAATCAGGTTTGGAAATTCTGGCATCTATTTATCCAGGTCCCCGCTTGACAAGGAAACAACAGGCGATTATATTAAGAGTGGGAAAGGGAAACACACACAAAACTGCTTTGCGAAACAATTTTTTAAAAATATCAATTTGAGGATCATCCTGATGGAGGGTCTCGTGCTAAGCAGGCAGCTGATAACAAGAGTAAGAGTCCTTTCTATGCAATGAAAATTTACCAGATGCCAGGAACTCTGCTAAGTGCTTTGCTATAAAAGTGTTATCTCATTTAATCTCAAAGTAGCCTTATAATATTTTCCCCATAATGTAGATAAGAAAATTGAGGCTCACAGAGACTAAGGGACTGGTGTGGTCACAGAGCTCCTTAAGTGGCCGAGACAGGGTTTTAGCCCAGGTGGTCTGACATCAGAGCCTAGACTCTTCACCGTTACGTTATGTTGCCTCTGATATTCACTGAACATCAATGTTGGGTTAAGCACAGTATGAGAGGCTGCGTGTGTACAGTTATAATTTAATATGACCAATAAGTTAAAGAGATACAAACCTTGTAGGAATAAACAACTTTGCATGTGAGTGGATAATTTCTTAAGGTGCCAGAAGGACTGGAACTGCTGTCATCAAAAACATCCATGTTGTCTTCAAATTCTTCTCCTTCTTCTCTTTCTGTATCTGCATTAAGCTAGGAAAAATTAGAAGCCATTGGCTAGCTTGCTTACTTCAAGAAAATGGTTGAAAGCAAGATAAACACTTAAAACCTGATTATTTCAAAATATTAATTTATTCAACTGCATATAGAAATAAGTATGTTCTCACTTGCATTTTTTATGTTATGAAAGGATAGAGGTTTTTTTTCTTTTTAAAACCAGGAGTAAAAGGCTTTCAAATATATGATAAATATTTATCAGTATCCTTTCACTTTTCACTGTTAAATACTGATTAATAAGGACTTCTTACCATTTAAACTGAACATAAACTGAACATATTGGGGAACATTAAAAAGATTTCTAAATGCTACCAAAGATGTGGAGAAACAGGTTTTCATCTATGGTTAACAAAAATGTAAAGTGACACATCCTAAAAAAAAAACCAAACCTGCTTACTGAATTAAAAACTAAACATACCACTTGATCTAGCAATTTCACTTCTGTAAATCCATACGGAGAAATAAAAGCACCAGGATGTAGGACTACATGAGTATGATTTAGGATGTTTACTGCAACATTGCATTTAGTGGCAAAAGCCTGAACACAATCTATATAACCATCAATAGAGGACTGACTGACTAAACTATGATCAATGACACTCATTTAAAATGAGTTAGGGAATAGAAAGCCTAGAAATGAACCCTCACATATATAGTTAACGATTTCAACAAGGGTCCCAACACTATTCAATGGGAAAAAGACAGTCTTTTCAACAAACGGTGCAGGGAAAACTAGACATCTACATGCAAAAGAGTGAAGTTAGACCCTTACCTTACACAAATTTACTCAAATGGATCAAAGGCCTAAACCTAAAAGCTAAAACTATAAAACTCCTAGAAGAAACCATAAAAGCTTTATGACACTAGATTTGACAATGATTTCTTAGATATGACAACAAAAGCACAGGCAACAAATGAAAAAAATAAATGGGACTTGGTCAAATAAAAAACTTTTGTGCGTCAAAGGACAACAGAGTAAAAGGCAACCCAGAGAATGGGAGAAAATATTTGCAAATCATATATCTGATAAGGGATTAATATCCATAATATATAAAGAATGCCTAAAACTCAACAATTCAAAAAAAATTCAAAAAGGGATAAAGGACTTGAATAAACAGTCCTCCAAAGAAGACATCCAAATGGGCAATAAGCACATGAAAAGATGCTCAACATCACTAAGCACTGGGGAAATGCAAATCAAAAACATAAGATACTATCCCATGCTCATCAGAATGGCTACTATAAAAACACAGGAAATAAGTGGAGATAAGTGGAGAGGTTGGAACACTTGGCACACTTCTGCTGGGAATGTAAAATGGTGCAGCCACTGTGGGAAATGGTATGGCAGTTTCTCCAAAAATTTAACAAAGAATTACCATATGATTCAGCAATTTTCACTTCCAGGTACTCATACATACCCCAAGGAATTTGAAAGCAGGGACTGGAATGGATGTGTGTACACCAATGTTAACAGCAGAATTTTTTACAATAGCCAAAATATAGAAGCAAGCCAAATGTCCACTGACAGATGAAAGGACGAACAAAATATGGTAAATATATACAACAGAATATTACTGAGCCTCAAAAAGGAAGGAAATTTTGACACATGCTACAAATGGGTGAACCTTGAGGACATTAATATTAAGTGAAATAAGCCAGTCACAAAAAGATCAATACTGTATGATTCTACTTACATGACGCACCTAGAGTGGTCAAATTCACAGAGACAGAAAGTAGAACTTTGGCTGCCAGAAATTGGGGTTTGGGGGAATGGGGACTTTAATGGGCACAGAGTTTTACTACTGCAAGGTAAAAAGGGTTCTGGAGATAGATGATGGTTATGGTTGTGCAATGGTGTGACTGTACCTAATGCAATTAAACTGTATGCTGAAAAATGGTTTAAATGGTAAATTTTATGTTATGCATATTTTATCACAAAAAGGGGCACCTTTCCTTTTGAAATATAGCACAAGGGAAAACATTTTTAACCAAATTTAAGTGTTTATTACCCACCACAGCTAAAGGGCATATATTAACTAAAATGATATTGAGTGAAAAAAAGGTGGTATTGAATGTAAAAAAAGGTATTTACCTAGAGTACAGTCTACGACAGTAAAGTGCAAATAATATTTATATGAGCACAAATATCTGACGGGGAGGTAGAGTAAGAAGAATAATGACTGAGGAAAAGAAGAGGTGACTGACTTGTTTTTTATATACCTCTGTACTACCTGAACTATTAGAATAAACATGTTTTACTTTTTAGACTAAAGGCCCAATAGACAAGAAACAAAACTAGGCTTAAGGGTTTCTTTGTTTCTAGCGATATATAAGCACTTATTTGACTACTTCTTCCCCTGTTCGAACATATAAAGGCACAATGTTCGCACATTAAGGGTACAAGGAATGAAGTGTCAGAACTGGGCCTCACAGTGAAACAATTAATTAAAATATCAAATACCTACTACATGTTGAACGCTATGCTAGGCTGTCAGGTATGAAATGAAGGACACCACGAATGCTTTGCAGGAGTTCACGATCCACAGTGGAAATCTCTACAATTAAACACTAAGTGTGTAGGGAAGCATGACTATGGAAGAGGTGACCGCAGGAGGTCAGGGGTTTCCTAGGAATCAATGAGTAAAAAAGTAGACGGTGCCAATATTGTCAAGTTCTACTTTTTTAATAAAGTGATTTCTCTTGAGTAATTATCACTAATGTTTTAAAACTGCCTCTTCTCTTAACTGCTATTTCTCTAACAAAATTCTACAGATTTTTTTTCGTTGGGGGGGGTGTTTCCAGAAGAATAAATAGTGCATATTTCTGCCATGTCGCATTTATTGCCTCCATTTCAAAATCCCTATATATGCTCACTTATAACTCCTATTGAAAATCTCCAAAACCGAGCGAGGTAATTGTGTACCTCATTTTACAAATAATTCCTCTATGGTCAGTCAGGTCAATGACAAAATAGGTTCAAATCTTGACCTTTCAGATCACCTCATGCTTATGAGTCCACTGTTTTCCAAGGCATTGTTTCACTGAAGATGAGGATCATATGCTAGAAACTGCATTCATATTCTAGTAAAGGTTATAGACATTAAAAAAATAAAACTGTTGGCTGAGGGTGGTGTTAGAGGGTAGAGGGATCGAGGAAAAAGACAAAAGACTCATGGACACAGACAACAGTGTGGTGATTGTGGGGGGCAGAGAGGGTGTAGGTGGAAGAAAGTATAAGGGGGATAAATGGTAATGGAAAAGATACAAAAAAGAGAAATGAGAAAAAAAAAACTGTTGGCATTACAAAAAACAAAACAAAACAAAACACCCATACATCTATAAAAACTAAAATGAAAGCCAATGTGGGTAGAACAAGTTTCCAAAAATATATAAGGAATGTTAATATGTACTGTGCTTTGGCACTGGGAATCAATCCAAAGCATTTTATTTTGGCAACGTTGTTTGATACTGAACATTCCTTCCTTCCCGTTTATTTTGAGTTCATTTTTTGATTCTCGTGAAAGGGAACGAAAGGTTGCAGTGACAGCAATATAGGTCACTGAAATGTGCTTTTGCATTGATCTTTTTTTAAAAATACATTTTATTGATTATGCTATTACAGTTGTCCCATTTTTTTCTCCCCTTTATTCCCCTCCACCCTGCATCCCCCCTCTAACCAGCATTCCCCTCCTTAGTTCATGTCCGTGGGTCATACATTTAAGTTCTTTGGCTTCTCCATTTCCTATAGTATTCTTAACCTTCCCCCGTCTATTTTGTGCCTACCAGTTATGCTTCTTATTCCCTGTACCTTTTCCCCCATTCTTTCCCTCCTCCTCCTGCTTATAAGTCTCCATGTGATCTCCATTTCTGTGATTCTGTCCCTGTTCTAGTTGTTTGCCTAGTTTGCTTCTGTTTTTGTTTTTTTAGGTTTAGTTGTTGATAGTTGTGAGTTTATTGTCATTTTGTTGTTCATAGTTTTGATCTTCTTTTTCTAGATAAGCCCCTTTAACATTTCATTTAATAAGGGCTTGGCGATGATGAACTCCTTTAACTTGACCTTATCTGGGAAGCACTTTATCTGCCCTTCCATTGTGAATGACAGCTTTGCTGCATTGAGTCATCTTGGATGTAGGCCCTTGCCTTTCATGGCTTTGAATACTTCTTTCCAGCCCCTTCTCGCCCAGAAGGTTTCCTTTGAGAAATCAGCTGAGAGTCTTACGGGAACTCCTTTGTAGGCAACTCTCTCCTTTTCTCTTGCTGCTTTTAAGAGTCTCTCCTTATCTTTAATCTTGGGTAATGTAATGATCATGTGCCTTGGTATGTGCTTCCTTGAGATCAACTTCTTTGGGACTCTCTGAGCTTCCTGGACGTCTATTTCCTTTGCCAGATTGGGGAAGTTCTCCTTCATTATTTGTTCAAGTAAGTTTTCAATGTCTTGTTCTTCCTCTTCTCCTTCTGGCACCCCTATGATTCAGATGTTGGAGCATTTAAAGTTGTCCCAGAAGTTCCTAAGCCTCTCATTTTTTTGAATTCTTGTTTCTTCATTCTGTCCCAGTTGAATGTTTATTTCTTCCTTCTGCTCCTAATTGTTGATTTGAGTCCCGGTTTCCTTCCCTTCACTGTTGGTTCCCTATATATTTTTCTTTATTTCACTTTGCATAGCCTTCACTTTTTCTCCATTTTGTGACCATACTCAACCATTTTTGTGAGCATCCTGATTACCAGTGTTTTGAACGTTGCATCTGTTAGGTTGGCTATCTCTTCATCACTTAGTTCTATTTTTGGAGCTTCAATGTGTTCTTTCCATTTGGCCATTTTTTTTTGTCTTGGTGCACCTATTACACAGTGAGGGGTGGAGCCTTAGGTATTTGCCAGGACTGGGCGACCCACATCACTGCCTGGTGGTGCTGTATGTGGGGGAGGGACCTAAGAGGGAACAATGCTGCTTGCTTGGCTCTTGGCCAGTTTTCAGTTGCTTCCTCTGCTACCCACGAGCAAATTGGGCCCCTCTGGTGCTGATTCCAGGATGAGTGGGTATGTGCACATTCGAGGACTCTGTGGGTCTCTCAAACGGACTCTCCTGTGAGCCTGGCACTTTCTCCTGCCGCTGAAAACCCCACAGGTTTTTACCGGTACAACTCTGGAGGCTTTCCTTTTCCGCACTGGAACGCTGGATTGCACGGTCTCTCTCATTCCCCAGTTGTTCCTCCTGGTCCGCCAGCCGCTGCCTTGCCCAACCCGGTCTGCCAGTCACGGCCTTGCCCTGTGTCCTCTCTGACCCAGCTGCCCGTCTCTGCCCCTCCTACCAGTTTGGATGAATGTTTCCTCTTTAACTCCTTGGTTGTCAGAGTTCCATACAGTTCGATTTTCTGGCAGTTCTGGTTATTTTTTGTTTTTAAATTTGTTGTTGTCCTTCTTTTGCTTGTGCGAGGAGACAAAGTGTATCTACCTACACCTCCATCTTGGGTGGAAGTAGCTCTGTTTCTTAACAACTCCTCTCTTACCCCTTTCCCTTCATGTCACCTGACAGAATTCCATCACAGCTATTCTTCCTAGCTGTACTAATATTTTTCCTTTCTTAGGTGTTGTAACATGCTTGCTCTTATTGCAAGAGCAGACAAGAAGAACCTTTCTCAGCTGGTTTCAGCAGCCATCTTCTTGTACTCAGCAAAATAGGCACTGCATCTACAAGGAAGATAATACTGCTTCATATGGAAAGATGCCCAACATTATTAATGAAATACACATTAAAACTATAATGATATATTACTGCATACCTATCAAAATGTCTAAAATTAAAAAGGCTGACCGCACCAAATGCTGGCAAGGCTGTGGAACAACTGGAACAACAGCACCCTACCGACGGGAACGTAAAATGGCACAGCCATTTTGGAAACCGGTTTGGCGGCTTCTTAAAATTTTAAATATATACCGACGACACGAAGCACTCAAAACATATGTTCAAAGCTATTATGTTACTTATAATAGCCCCAAACAACCCAAATCCCCTTCATTGGGTGGGTGAATAAACAAACTGTGTGGAATATTCATACAATAGAACACACTCAACAATGAGAAGAAATGGAACTACTGATGCAGGCAACAACATGGATGGTCCTCAAAATAATCGTGCCGAGTGAAAAAAGCCAGACCCTCCCCACAAAAGAGTATACATTGTATGATGCGGTTTCCATAAAATTCTAGGAAACTCAAACTAATCTATAGTGACCAGAAGAAGATCAGTGGTTGATTGGGGGGCCGGAAGGAGCATGAGGAAACAAGGGTCTCCCTGGCGTATTCATACGTCAAAATGTACCAAACTTACACTTTAGATATGAGCAGTCTATTCAGATACGTGCAATCATACCTCAGCAAAGTTGTTAACAATATCAGTAAAGCTTGAAAATTTTAATGGCAACTGGCCACATAGTACTTGAAGATGCTACAAGACCATTAATTACACTGAAAATAGGATGTTCAATGATAATTCAACAGATGTTTTTAAAAAGGGAAAAAAAGAAATGTACAGCAAGGAAAATGAACTATGATAAAGGTTAGAGGAATAAAGGGTTATCCACAGGGTAAGAAAGTATGGTAAAGAGGAGGGCCTTAGAGGCTGACATGTCTGGGTTCAGATTCCTGCTCTCCATTTACTAGCTGTGTGCCACTGGGTAAGATGTTTAATTCTAAGCCTATCTCCTCGTCTGTAAACACATTCAGAACTGTTGTGATTAGTAACTGAAATAATGTATGTGCCTGATATAGTACTTGGTACAGAATAGATACTTTAACAATATAAACTCCCTCCTTTTAGTAGTATTTTAAGCTTAGTTGGTGGAGCTGGATGGAGTGAACTGCTTATCCTGAAGTTCAGATTAATATTTTTGAACATATACGAAGTATAAGGATCTGTGTCAGGTACTTTACTTATGACTATGCAGAAAATCATAGAACATAATAGAGCTGGAGATGCTTCTCTTAGAGGTGAAAGTCTACATATTTTCAATGTCCATCTTTTGGTCCTTACTGTCATGAGACTGGTTCTCTTCAATCTGTAGGTACCAATTCCACAGATGTAATACTCAGTTTGGTAATTCCTAGCATCTGGCAAACGGTTTCATAAGCAGGGCAGGCTCAATATACGTTTACTGAATTAAATGAAACTGATCCTAAGTGGGAATTAGTCAGTTTCACTAAAAAAAGTCGCCGGTTTAAGTCTCCGGGAGTTTAGCCCAACAAAAAGACCACTGATCATTTGGAAATACTGTAAACATAAAAATGACTGAGGATTTTTGCAGGTGCATTTTATAATTTTCTACAGTTTGTATTTATTGCATTACAAAAATCCATTGTTTATTTTTTACATTAGGTCAAATCAACAGATTTTCTCATTTCAAAAACAAAGCTCATTGGACTGTAAGGACTATTAGGCATTACTGAGGCAGATGGGATCCAAACTATCATCCTGAAGATTAAAAATATTTAATTTCTTTGCCATTCAAACACATTATTCAGCAAGATCTCCATGAGTGGAGTCAGAATTCACTTCCATGCAACTATACAAAAGGCTCATACACTTAGGTTACACAACAAAACGGATGTCAGGATGCTTTTGTATGGTAGCTGGGGGAAATGGCTGAAGACAAGATAATCATGTCAACAATGTCAGTGAGGGTTTGAGAATCTAAAGAAAAAAATAATAACAAGAACAAAAATACACCAAACTCAAACAAAGAATTTATAGATATTTGAATAATACTACTTCTATGAATCTATATTATAGAAAAAAATCCCCAGCATGAAAAAAAGAAATAGGCATACAAGTTTTTTTTAGAGTATTATTTAGTCTATCTGGAGGCAATGTAAATAATGAACCTAGAAGGGAATAGTTACTTAAATGAATTACAGTACACTTTCCTGATGGAATGCTATAGGGACATAAAAAGGATGATTATGAAGGCCATTTGGCAACATGGAGTGTTGGATGGAAAAATATACAAAATTAACGTTATTATGATAAATACGTTGAAAAAAATAGTAGAAAGAAGAAGGAGTTATATCAAGTTGCTAACAGCGGTGCAGTAAGGATGGAGCTTTGGACCACTGTCTTCTCTGTTGCACTTTCTAATCTTTTTTTGTAGTCTGTTTATCTAACTTTTTCTATTCTAAAGTTAGTGTAATTTCAAAACCAGTCTGTAAACTGAGTTTCTGAATAGGAGGAGGCAGGAAAATAAGAGAAGGGAGGGATGAGTGAAGGCTGGCTGGGTCACTGGCAGCAGTCCAATCACATGAAGCTGTGTGAAGACTCTGGGTAACCATCAATTGAATCACTGTATCAGGAGACTGCTCTCCTCTCAAAAAATATATTGCTATATTCTGTGATTGCCTTTTTTCTCCCCAATCTTATATTCTGTAGTACAGCATAATACTGAAGGCAGAGATTTAATACCCAACTAAGTATAGTTCCCTCCTTATTCTATAAGGTAAATAGGCTGTATCTTGAAAACATTTATCTTCCCTAAGGCACTTTACACTGTTGATGTCTAATAGCAGTGTTAGCCATGTTTTCCAGATGGAAGGGAATTCTAAACTTGATGACTAATGTTTTCGTTGGCATCTATAATGGAAGAAATAATTTGGTCCCCAGAATGTGTATTTCTGACTCATGCTCCTAGCCAGCTAGCTGTCAGTGTGAAGAGATACAACTCCCTCTGAATTATTTCAGTGCTGTCACTTAAAAGCAGGTTAAATAAATATTGAGGCTTCATTAAGCTATTTCGTGCTTACATCTCTCCCTTATTTTTATTGTTAGTAAAGCTTCCACAAAATATATCTCTCCGCCACAAGTGGGAAGACACAAGTTCCATCAGACTGACTGGAGGAGGTCGGGCCGGCGGGGCTCAGCTGGTTGAGCATCATCCCGCAAAGCGCAAGGCCACCCAGGGAACGTGCCTGGGTTGTGGCCTGCGCGAGAGGCAGCCAGTCAATGTTTCTCACATCAGTACTTCTCTCCCTCTCTTTCTTCCTCCCTTCTCCTCTCTCTAAAATCAATAAATCTTAAAAAAAAAAGACCAACTAGAGGAAAGAAAAGAGTGGAATGAAATGGCAAAATGCTCCTTTCCCAGAGGATATATATCTTGTGACAGTTCTCTTAGTGACAAGATCTATATCTTGTGACAAGATCTATATCTTGTGACAGTTCTCAAAAATACCCAATTTAATCAACACTCACTGCCAGACACCGTACCAGACACATCTTTATTTCCTTCCTTCACACTCACAAGCCCTTTTTGATCTCCTGTTAAAATTCTTCAAGGACTACCTCAAATGACATTTCCTTCTTGACCAAACTTCTTTCCTATTTTTCTAGCAGGTACTGAGCTATACTGACAGCTCTTTACAAAATCGTGAGATTCTGGAATTGGAGGGGATCTTGGAATCATTTAACCTAACTTTCTCTTTGAAACCCAGAGGCAAGTGACTTTTTCCCAAGGCATGGAGATCAGTTAGGAGTAAGCAATTTTGAGTTTGCCAGCACTGTCATGTGTTATTGGGATCTATAAATTCTGTCTGCTCTACCAACTTGTCTGCTCTTTCAGGAGAGAGACAAATCTTGTTCGTCTCCAATTTGCTTAGGAAGTAGGCACACAGTTAGGCAATAAGTGCTGGCCCGGTTGATTTAGTTAGAAAAGGCGCTAGTTCAAGGAAAAGCATGGGCTGATTGGTTGCCAACAGTGCTGCCGAAGAAGCCGAAAGCAATTCTGTGCCTGGAGTTTGCATCATTACTCCTGTACAACAGAATGGCCTGAAGAGATGGGAATTTGCCTTTTAAAAGATGCAATAAAAAGGACTTTTCCACAGCATGGCGCAATTCTTTTGTACTGAAAACAGAGTTCTTCTAACCCCAACATCAAGTGGGCGATGTGTGTTTATCTTCCCCAGTGGGGTTACCATTAATGGTGAAATAAAAATAAACTTTCAGTGGATTGCCTTTCCTTGAAATGCACATCTGTACACAATCCTTTTTAAATGTGCAAGCAGAATGGGATGTAAAAAAACTGATAAAACTTCGAGGAATGTTCTTAAACTTTGGCCAATTTCTTTAGCAAGGATGCCTTTTTAATCTGAGGGGCATTGAAGGGGCACTATGGATACAGTGAGAAGTTGGGAAATTAGAATTTTGGCTTTTAGTTTGCCACTATTCCCTCTATCTGTCCATCCATTCATTCATTTCTTCCTTTGACAGATGTTTATTGAGTATTTACTACAGGCCAAACACTTTGCTGTGCACAGCAGTGATCCAGGTAGGATGGGGATTACGTTCTAGAGAGGAAGACAGATAATAAACAGAAGAAAACAAATAACATAGAATGTAATAAATGCCACAAGTAAATAAACAGGATGAGAGAGACTAATGGGTAGAGAGGTAGCAGCAGGAATTACTTTAGTCTGACCAACTAGGCGTCATTATACCCATCTATACAAATATTAGGCAAATCACTGAACTTTTCTGGCACTCAGATCTCCAACATAAAAAACTAAGGTTTAACTAGATGATATCAGAGTGGAGAGCCGCTGACTTGAAAACTTAAGCCTGAGCTCTGGCCTTGTTTGTAAGACACCATCTCCCTGGAGAAAGGCACTGTGAGCAGAATGGGAAAGCCCTTGTGAACTGAACGGGCAAAGCCACAGATTACAGGCATTCCTCGCCCTTTAAGATTGTTTCCAACTGTCTGGATGTTTATTTTCATTTACACTAGAAAAGACTTCTGAGAACTTCAAAAACCCTAGATTGAAAGTTTTATTCTGCTACTTCGAGATGAGAAGTGTGTCTACTTCATGAATGGGATAATGGGAATGGTAAATTAGCACTGATAGCAACTAATGATAATATGTTCTTCACTGAACATTTTTAAAAAGCACTATTCCCCCTTACCCTCTTTCTTTCTTACACTAAAGTTTAACTCTCCCTGGTTGATGTAGCTCAGTGGATTGAGCGTTGGCCTGCAAACCAAAGGGTCACCGGTTTGATTCCCCAGTCAGGGCACACGCCTGGGCTGTAGGCCAGGTCGCCAGTGAGGGGCACGCAAGAGGCAACCACACATTGATGTTTCTCTCCCTTTTTCTCCCTCCCTTCCCCTCTGTCTAAAAATAAATAAATAAAATCTTAAAAAAAAAAAGTTTAACTCAATTAGTGATAAGTTAAAGAAAAAAATACCCAAACCACTAACAAAAGCATTACGTTGTTCTTTAAAATTTTGATCATTATCAGGTTTGGCTACATAGTCAAAGAATATCACCCTTCAATGAAAGTTAGACTATCACATCCAAGAAGAGAAACGTACCGAGTGTAAAGTGCCATTATTGGTCACTGCGGGAAGGCGGGCCCATCGCTCGTTTTCCAGTTCTTCCATTACTTGGTTCATTGCACTCTTCAGCCACGTGTCCACAGAAACACCGATCTGCTTTAGCAGGTCCAGCCGGGCTTCAGCTTTCAACTTAATTATCTGAGGAAACCAAGAAAATGGTCTGAAATCAGGACATTTTTCTCTCTCAAACTGTTTTTAAGTTATTTCTGACTTATTAATTAGCAAAATATTGATATTCACTACAAGTTCTGCCTAGTTAATAGCTGTTAATTTTTCAACTGGAGAGAGGGAGAGAGGGGAAGGTAAAGAGGGGTGGCAGAGGGGAGAGGACACAAGAACAGGAATTGGGCTGCTGACTGTGGCAAATGGCACTTGCATTGATAAGATATATCAAATATAACTTAATGAATAGGAAGCTATTAATGGGCTATAAAGTCTGCATTCTTTTCTTTTTAATAAGGCTATATACACCTCAGAACATTATAAAATCTAGCATCTTCGATGCCTTCTACCCACCTCTTGGACTTTTTCTTTTCTATAATCCATCTTTTACAAATCTGCCAATGACCTCATCATGTCACTCCCCTGCCTAAAAACTTTCATGACTCCTGACTGCCTAGTGAATAAAGATTTTAAATTAATTTATTATGCAGCTATCAGAAACAGTAGAAATTGAGAACAAAGAAAGTTCCTATTCTCCAAATTAAAGGGAAAGACTACCTGTTTTTTGGCACTTGTTCTAAGAGGTAAGCAGGTAACCACAGTTTAAACCTGTCTCTGTCAAAAGGCAACTGCTTTGCTCCAATAGCCATGTCTCTGGGAGTCCTGCAATCAGTGACAGGCTTCTGCAAGGCAGCCAGCCAATCAACCGTGGCTTTGCTCCAGTAACCATCACTCCAGCTTCCCGTAGTCTGCCTGTCTTTCTGTATACCACAGCTAGAGGTGAGCCAGTCTGTGAAACACTCCCAGCTTTGAAAAAAATGCCAGTCTTAGAAATCCACACTTCCCCAAATGCTGTCAGTTCTACTTTGTTCAGAGAGATTGTATTTTGTAAGTATCATTCTCTTTTGCTTTAGCAAGTATAGTACACTCAGCTTCACTGTTCCAGAAATCAGAATGGTAGTCTCTTCCTCCAACCACTAAAGGCTCCACTAAGATAATTTTAAGGATCCTTACTTAATGGTCTTCTGTGGGACTCTTGGACGAACAACTGTGCTCACCGAGCCCTCCTGGTGTGCAATTTTGATCACTCTTGGGATTCTGTGTTGGGGAAGTTGATATCAAAAAGGATTTGAGCTCAGACCTGTTTCACAGAGTGCTCACTGTTGAATTTGTTGTATTTCTAAGATTTTTAAGCATTGAGATAAAATTCACATCACATAAAACTCACCATCTTTATCATTTTAAGTGTTGAATTCAGTGGTTTTGGATATCACATGAATCTTTATATAAAGTAATTAGAGTTTCTGGCTCAGAGGCACACCATTTGGTAAACAGCCTTGCAAAAAATCTGCTTATTATTCTAATAATTTTTTTTCTTTCTTTCTTTCTTTTTCTTTCTTTCTTTCTTTTTCTTTCTTTCTCTTTCTTTCTTTCTTTCTTTCTTTCTTTCTTTCTTTCTTTCTTTCCTTTCTTTCTTCTTTCTTTCTTTTGCAACAGCTTTATTGAGATAAAGCTTACATACCATAAAATTCACCCATTTGAAATGTATAATGCAATATTTTATTGTATATTCAGGTATGTGCAACTAACACCACAGTCGATTTTGGGACATTTTTATCATCTCCAAAAGAAACTTGTATCCTTTAGCTATTGCTCCCCTATCCCTTCATCCCTGCAACCTCTGGCAACCACTAATCTACTTTCTCTCTCTATAGATTTACCTCTTCTGAACATTTACTATAAATAAAACCATACGATGTGTAATTTTTTTGTGAGGTTTATCTATGTTATAATATGTATCAGTACTTCTTTTTTATGGCCAAATAACATTCTCTTGTATAAATATACCATAATTTATTCATTTGCCAGTTGATAGACATGTGGGCTGTTTCAACATTTCAGCTAATATGAATAGTGTTGCTATAAACATTACTGTACAAGTTTTGTGTAGACATATGTTTTCATGTCTCCTGGGTATATACATATACCTAGGACTGCTTGATCATAAAGTAATGCTATCTTTAGCCATTTGGGAAAATGCCAGACTGGTTTCCAAGGCAGCTGCCTCATCTGACAATGCCACCAGCTGGGTATGAGGGTTACCATTTCTCCACTTCCTAGCAAACGCTCGTCAGTGTCTGCCTTTTTGATTCTAGCCATCCTAGGGGGTGTAAAGGGGTACCTCATTGTGAGTAATGATGTCAAACACCTTTTCAAGTGCTAATTGATCATTCCTATAGCTTCTTTGGGGAAATGTCTATTTAGATCCTTTGCCCACTTTAAAATTGGGTTGTCTTTTTATTGTTCTTTTTATTTTGTCTTTTAATGGTAAGCATTTTTATGTATTCTAAATGAAAGTCCCTTATTAAATAAATACTTTGCAAATATTTTTTTCCCATCCTGTGGGTTGTCTTTCACTTTCTTGATAGTGTCTTTATTTAAGGCATTAATCCAGGGTCACAAAGGTTTATCCCTATAGTTTCTTGTAAGAGTTTTATAGTTTTAGCTGTTACGCTTTGGTAATTTTGGGTTAATTTTGGTATATGGTGTAACGTAGGGGTCCAACTTCATTCTTTTGCATGTGGATATTCTGCTGTCTCAGCACCATCCTAGCATGTATTTTAAACTAATATAGGCAATGAAATGTTTAAGAAAAAAAGAGTGAACCGAACCCACAAATCCTTTCTTGGAAATCATAAATGTAAGTCATTTAACTGCTGAAGCAGAGAAACAGAGAGAGAGAGAGAGAAAGAGAGAGAGAGAGGGAGAGGGAGAGGGAGAGATAGGTAGAGGTAGATTAGTTTGTCCTGTTTTCTTGATACCAAGTAATCCAGTTTTCATAAGATTTATTTTTGCTAGTACTTTACCAAACAACTGACAAACATGGTATTTGAAAACTTAGATTTTTAGACTATAGTTCCAGAATAAACATTGCTATTTTTCCTTTAGAGTTCCAACTGTTTATATTTCAACTGTTTAAAAGCAGAATTTTCCAGTGTTTTCAAATGAATTTTGATGATTTGCCAATGGATTAAAACTTTGCAGAGTACAGCTCTCTGTAACTTGATGGCATTCTAGATACAACTTGGCCAAATCATCTTTAGAACTTGTAAAGAGACAGACAGTTTTTAAAAATTATGTTGAAAAGCCAGATCCTTTAGAATACAGTATCATGGTATATGAACACTGTCAATGAACTGATTTTAATATAAAATTTAATATAAGCATATCTAAGGGTCAAGCCATAGTGGAGCTTATGAAACTCTGATAGTTATAAAGCCTATAAATCTCATTTCATTTAATCCACACAACAACTCTGGGGAGGGATAACATAAACTATATTTTACAGATGAGAAAAATGATTTAACCAAGGTCATACTAATTGTGGTAAATTGTTATCCCCAATGAATCATGTCTCCTCGTATACATGCAGTCCCCCCTTCTACATTGACTCTGGGCTCGTCCACATGATTTGCTTTGGACAATGGAAAAAATGCACATTTTATGCAAGCAGAGGTTTGATAAGTGCCGTTAGGTCTTGATTTTTAGGTATGTGCATCTGTCATGTGAGGAAGCCCAGTTTTAGCGTTATTTGGGAATGAAAGACCATATGGAGAAAAGGCTCAGCCCTCAGCAGACCCTCTAGCTGAATGCAGCTCATTGAGGAATCTTCTTAGGCCAAACCTGCAAAAGAAATGCACAGTCACAGTCAAGAGACAGGATGGTGAGAGATAATAAATCATTGTTTTGGTCATAAAGTTGGGTGCAGTTTTTTTTTTTTTTAAGATTTTATTTATTTATTTTTAGAGAGATGGGAAGGGAGGGAGAAATAGAGGAAGAGGATATTTATCAGTGTGAGGGAAATACATCGATGAACAGCTTCTCACATGCCCCCAGCCAGGGACCTGCCCTGCCCTGCAGACTGGCGCTCAGTCCACTGAGCCACATCAGCCGGGGCTGGGTGGTTTTTTAAAGGCAGCAACAGATTATTGTGTTTGAATAATTTAATTTCCAAGTATCTGGGAGTTTTCCAGGTATCTTTCTGTTATTGATTTTTAATTTAATTCTGATGGGTCAGAGAACACATTCTGCCTGATAGCAATTCTTTTAAACATACTGACAGTGGTTTATGGTTTAATGTTTGGTCTTGTTGAATATTCCGTATGTACTTTATTATTTTTTTCATCATATAAATGTGAAATTCTTTTTCATTTTTTAAAAGAGTTTTAAAATTTATTTTATTTTTAGACAGCGGGGAAGGGAGGGAGAAAGTGAGGGAGAGAAACATCAATGCGTGGTTGCCTCTCGCACGCCCCCTACTGGGGACCTGGCCTTCAACCCAGGCATGTGCCCTGACTGGGGAATCAAACCAGAGACCTTTTGGTTTGCAGGCTGATGCTCAATCCACTGAGCTACACTAGCCAGGGACACATGTACTTTAAAAGGACGTATATTCTATTCCTGTGTGGTAGACGGTTCCATAAATGCCAATTAGGTATAAATGCTCCACATATGTGTTGAGGTTTGGCCAAGGATTTGGGTGGTTAGTTATACGCAAATTAGAGGACTCCTTGACATTCATCCTCAAGCCGATAAGACTTCATGCTAGAATTCTAGTATGCAGCCCTTCGAAAAGAGCTGTGTAATGTAAATATCATCAAGCACAGTCCCATTCTTTCAAGGGTCAGTTCCTCTCAAGCTTTTATATGCTCTGGGTCATTTTCCAGTTCTACCAACAGGTATTTGAAATATTCTTACTCCAGATTAATAATTATCTAAAAGGAGATATGAGGTAGTTCATTATTACCAGAAGCAGAAATCCTTATAGAACTATATTATACATTCAAAGAGAACTGCAAAGAAATCTTAAATTACAGTCAATAGTTTATTATCAGTAAATACTTGTAATGTAATATTTTAAAACTATTTAATATATATACTGCAGGATAAAGCAAACAAAATATTATGATGCTATTATTAGGAACTAAGATTTTTAATGCAAGAAAAAAAATACATTAAAAAATTCCTGGTTGAAACAACAAAGAGAGGGCCAAGAAATAAAAAACACCCATAACAATAAGCACCTTCACAGCCTAGACATTGGTGTCTAACTAGTATTCACTATTAAAAAAATCAGAGTTCCTTGAAGAAGGAAAAATACAAGGTGAGTCTATATAGTTTGTTGTGCTAGAGAGCAAGACTGTGTTCAAAGAAAAAGGGGAGTAATGGACATAGAAGTCAGCTTAAATGGATTCCCAATTGCCAAATTTAGACAACATGGGGCTTTAAAAAGCCCTAATGACAACTGTAACTGAAAATATTCTAAATAAATAAAAACCCATAATAAATTTAGAATACATAAGGTGGGACCCCATGAGAAGCAAAACAATAACTACTGGGCAACAAAGAACATCTACTGTGAAGCTGTGAACTGAAAAATCCCCAGAGCGAGTACAGGGCTGACAGCTGTCGCAGTTCTACCCAGTCCGAGTATAGAGATCTTGTTGGACACTCGTGGCATAAGAAACTGCAGAAAGGAAATGCATTAGTAATAGGGCTAAATTTACTCTAATGCAGAGGCTGCTCTAAACCAATCCTTAAAAACAAGCCTCAAACACATCAAAATGGTTATGTAAGTAACTGACCTGGCTGCCAAAACAAAAATCAATAGTCTTTCAAAGAAGAAAGGAGAATCCAGACCTCAACAGCCAAATTTTCGCAACTTCTAGTATTCAGTAAAAAACTACTGAGTACTTGAATGGCACAAAAAATATTAGCCATAACAAAGGGAAAAAACAGAGAGCCAGATCACAGACACGATGTAATGAGAAGATAAGGACTTGAAACTCACTATTAGGGATATACTTAAAGATTTAAAGGAAAACATGAAGATAAACAGAAGTAAAGTGGAAGATATAAAAGAAACTAAATGGAACTATAGAGCTAAAAATATAATATCTGAAATAAAAATTTGTAGGATGTTCTTAATGGCAGGTTATATACTACAGAAGCTTGAGTACACAGGAATAGTAACTCATCAAACTGAGATTAAGATAAAAACTAAGGTTGTATAAACAGTGTGTGGATGGTTTCTGTATGTGATGTCTAGAACAATATCAAGTAATCTAATACTCATGTTGCTGGAGCTGAATTAACCTATGTGTGAGAAGGCAGATCAGTTGTGGTCTGGTTACAAGAGAACATTTTGGGGTAATATAAATTTTTTATATCTTGATTGTGATGGTAGATATTTAGGTGTATTTGTCAAAGCTCATCAAACTGTTTACTTGAAATGATTACATTTTTATATGTATACTATACCTCAATAGAGTTAATTTTTTAAATCCCATAATGATACTTAAGTGAGAAAAACATCCATTTGCCACTACTGGAGGTGACTAGTGTTGGCTAAGTGCAATGGGAGAAAATAAAGAATCTTAACAGCAGAAAGATCTGGTAGCACAACCTTAACTAAGTGACTACTTTTAGTATCATTAACAGTAAGACAACTTGAGAAAAACATACTATGATAAACAATATATCATTTCTATAAAGTATTCTTGTCTAAAATACTGATTCTTATCAGGTCATTTTACAGAACAGAATTAATGTCAATTATAGAGAATTACAGAATTAACTTGCATTTTACAGAATAGAAATAAACACATTAAGCCAATATTGCAAAACGGTAATAGTTGAATTTATCATGTTGGGAAATATATATTTGCTCTTCATTTTTTTGAATGTTTGAAAATTTTCACATTAAAACTAAAGAAAGTGATTAGTCAAGAGGTCTACTAACATACCATATTACAAGAGTACAGTGAAATCCCATAAAACTGTCCCTGAGGTAAATTTGGATATAATTTGGTTGGAAATTTTGTTTTAATAGCAGACTCACCCTTAGCATTTCAATAACCTTATAGTAACGAAGCCTCACATTTTATGCAACAAATATTTTTAGAGTTCTCTTACAGCATTATGGCCAAGGGTCTTACCATCTTGAGTTATTGAGGTATAGGAATGACATAGCAAATTTTTAGGGGGGGGCACTGTATTATTATTTCATTATTAAAGAGTCCACCTTTATGACTGTCATGAAGCTCTGGCTGGGCAAACAGTGACATGCTCTGGAGGTAACTATGCCCCACTCCAGACTTTCTGGTTTTAACTGCTGTCCTTTCTCTACCTCAACTGAAAACCCAGGCTCACAAAGTCTCAACCCCTACCCTCCTATTCCTGGAGGATACCAAAGCCAGCTATGTAGGAGGCTTTCCAGAGGAGAAGACGACTCTGTCTTCTCCGCAGACAAAGCCTCTGCTTTTCTTTATGAGGCAGATAGCAACCCCGAACCACGGCCAGGCTGGGACCTGCGCAGGCCTCAATGATGACTCGGTGATTCTGGATTCTTAGTGTATAAGACGATAATTTCAGAGAAAATGGTTATCTATGAAAATGTGTTTATATAAACAATAATTAATTTTTTTTGTCTTGTTAATTCACTTGATACCACATACTTCAGCTTTCAAATGTACATTCAATTCAGATCATAGAATACAGTTAATATTTTAAGGAAAGGATCATATAGTCTGTAGTTCTTCCTGTAGACCTTACACCAAATGTGAGTTATTAAAAATTTCTGAGTATCTTTAACTTCTTACATTAACTTTCTTCTCTTTGTGTTAAACATTTCACTGTCATAAGAAGAGAGAGCTGCCCCTAAAGCCAAATAAAAGGTACAATTTAAACATAAAAATAATTGTGTTCCGGAACAACATAAGTCATGTACGGTTTCCAAAAAGGTGGCTTTTAAAACTCTTGGCTGCTTGGTAAGCTACTTTTAAAATAGGTATGATATGTCAGATAGAGAATGTATGTGTGTCTGTGTGACAAATAAATTTCAAAAATTCAAATAACTAAATACCAGATTAGAAAAATTGTTATTAGAGTTTAAGAAGCTATTGCCTCATTTCAATTCTTGAACTGGGGGGCCACAAACAGTAGCATATCTAGTACAAATATTCTTGTGACCATCATAAAGACTATAACAATAACAACAGCTTCTTCATCACTGTTTGTCTAAAATATTTATCAGTATAGTATCTGGCACAGAGCAGGTACTCATTAAGTATTTGTTAAACTAATCAATTAGTGAATCCGCTCCCAAATTAACCAGTCAGTAATTAATCACTATATAATCCCTATTCTTTGGAAAAGCACAGGCCATTTATATTTTGAATTTCTTATGACTAGAAAAAGTTTCTTTAATCTTTTTAGGTTTTTATTCCAATTAGCAATACTGAATGGAAACACAATATAGAAAACACTAGCTAAAGCAGATTAACCAATAAAGGAGGAAAATATTCATGTTAGTAGGAGATAAAAACCAAACATGAAGGATATAATGGAGTTTTAACCAGCTTTCTCCCTTTTGTATGGGTATTTATAATAAATAAAGTAAATAACTATTGAATGAAAAGAGAAAATCCAATGCAAATAATATATAGGCAGAATAAAGAAGGGAATCCAATAAAATCATTATTATCAATTCCTCTGAAGACTCCCGTGGTGTAGTCTATCCAAAAATTTCATTAGGACAACCCTCTAAGTATTATCCTAATACTACCCTTATATTTGTCATCTAATTTTTAGCTGGATTATTCTCTGTATCTGATAAGTGGAAATAAAGTGAGAGATAATTTTAAGACAGCAGGATTGACTACATTTTACTGATATTCAAAGCTGAAATTATGGATCTTAGCATTTTCCATATTTTGGTAAGAAAATTATTTCTGAGAATGCAGACTTAAATACTGACATTGGGAGAGATGAGACATTCTGTTGAGGACATCTCATCTCATATTTTTACCTTTAAGCGAACAAACAGGGCAGTTTAGCAAGTTCATGGAAATAACAGGTCAGTCAGCCTAAATGCAGACTTTGTGTGACTGATGCCTACTACCGCAGTACTGGGGGGTTTGGTGGAGCTGGGGTAGCAGACAGTGACAACACAGATGGAGTCTGGAAATGGAAAATGCAAGAGAGAACACACCCTTAAGAAAACTTTTGAGACTTGTCCTGTACTACCAAGGCTCTGAAACTGGGTCCACCCAGAATTTGAAGAAACAAACAAGAAAAGCTGTCTACACAATCGAGTGTTTCTCAAACTAGCGAAGGACTTGCCAATAGTACTTGGCCAGCACAATACAGTAGTGGTTTAGCCCTGACCCTGAATTCAGAAAGGAAAAAGGCTATTTATTGTACATACTGCCCTCTTCACTATGGAGGCTGTAGATCATTTACTAGGAAAAAAAGGCGAGGTGTGGTTACTGGGGCTTCTCTAGACCAGGTAGATAGCAAGTTGTTTCTGGTTCAGATCACTTCCATGAGGTTGTGCCAACAACATGCTCATATTTTCTACGTTTGCCTGTGCTACCTCTCTACTACACATCCTCCCCTCACCGCCGCCCCCACCACTGAAACATCCTCAAAACCTCTAGAGTCCTAAGGGGGTATTTAAAAATCAAACAATGCAAGAATTCCTTATATAGAGTCTGAGTTGTCTGTCCAGTATTGTAAAGCTGTGCTATGTGCCAGGGGAGCTTATCTCGTCATCGGGAAGATCTGGCTGTCAGAAGGTATTTCCCAATATCAAGTTAAAATTTGCCTCCTTCCTTTTTTATTGATTTTAGAGAGAGAGAGGAAGAGAGGAAGGGGAGAGAGGGAAGGGAGGGAGAAAGAGAGGCAGACACACAGACATCAATTTGCTCTTTCACTTATCTGTGCACTCATTGGTTGATTCCTGTATGTGCTCTGACCGGGAATTGAACCCACAACCTTGGTGTACCGGATGATGTTCTAACCAATTGAGCTATCGGGTCAGGGTTCTTCTGGGCTTCTTAAATGTTAAGTACGCTTCTGTGGACCACTCCCTGGCACTTAGGCTTTACAGTCTTAGTTATCTTTGGCATTCTTTATGGCTTCCTAACAAGAACACACTGTCCTTGAGGGCTGGACAGCTCGATCCTTTTTAAATGTCTCCTTCCATGTCCCTTCCATGGTGCATTGTGTAGATAACTATACCCAGTGTACACAGGTCCTCCATGAGCTGGTCCTAACCACAATTAATTTACTTTCTACCACATTTCCTTATAAAAGTCCACCACTCTAATCAAATCTAACTGCCAAACTATGTCCTATGTCTTCCTTCTTTTCAAATAACTTCTTTCTTTCTACCTTAACCTCTCTCCCTTGAGGTCAGGGAATATTAGCATAGGGTATATGGACTTCTAGACATTATACATAATTTTTTTTTTATGGGAGAGATGGTTTCACACTTTCATACAGCTCTCAAAAGGTCCCATGACAACCCCTCCCAAATTAAAATCCACTGTTATAGCTGTTTTTGTCTTGTCTGCTTAACCATGTCTTCTCTCTTAAAAGCTCAGCTTATGCTCCTAGATCTAAGATTCCAGAGATATAGGGGAGGGGTTTCTAGGCTCTGACCTTATATGTACCAATTTCTATATTGCTAATTTGACTGATTTCTTAAGTACCTTGTATAACTTTAAATTAGTATCTTCATTGTGACTTAATTCTTTTTTTAATTTAATGTTTCATGATTGTAAACTCTTCTTACAGAGGTCAGTGTCTTTTTGTTGCATGTACCACCTTGTAAGACGCAGTTACTCAAAAATAATATTCTTGATACAGATGAAGATGGTGAATCATCTTCAAAATAATCAGTGTACAGAAACTGAATTCTAAAGGTACGTATCATAGCTGAGACATTAATGGAGCTGGGCAAAATGCCAAAATTAGCTACCACCTCACCTCTGCTTTACGAATATTTTCTTTAGCTTCATCTATTTTCTGTTCCAGCTCTGCTCGGCTTTGTTCTGACACTGCGACTCCATGACATTCCAGGTCATCTAGAACCTATTAAAGAAAACGGGAAAAATATGACTGCTTTTTCTTAAGTGACTGGAGTATTTGACTTGAGTGATGAGTGGTCACAATTCCTTTTTTGACCTTTAATTTTTTCAGTTTTTATTTGTTAACTTAAAAAAATCTGAGATAATTATAGATCCAAAAGAAGCTGCAAAAGTAGACCAGAGAGTCTCTCTCCTCAGCTTCCCCAAATGGCAGCAACTGCCATCAGTACACTACAACGCAAAAACCAGAAGTTTACATTGGCACAATCCACAAACCTTATTTGGATTGCACATTTTGATGTGCACACCTTTAATTTTAAAAACTATATGATTATAAAGTATTGTTGCAAAACAACAATAAAAAATGGCAAAAGCTCTGTTACACCTGCACATGCCGCCATGTATCCAATTCTCCAAGATAACCACTGCCCCATAAGTTTGCATATTTTTTTCAAACCATTTCTTATGTACTTGCATACATACTTGCATAGTTTGTTTAAAAAAGTAATTAAATGAGAACTTATCATCCTCTCAATGTGTCTAAGGAAACTTTTTGTTTTTAAAACTAGACTGGTTCAATAGTTTAATTGTACCATGTTTAATTTACTTTTAGTCTATTGTTATTTGAGTTTGCAAATTTCTCATTATAAATAGCACTGTAAAAACAACCTAGCCAATGACTCCTTAAATACATATGGGAATAAATAGTCTGGTTTCTCTTCAGATCATATAAATCTTTCATCTTTTACATATGGGAATGGTTACTTAAGATAAAAACGTAGAAGTGGAAATTGTACATTTTAATATTAAAAGACATTACCAAACTGCCCCGAAAAGGTTATACTTACTCTTCTACTAGTGGGATGTGAGAGCATGTTTCTATCTCACCACCATTGGACATTGTTGATCTTTGAAATTTTTGCCAAAGATTATCTCATTGTTTCAACTTTCATTTCTATGTAGCAGAGAGAGCATCATCTCATATGCTGCTGGCAGTTCATATCCTGTACCCATTTTTCTAATTTTTGCTTTTTGTTATTACTTAAATATATTTCTTTCTACATGGTGGTCTTCTTTGTTATTTCTGTTACAAATGTTTCCTCCTAGTCTATTCCCTTTCTCTTTTTTTTTATTATCCTCACTCACAGACATTTTTTTCCTTGCTTTTAGAGAGAAAGGGAGAGAGGAAGGGAAAGAGGAAAACACATTGATTGGTTGCCTCCCATATACACCCAGACCGGGACAGAACTTGCAGCCTAGGTATGTGCACTGACTGGGAATTGAACTTGCAGCCATTTGGTTCCGGGGCAACGTTCTAACCAACTCAGCCACACCAGCCAGGGCCCTTTCTTTTAAGTTTTTAAAGTTCTTTTGTTTAACAGAAATTTTTAGTTTTTATGTTGTTGAGATTAACAATCTTTTCCTTCATGGGTTCTGGGTTTTGTGTCTTATTTAAGAAGCCATTTTTAATACACCAAAGATATTCTATATTTCTCCAATTTTCAATAATCCTCTGTTTAGCACTTAGGTCTTTAATTTTTCCAAAATTTATTGTGTATTAGGTGGAAGGGAAGAATCTACATTTTTCCCCAAATACACAGACAGTGGTTCTAACACCATTTACTAAATAAACCCTTTCCCCAGAACTTTGAAATGCCATTAACATGTTTTTTATTTTGAAAAATTTCAAATATACTCAAAAGTAAAGACACTACTAGTACGATGAACTACCAATCGCCAAGATCCAATAGTTAAGAAGACTTTTCCATATTTGTTTTATCTACTCTCTTTTTCATTGCTGAAGTATTTTAAATAAAACTCCAGACATCATGTCACTTGAGGAGGATGCCTAGATTTATGGAAGTTCTGTCTCACCTGGACAAAGAATCCCTGCGGATGTTCACTGCCAGGTGTTATGTGGTACCCCTTCCCAGCACTGGTGTTCAAGGTTGGGGAGTCCGGTGTGCGGTTGAGATCCCTTGCTTCTAAGGGGGGACCTCTGTAGTTGATGTACAATATTCTCTACTGACACACATGGGTGTGGGGCCAGCCCATTTTGCATCTCTGCCCCTCCTACCTGTCTTGATATGACTTCTTTATACCCTTAGTTACAGAGCTTCTGTTTAGCTAGTCTTCGGATGGTTCTCCTGGTTCATTGTTCTATAATTTAGTTGTAATTTTGATGTGGCCATGGGAGGAGATGAGGGCAGTGTCCACATACTCCACCATCTTGGCCAGAAATCCCTAGCTTGATTTCTTTGAAGCTTGTTTTAAAGACAGGTTAGTTCTAAAGTAGCCTGATTCTAGGGCTAATTTATAGCTTTATGACCAATGACTGGTCCATCTGTAGTCTCCTGAATGCCCTAAGTGGTCCACGAGTACTCTCAACTTTAGCTGGTCAGAACTTGAACGTGTCCCAGCCTAATGTGAGTTCTAGGAATTATTCAGTTTATATTCTTATTGTTTTTCTTCACCCAGTCTTGTGGTGTTTCATCCTACGTATGTGTGGTTTGTTATTCAGCAATAGACTGAAGGGAGATCTATGCAGATTTTTGAAATTCTCTGCATCTCCTTGCTGTCTGGTACTCTGCCCAGAATTCATGCCACTTCACCAATTTGAACTCTGATCTCTACCATCTAAACTCAGCGAGTCTGTGGTGCTCCGCTTTGGGTCTCCCCTCCTGGGCTGCAATGGGGAAGGTGTCTCCGGGAGGAAAGCCTGGGAAGTCATAGGGCTAATTTCAATTTTTTTCTCTCTCAAGTGTCACAGTCTTGTTATTGCCTATTTTCCAATGCCTGAAAACACATCTTTCACATATTTAGACTAATTTCATAATTGTTTATGCAAGAGAGCAAGTGTGATCCTAGATACTTGTCCCTGGCCAAAGGAGAACTGATTTAGTGTTAAAAAATACCTTCATTTTATAGCTTAAAATATATCTTACTAGATTGTAGTAATAGTGTCATACCATAAAGAACTAAAAATTTATTAAAATCTTTCTATCTTTACCTTCCAAAAGAAAGGCACAACATGCCTTGACAACAGAGAGAGGAAGCATATTTATTTTTAATATCTGGACATTTACTTTCAAATATAGTCAAGCATATAGTGGAAAAAAATCTGTTTATGTGTTTTATGTTTCTGAGTATAAAGCTGCAGTAATTAATCTCATCACTATTTACTGGATGTGTGGGCATATAGGTCCCTCTAGTTCACAAATTCTTTTATTGAGGTAAGCTATATTAGAGGAATTATACCCAAGAGCCTCTTATGTGTCCTTAAATCTGATTCAGATGATGATATTCTGCATTTCAAGCTGGAGTCTGATGTCGGGCTTTGGAGGACTTGAGTGAAGAAGAGAGTTACATTTTGTATGCAAGAGGGATATGAACTGTTACGGCCAGAAGGTAGACTGTGGCAGGTTATATTTTTTAAAAACCAAAATTACAATATTTCCCATTCCCCATGTTCTTCCAGAATCTTGTTATTTCCCCACCAAGAAGTGGAGTTTACGTTCTCTCTCCTTGAACCTGGTCAGGCTTTTGTAAAGGCCTCAATTAATAAAATATGATACAACTAATATTATTTCTGAGGTGAGGTCAGAAAAGATGACATAGCTTCTACTTGGCTAACTGCCTCCGGGGTCCTGTGCTACAGGTAAGAAGTATGGCTAACCTGAAGCTGCCATGCTGGAGAGATCACAGAGGGAGACCACAGAGAGACAGAGATGCACAAGGAGCTCTAGCTGTTCTAGCTCCCTGCTGTTCAAGTTCTTGGTCCAAACACCAGATATTTTAGTGGGGAAGCCTATGAGATGACTCCAGCACCAGTGCTATCTGATTGCAGTGAGAGACCCCCAAGTGAGACTGCCAACCTGAGCCCTCAAAAAGCAATAGAAACAATGCTTTTTTTTGGAGGGGGGGGCATTAAGTTTAAAGTATTTTATTTTTTAATTTATTTTATGTTTATTATTATTTATTTTTAGAGAGAGGGGAAGGGAGTAAGAAAGACAGGAAGCAAAACATTGCTGTGAGAAACATTTACCAGTTGCCTCTCATATAAGCCCCAACTGGGAACTGAACCCTCAACTCAGGCATGTGCTCTGACTGGGAATTGAACCTGCAAACCTTTGGTTTGCTGTACGACAACCAACTGAGCCACACCAGTCAAGACTAAAGTGTTTTATTATGCAGCATTAGAGAAGTGGAACACTGAATTTAAGAGGCCTGTAAGATAGCGAAAAGTACATGTCAAAGCAGGCACGAGGACATATGGATACAAGAAAGGCCTAATGTTGAAGATATCATAAATTGTTGATATCTTATCTTATTGCTGGTAAGTGAAACCATGGAAGAGGTCAAGACTGCCTACAATGAGAATAAAGAATAAGAAGACAGCCTAGGATAGAAATCTAAGGCATTTACATATTTAAATGTGAGATAGAGAAGGAACCTATAAAAGAACCTAGGAATGGCCATGACAGCAGAAGGAAAACCAGGGCCATGTTATGTTACAGGTAACTGGAGAGGAAAATGTTTCAAGATGAAAGGTACTGTCGATTGTGACGAAGCTGTTAATGGGTTGAGTAAGACAAAAAATCAAAGTGTACATTTTGGATTTAGCAACAGACATAATCAGTGATTTTCGCAAGTGTAGACCCTGTGAAGCAGTGTAGGGAAAAGGGAAGAAGGAAAAGCCCGAATATAATGGGCTAAAAGGTAAGTGGGATGTTGGAAATACAGATACTAAATATGGACAATTCTTTTAAGAAACTGGATGTGAAGGTAAAGAAAGAGAATAATAAAGATATAAATAAATGGAAATTGAGAAAAAATATATTATACCTAACAATTTCTTTACACTTTTGGTTTAGTCTTGATGATACATTTTCATGGAATCTACAGTTGTGCCTTCACAAAATTTGTCTTGGGGATGAAATTCAACATATTTATGTCTCTTCCATTGCCTAAGAGACTGTATACACTATCGCTAGCCTTTTTTAGGTGATTCTATGGCAAACAGATAAATTACTGCGTTAATGCTAGAGGAATTTCCAAGCTAAGTAGATAGCTGAGGGCCTGCTGCTGAGTGCTGAGAAATTATATAAGAAACATATGGAGGCTATTCTTCATATTAATAAAGCTCAAATTTTTAAATTGGTTAGACACTTGGCTTAGGCTTAATGTAGCCTAAGACTCTCTATTACACTTACCCGTTGTTGGTGAACAATGGTTTTGTGCTCACGCGCCACACGTGTGGCCCATTTCCGAGCCTCCTTGTTTAGACTGTGCTCCTCTGTGGTCCCCGTTTCTGATTCTAATTGTCGACTCTACAACACAAGAGAGAACAAAGAGAGAAAAGTACTGTTATCCTTACTGAAATTATGACCATTTTGTATGTGGATGAGAGGGCCTTCACTTAATTAGCACTCAAAACACGAGACATGCTCCACTGCCATGGGACATTAACAGCAGTCTACAAGGACAGTACGAAACCATAAACGACTACAGGTGTTTTGTCTCACACTGCTGAGCATTAAAGCTTCTTCTCTAATACTGTGGACTGATCCATTTGGGGCGTGAAGAAAGCTAGCTAAGCAAAGGAAAAGAAATATTCATGCTAGCCTACTATGGTTCTAAAATAGTTGCATAGATAAAAATGGAAACAACTCAATAGTTTCAATGGGGTTAAAGAAAGAATCATTGGATAGAGTGAAAAGAAAGAAGAACAGCAACACAAACTCTGCTCTGGAAGATAATGGGTTTAATTCAGTTTCAGGTCCATCAACAACTTACCACCAAACCTCAGACTAGCTTTTACATTTCCTCTGGGTTTTCATGTCATATGAGAGATAGTGGTGCTAAATCAAAAGATCAGTAAGCATTTCTCCTAGCCCTAAAATGCTATGATCATGTTTCACAAAGAACAAACTGCAGCTCTGGCTGGTGTGGCTCGGTGGGCTGGGCGTCATCCTGTGAACCAAAAGGTCCCAGGTCCCAGGCAGGGCACATGCCTGGGCTGCGGCTGGGGGTGTGTGAGAGGCGACCAATCGATGTTTCTCTTGCATATCATTTCTCCCTCTCTTTCTCCCTCCCTTACCCTCTCTCTAAAAAGAAATAAAATCTTAATAAAAATGAAGAACAAATTACAAAATCTAAATAAACAACAGTAGTAGTTAACCCCTATTTGTTTAAGGCACTGTGGAAAGTGTTTCACATACAGGATGGGGTAAAAGGTTTGCAGTTGTGAGTACATAAAATAGTTTATTTTTGCATTATTTATTATTATATTATTTTCCATACAAACTGTAAACCTAGTTTGCCACTCTGTACTTTTATAACAACTTTATGAGATGGGTCATAAACTGAAGCTAGAGAGATTAAGTAAAATTCCCAGTGTCTACCAGATATTAAATGTTACAACTTTGATCACACAAATATGGTTCCAGACTCAGAACTCTGAACCACTAAACTATTTCACCTTTCTCTAAGCTCTTAAGAACTCATGAAAAAAATTTTATTAAAATAATTAGAAAAGAAAAAAATTTAATTATGAATTACCCAAAGAGAATTTTAATACAAAAAGAAGCAAAATTTTAAAGTGGGAAGAGCTTAGAAAACTGGTTTTTGCAAGGTCACACAGCTCAAAATTAGCAGGTTAAGTAGATTTGGTAAATTTGCTTAAAAATTAAGTATTTTTCTTGGGATTGCAGGCAAAGTCGAAAAACTTCTGCTTTATGCAGACATTTCAGCTAATGTCTATATAATCTAAAGCTAAATTATATAATGATAAATTAATTGAAACAGCAAAAGAATAAAAATCCAAATCTAATCAACTTTACAATTATATTTAATATTCTGCACCATTCTTTGGGCTACTAGGAATCTGAAAACCAATTTTATTATATTTTGCTTTGTAAAAGGATCTAGCATTTAAATTTCTATTTGTCCTCAGAAGTCAGGGCTTAAAATGTTAAACCCTGGATGCTGATGCAAATGCAATCTACACTAGCCAGAGGAACCTGATGCACACAGGTAGCAAGGTGTATTCTGAAGAGCCCATGAATAGGTTAAGTCGGTTAGAACGAGTTTTAATTCTCTCTAAGCCATTTACTAGCTTTTCTTCAGCAGGTGAACTAATCTCTTAGTTACATGTGAAAACTGGTGAAAATGCTACCTCTCTCATAGGGGTTATGAGGATGAAATGAAGTCATATTTTAAAGATTCTCTTACAGTATTTACATATATTAAGTATCCAATAAATAGTTTGTTAATGTTAAAGGCCTAATTGAAAATTACTTTAAACAAAATAATTAAAAAATTCAAATAACACCTAGGTTCTTGGTAGCTCAAAGATGCACCAATGAACTTGTAGAGAGTAGAGTAGATGAGAAGGGAGGCAACTTATGGAGAAATTTAATTTTATTACTGAGCAAAACTTCAGGAACAGATAAATAGGTCTGAAATGTGTGCAGGATGCCCTGACTGGTATGGCTCAGTTGATTGAGTGTAGCTGGTTTGATTCCTGGTCAGGGCACGTGCTTAGGTTCGGTCTCTGGTAGGCGCACGTGCAGGAGGCAATGATCGTTGCTTCTCTCTCACAACCATGTTTCTCTCTCTTCCTCCCTCCCTTCCCCTCTCTCTAAAAATAAATATATAAAGTCTTAAAAAAAAGAGAGAAAAATGTGTGCAGGCTGCAGCTAGGCAATAGTCCACAGGCTCAGTATCTGTTAAATTGAAATTTGCTTCAAAATAGGATCGAAACAGCAGCAATTTCAGAAATACAACAGAAATAACAACAGAAGAGAGTGGGGATCAGTCCTTCCTGCAGGCGCTGTACTCACTGGAACAGTGAGCCAGTGAGCAGGCTGATGAGCGCTGGCCAGTGCCCTGCACCCTGTGCCAGGCTAAGTGCTACAATGCCACGAGGAAACCAGAGAGCAAGTAAAGAACATCTCCGTGCTCCCATGAAAGGATAGTGCTAGTCTAAATGGAGTGAAAATAATTATTTGGGATTTTATTTCTTGTGGGCAGTAAGAATACTTAATGCCACGAGGAAACCAGAGAGCAAGTAAAGAACAGCTCCGTGCTCCCATGAAAGGATAGTGCTAGTCTAAATGGAGTGAAAATAATTATTTGGGATTTTATTTCTTGTGGGCAGTAAGAATACTTAATTTACAATGAAACAAAAAGTACACACAAAAATATTTTGCAGTTAAAAACATTTAAAAATGATTACTCTGAAGACTTTTTCAATGGTTACCAATGATTTTTATAAAAGAATGGGCATTTATCTCTTTCTATTATGAAAAAATTAACTGTTATCCAAGTGTTCCACCTTTCTTCTCAGAAAACGGGGCAGCATGCAGAATGAACATTAAAATTGCCATCAGCACAGTGAGGTGTCACTAATTCACTGTATGGCACTGGACAAGTCTCTTTTCCTAACTTTCAGTTTCCTCTTTAATAAAGGCAAGATTAGCTCTAAGGTTCTTTTCAGCACTCCTGTTGAGGAAAACTAAGGTGCTTCAAACAAGATGAAAAATGAGAAGCTCAATCTCTGCACTAGAAACAGGAAAGGAAATCCCTAACTTATAACAGAAAATGGAAAGCCCCATCTTATGCGTTCACTGGTCCCTTACACATTGATATAAATTTCATCCCATTAGCAGGTCCCACCCCTCATTAACATGCAAACCGACACACCCCATCGCTCCCGCCCTTGCCCCACACCCCCATATACCTCAGCTATGGTCATTCTCAGAGCACTGACAGGGGAGAGCTCAATATCCACCAGTTGGGCAGCTTTTAAACTCTGCCCAGTAAAGATTGCACAAGGACAGAAAACAGCACAGTTAGAATTTTAAGGCAAATAGGGACACAGCTAAGAACATTTAGCACAGTGTCTAGAAACAAAGGGATTTAAGGTTGCAGTTAGGACAAGTGAGACGAGTGTCACTGTTATTCTGATTTTCTGAGGAAAATGAGCAAAGATAAAATAATCTCAAATTAGTCACAATTTTAAGTTAAGCCTGGAAAACTTGTGTTACTCTGTATCTTCTAATGCTCTGCTTCATTCCTCCCAGGCTTCGAAGAAGGCAAATTATAGAACAATGTCACCGAATCATTAAGCAAAAGCTGATTGCTTAAAACAATCAACAAACGAACAAAAGCCACTACGATAAATGGCAAGGGCTATAACCTAGAGAAAAATGTTTTCTTCCCTAAATTTCTTTACATCTACTAACAAGGCTACTTACAATTTATTAAGAAAAGTAGATGAAGATCTCTCTAGCAAGGTTTCCATCAAATGGATACCATCAAACTCTGATATCATAAACTCCCCTGGTTTTGATTCCAGGTTTACCCACAGAACTTACCAGTGTAATGTGACTTTTGTCTTGGCTTGCCTACATTGAGACCACGTGCTAGAGGTGCTGACACGAAGATAAATGCTAGACATGTGCTTTCTCACCTTGTATAAGTTAATTTTTTTTATTAGATTATCAAATTAGCTTTTTGTTTTTCTTAAATTCAAAATGGCCTTTTTCATATTGTAAATTCAATAATAAAAATAGGTGACTAATGTTAACTTTTTAAAAACTGCCAATTTGGCATCTGTGTTAATACTTTAACATACTAAGAAATCTGAAAGACATTATAAATGACCTATAATTCTGTAAAAAGCCAATAAAATATCTGCATGCACATGTCCATTATTCTACTTATTAATTGTATTCTGGTTAACATTTAACCACTGGTTTCTTTGAAAGGGTATATATGCGAGGAATTTCATGGATAGAAAGTATAATTTATATTTGAATTGGAAAAAAACTTTATTGATTATTTTTTCTTCTTCCCTAAGTTCAGTTTTCAGCAGTAACTTGTCTTATAATTTAGCCCGATTTAATAGAAAGTTGTTAGCATAAAGATACTAGGTTTGTTAGCCATAATTTACAAAGAAGAAATATCACAGTTTCTCTGCATCCTCACAGTTTGTTATACCGTTAATGAGACATACTCAGCTTTTTCTGTCTATTTCAAGAATAATAGTTATTTGAGCATGAACAGAGTTTAAAAAATAATGAAACGAGAATCTGGAATTCTCTTACAGTATCGCTGTCACAAGGCTGGAACTGGAAAGGCTGGGGTTTGTGAAAAACAGCATTCTCTTGTAGAAATAGCTGAAGATTATAGTCCCGTACCACCTACCGAGAAAATAAAATATATTTAAGACTTTAATAAGGTTAAAATTACCTGTAATTACATTTTAATGTTTAAGATTTATTCTGCTCTTTTCAAAAGCTGAGAAATCATCCAACACTACATGGTCAAAAAGAAATGATAATAATTACACATTTCTTTTTCATTTTAGATAACAGCTGTTACTCGTGTGCCCTATTTTCCCAAGAAACTAAATTTGGAAAGTACTAGTTTAGATACTAGCCCAGATATTGAGACTAGACAATATATAATATTTTAAGACAGCAAGAAGATAGCTATTATCCAAAAAGCTATTCTTGTTAATGTGTGTATTTTTGTGTGCATGCGTGCAAATATGGAAGGATGTTAGTCTCTTGGGTCTCCTAGTTCTAAAGTTTTGTAGGTCTCTCTCTTTTTTCAACTTTATTTTGTATTGGTTTCAGGCATACAGCATAGTGCTTAGACAATCATACACCTTACATAGTGTTCCCCTCGATAATTCCAGAACCCCAGCTGGCCCCATTCATAGTTATCACAATATTATTGACTATTTCCCATGCTGTACTTCCTTCCCTGTAGCTGTTTTATAACTATCAATTTGTGCTTCTTACTCCCTTCACCTCTTTCACCCAGTCGTAGGCCTCTTACAGTCGGTTTTACGGAGATTGCTACCCACTAGGAAACTGCCAGATAACCTCACCCATAGCACGAAATAGTACTTTTATAGTACTTCTTGCCAACTCTTCCAGGAGGTTATATTCTAATTACCTTTTAAAAGCATACCAAGAAGACAGACTAGAAGGGAATTTATATAGAAGGGGAATCTTGATATATAGAAAGTAGCAAAACAGCAAAGAAAGACAGCCATTTGAAAATGATTCACTGATTATATACCCTGGGAAAGTACGGAAATCAGCAAGATTCGATTGTGCAGAAACCCATTTTACTACACTGCTTACTCTTTACATACCTTTCGTTTTCAGTATTTTATAGCTCATTAGTACCTCTGCCAGAAGACAGGCAGAAGAAGGAAAAAACAGTTTACAGTAGCTCTGTATCTATACCTTAGTAGTCCTGGGGAAAGGGTTTACTGAGTAGACAGGGAAAGCAGGGGGTGTATTCTATATTTTATTTACAAGTACAATCCCAGTGGTTTCCCGAATGCTCTCCTGTCCTTCATTCAATAACCAATGACTGAGAGAGCTTACTAGACTCAATGTTAAATGTGGGGGTGAGGGGGAATATATAACTGAATAAAGATAAATAATCAAGGTTAGTATCCTCAAGGAATATACAGGGTCTGGCACAAACAGTGCCCCTTTATTATTACAAAATCATAAGCACGTAATTCTGTAACATAACAATATCACATTTAAGCACATCATATGATATTTTAGGTGAAATGTTCAAGTTAAAACAATAAATTATAATAAAGGGGAGGAAAAAATAACTGTAATAGCATAATCAATAAAATATACAAAAAAAATCCCAACTATAAATGATTGTACCCATATTATTACCCTACCAATCACACTCAAGCTGGTGTTACTTCTGCTGGACCCTGTATAATCTGGAAACTGGGAGAACCAAACAGGCCATACAATTAAAATACACTATGGAAGTATGGAGAGGGTACTAGCAGAGCACAAAAGGTGATATTTAACCCAGACTGAAGGGTCAGGATGGGGTGAGGAGTGATTGCGAGAATTTGGTTAGGGAAGGCTGGCTGAATAAACATATTCTCAGAGGGAAATGTGTTTTGTTCTTTTCTAGGATTCCGGTTTAAGCTAGAGTAGTTGTGAATGCTCTTGACAGTCTTGAGAGCCTCCCAAGTCACCATGAAGAAAAAGCTAAGAGAATCATCCTTCTAGTTGCCACACCTATCGTCTCAGGCATTACATATCTTTTTTTCCTGGAGGAGTGGTGGGGGGAAGTTTCAACCTTTTAAAAACTTTAACTTTTTCTTACAAAAGAATTTCAAACTCATATAAAGGTATAGACAAGACTATAGTATATCCCCATGTACCCATCAATCAACTTCCAAAAACATCCCCTCTTGACCAATGTTGTTTTATCTATAAACCCACCTACTTCCTCCACTACCAATTTTAAAAAGCTCTAGGCCCTTGCCAGGTAGTGTAGCTGGTTAGAGAGTCATCTGCACATGCCAAGGTTGCAGGTTCAATTCCTGGTCAGGGCACATACAAGAATCAACCAATGGTTCCTGGGGACTTCCAGTCAAGATGGTGGCACAGGTAAACACAGCTTAACTCCTCCCAAATCCACATCAAGTTACAACTAAAATATAGAACCACCATCACTCAGAACTGTCAGAAATCAAGTTGAATGGAAGTCTGACAACTATGGAATTAAAGAAACCACATCCATCTAGACTGGAAGGAGGGGTGAAGATGCAGAATGGTTATATTCTAATATTTATATATCCCATACATGTGTGGGATAAACATTCAGGAGGGATATCTTGGGAGTGAGGAGTCCCAGCCCCACACCAGGCTCCCCAGACCAGTATTCCAGGGCCAGAAAGATAAGTCCCCATAACTTCTGGCTAAAAAACAAGTGGGAATTGAGTCGTTGGAAGAAACAGCTAGAATCCAAAGCGGTTCCCCTTAAAAAACCCACACACGTGGACTTACGTAGGCTCACTCCTTCTGAGCTCCAGCATCAGGGTAGCAGCTTGAAAGGCACCAGTGGCACACAAGGAGGAACTGATGTGACTGGCATCAAGGTGGGATGTGGGGGACAGCTTTCTCCCAGATAGGAACGTGGGCAGAAGCCACTGTCCCTTTTGTGAGTCCTCCCCCCAGAGAGCCACAGAGCCAGCAGGAAGGTGCCATATCTGAGACCCCATCAACCTGGCTAACACTGTTTGTCCTACCTTGGAGATACCCTGAGACTCCAGCCCACTCAAGCTGTTAACTATGACTTTTCCATATGAATGGCTGGTCTTGGCTCATGCTTTACAACTTCCTAAATCCTATCAAACAAGCAACTGCCAGACTCAGTGAGCCCCCAGCCTCTGTACCTCTTGCTAAGTGGCCCCTTGCTGTGCATAGCAGCAGCCAGCTTAGATCACAGCTTGGCTTTGCCTGGGAATCCCCAAGCCCAATACAAGTAGTAACCACCTCGGATTGTTTTATAGCTCATCCAAGGTGGCCCTGGGCAGATCACAGGTGTGGGCTGACCTTTGCCTGCACTACCCTGGAAACCTCAGAGCCTGCACACCCACTGGACAGCTACAGATCATGCTGGAGCACCAGCACCCTGTCCCTGCACAGCTGATCCTCCACAGAGGACGGAGGTTGGTGGTCATCATAGCCAGTCCTTGCAGCTGACGGGCCTGGCTAAATCCCTCCTGTTTACCTGGAAACAGCAATCAAGGCTCAACTGCAAGAGGAAGATGTACTTAGTACACACAAAGAATGTACCTCCAGTACCCTTGCAGCTTGGGTGATAGGGAAGGCTGCGCCACTGAATCCTATAGTACATACCTACCACATTAGGCCATGCTACCAAGACAGGGAGTCATAGCAGCTGTACCTATACACAAAAACAAAATGAAGAGAGGCTGCCAAAATGAGGAGGCAAAGAAACGTGGCTCAAATGAAAGAACAGATCAAAACTCCAGAAAAACAGCTAAACAAAATGGAGATAAGCAATCTATCAGATATAGAGTTCAAAATACAGTTATAAGGATGCTCAAAGAACTTAGTGAGGACCTCAACAGCATAAAACAGATCCAGGCTGAAATGAAGGATACACTAATTGAAATAAAGGACAATTTACAGGGAAACAACAATAGAGCGGATGAGGCCAAGAATCAAACCAATGATTTGGAATATAAGGAAGCAAAAAGCAACCAATCAGAACAACAAGAAGAAAAAAGAAAAAAAAACACCCCAAAAAACAACAAGTATAATGTAAGCAACCTCTGGGACAATTTCAAGCATTCCAACATTCACATCATAGGGGTACAAGAAGGAGTAGATTAAGAGCAAGAAGTTGGAAATCTATTTGAAAAAATAATGAAAGAAAACTCCCCTAGGTTGGTGAAAGAAATAGACACACAAGTCCAGGAAGCATAGAGTCCCAAACAAGAGGGATGCAAAGAGGTCCACACTAAGACACATCATAATTAAAACACCAAAGGTTAAAGATAAAGAGAGAATCTTAAAAGCAGCAAGAGAAAAGAAGTTAGTTGCCTACAGGGGAGTTCCCATAAGACTGTCAGATGATTTCTCAAAAGAAACTTTGCAGGCTAGAAAGGACTGGCAAGAAATATTCAAAGTCAAGAAAAGCAGGGATCTACAGCCAAGATTTCTCTACCCAGCAAAGCTATCACTTAGAATCAAAGGGTAGATAAAGGGCTTCCCAGAAAAGTGAAAACTAAAGGAGTTCACTATCACCAAATCATTATTATATGAAGTGTTAAAGGGACTCATTTAAGGAAAAGAAGATCGAAACTATGAACTATAAAATGGTAACAAATACGTATCTCAACAGTTGAATCTAAAAAGCTAACTAAGCAAACAAGAACAGAGACTGAATCATGGATATGGAGAGTATTTTGATGGTTGCCAGATGAGGGGGGGTGTAGGGAAATGGGTGAAGAGGTGAGGGGATTAAGAAGTACAAATAGGTAGTTACAGGATAGCCATGGGGATGTAATGTACAGTATAGGAAATGGAGCAGCCAAAGAACTTACATGCATGACACATGGACATGAACAATGGTGTGGGCATTGCCTGAGAGGGAGTAGGGTGGAGGGCGGTGGGGGTAAAAGGGGAATATTGGGACAACTGTAACAGCATAATCAATAAAATATAATTACAAAAAGAAGAAAAACATAAAAAAGAATCAAGCAGTGAATGCATAAATAAGTAGAACAACAAACTGATGTTTCTCCTTCCTCTCTCTAAAATCATTAAATAAAAAAAAATTTTTTTTAAGTCCCAGACACATCATTTCATCCATAAATATTTCAGTATGATATCTAAAAGTTAAGGACTTCTTTAATAACATATCCATACTAAAATTTAAAATGAATACTTAGAAGTAACCAGTAAGTGTTGAAATTTCCCTGACTTGTTCATATTTTTAAAAGTTTTAAAAATCAGGATCAAAATACGGTCCCCCAGGGCAACTGGATATTACTCAGGTTTCTTTTCATATGCAGGTTTCTTCCTCTTTCTCTTTGCTCAACCCTTGAAATTTTGCTGTTGAACAAACCGGGTTTTTGTTCTGTAGGGTTTCCCACAGTATGAATTTTGTTGACTGCATCCTTGTAGTGTTCTGTTTCCTATATTTCCTATAAATTGATGGGTGCTTCATTACATTCAGGTTTTTTGGTTTTGACCAGGTGGTGGTTGCTTCTGTGAGGACTGCCTCTGACTTGCCTCTTTTTATGTTATTAACAGCTGTAGTGGGCTCAAAGGTGGCACCCTCAAAAGATATATCACTAGAACCTCATTTGTTACCTCATTTGAAAAAAGGCCCTTTGCAGATCTTTCTAAGGATTTTGAGGTAACGAGATCATTCTGAATTCCCTCGATGGGTTGTAAATCTAATAAATGTCCTTATAAAAGACACACAGAGGAAAACACAGATAGAAGAGGACTCAATGTAACCTCAGAGGCAGAGACTGCAGTGAGGTGACCACAAGCCAAAGAATGCCTGGAGACACTAGAAGCTGAAAGAGGCAAGAAAGTGATCCTCTCCTAAAGCCTTTGGAGGAAATGCAGCCCTGCTGGCCCTTTGATTTCTGAATTTTGGCCTCCAGACCTTGGAGGGAGTAAATTTGTGTTGTTTTAAGCCCTCCAGTTCATGGAAATTGGTATAGCAGCCCTAAAAAAAACCGTAATAGAATAGACCTCTGATGATAAATGCCTAAATCCATATGGGTTGCAAAAACTAGTGGTTTTAAATTTTTTTCTATCATTTTATCAAGGAATTTTATCATTTCTTTTTCATTTATTAGCTAAAATGCTTCTATAAGAGAAACTATCCAAGTCAATTACTTATTTACCATGAGGTACAGTTTGCATAAGGAAGTATAAATGCTTAATTCTTTTTTAAAGTATATTTTATTGATTATGCTATTACAGTTGTCCCATTTTTTCCTCTCCTTTGTCCTCCTCCACCCTGAACCCCCCTCCCTCCAGCATTCTCACCCCTTAGTTCATGCCCATGGGTTCTACATATAAGTTCTTTGGCTTCTCCATTTCCTATACTATTCTTAACCTCCCCCCTGTCTATTTTGTACCTACCACTTATGCTTCTTATTCCCTGGACCTTTTTCCCCATTCTTCTCCCTTCCCCTCCCTGCTGATACCCTCCATGTGATCTCCATTTCTGTGATTCTCTTACTGTTCTAGCTGTTTGCTTAGTTTGTTTTTGATTTTGACTTTGATTTTTAAGGTTCAGTTGTTGATAGTTCTGATTTGTTGTCATTTTACTGTTCATAGTTTTGATCTTCTTTTTCTTAGATAAGTCCCTTTAATATTTCATATAATAAGGGCTTGGTGATGATGAACTCCTTTTACTTTACCTTATCTGGGAAGCACTTTATCTGCCCTTCCATTCTAAATGATAGTTTTGCCATATAGTAATCTTGGATATAGGTCTTTGTCTTTCATGGCTTTGAATACTTTCCATCCCCTTCTTGCCTGAAGGTTTCTTTTGAGAAATTAGCTGATAGTCTTATGGGAACTCCTTTGTAGGTAGCTCTCTCCTTCTCCCTTGTGGCTTTTAAGATTCTCTCCTTATCTTTAACATTGGGTAATTTAACTATGATGTGTCTTGGTGTGTGCTTCCTTGGGTCCAACTTCTTCATGACTCTCTAAGCTTCCCGGGTTTGCATGTCTGTTTCCTTTGCCAGATTGGGGAAGTTTTCCTTTATTATTTGTTCAAGTAAGTCTTCAATGTCTTGCTCTTCCTCTTCTCCTTCTGGCAACCCTATGATTCGGATGTTGGAACCTTTAAAGTTGTCCCAGAGGTTCTGTTGCCTCTCCTCATTTTTTTGAATTCTTGTTTCTTCATTCTGTTGAGGCTGAATGTTTATTTCTTCCTTTTGTTCCAAATAGTCGATTTGTGTCCCAGTTTTTTTCCCTTCACTGTTGTTTTCCCTTTATATTTTCTTTATTACACTTTGTATAGCCTTCACTTTGTCCTTTATTTTGCAGCTGTACTCAATCATTTCTGTGAGCATCCTGATTACCAGTGTTTTGAACTCAGCATCTGATAGGTTGGCTATCTCCTTGTCGCTTAGTTCTTTTTCTGGAATTTTGATCTATTCCTTCATTTGGGCCATATCTCTTTGTCTTGGTGAATCCGTTAGGTTGTAAGGGACAGAGCCTTACGTATTCACCAGGGCAGGACAACCCACTTTGCTGTGTTGTGGCACTGTATGTGAGGGTGGAGTCAAGAGAGTACAATGCCACTTGCTCGGCTCTCCCCCTACTTTCATTCACCTTCCCTGGTACCCACAAATGAATTGTGCCTTTCTGGTGCTGATTCCCTGGTAGGTTGGTTTGTGTACATTCTAGGACCCCGTGAGTCCCTCCAATGGACTCTCTTGTGAGACTGGGAGTTTCTCCCACCAATGTGATCCCCACAGGTTTTTATAGCCAGAGGTTTTGAGGCTTTTTTCCCCATGCTGGAACCCTGGGCTGCATGGTCTATCTCTCTCCCTAGTTGTTCCTCCCAGTTTATCCTCGCATGAATGTGGGACCGATCAGTCAGCCATTCGCCACCTTGCCACACATCCTCTCTATCCCGGCTGCCCACCTCAGCCCCTCCTACCAGTCTGGATGAATGTTTCTTCTTTAACTTCTTGGTTGTCGGACTTCCATACAGTTTGATATTCTGGCAGCTCTTGTTGTTTTGTTTTTAAATTTGTTGTTGTCTTTCTTTTGGTTGTACAAGGAAGCAAAGCATATCTACTTGTGTCTCCATTTTGACTGGAAGTCTCTTCTATAGTTTTAGATCACTGATCCATTTTGAGTTAATTTTTGTATATGGAGTAGATGGGTGTTCAGCTTAATATTTTTACCTGTGGTTATCCTGTTGTCCTGGCAACTTTTGTTAGAGACTATTCTTTCTCCATCCAATGGCCTTGGCAACCTTGTCAAAAATCAACTGGCCATAAATGTTTTGGTTTATTTCTGAAATCTCAATTCTATTTCATTGGTCTATAGTTCTATCTTTATGTAAGTACCACACTATCTTGATTATTATAACTCTGCAGTGAGTTTTGAAATTTTGGGGGGAAAAAGGCAATTGGATTTTTGATATTGATTGCATTGAATCTGCAGATTGCTTTGGGGAATGTTGCAATATTAGTGATATAAAATCTTCTAATCCATAAACATTTATCATCTCTATTTATTTAGGCTTTCTTTAAATGATTTCAGCTATATTTTGTAGTTTTCAATGTACAAGTCTTTCATATCTTGGTTAAATTTATTTCTGGGTATTTTATTTTCCAGATGTTACTGTAGTTGGAATTGTTTTCTTAACTTACTTTTGGTTTATTCATTAATGAAGTATAGAAACACAACCGATTTGCGTAATTTGATCTTGTACCTGCAACTTTTGCTGAATTAATTTATTAGCTCTACTACTTTTTTTTGCTGATTTTATAGGATTTTCTACATGAATAATGTCACCTACAAACAAATAATTTTACTTCTTCCTTTTCAATCTTGATGCCTTCTATTTCTTGTTCTTGCCTCACTGCTTTAAGATCTCCAGTACAATGGAGAATAGCAATAGTAATTTTGTTCCTGATATTAGCAGGGAAAACTTGCTGTCTTTCACCAATGTGTATGATATTAGCTGTAGGTTTTTCATAAATGCCCTTTATCACGTTAAGGAAGTTCCCTTCTGTTCCTAATTTGCTGAGCATTTTTAACATGAGTGCTGAATTTTGCTAAATGCTTTTCCTGTGTCTTTTGAGATAATCATGTAGTATTTTCCCTTCCTTTTACTAGGTTTACATTTTTTGGTTTGTCCTCAAGGTATTAAGAATGGCAATAGTAGAGAATTTAATTTTCAAAGAAATATAGAATAACACTGTTACTTTCTGAATTATTTAAAGAGCTACATTATTAATTGACTTCCTTAAGCAGACAGAAAGTAAGCACACATAAACAAACTAGAAAGACCAGCAGAACCATCTTTAGAGTTTACTATTCTAGAGAAAATATCTATGGTAACATCTGCTTCAGTTACATATACAAAGAATTTCATGAAATATTAAGGAGAAAAGCAAGCTTCATAAATAATTAAAATAAAACAAAAGCTCCTAGGGCTAGCTATTTCCTTTTAGTGGACAAAAAATATAGAGAACATCATAAGATTTATAGTGTGACACTATGAATCACCCCAAAATATCTTTTAGAATATGCAGAGTTCCAATTTAAATATATGAGAAAAAATGGATTTTTCTCCCCAAGAGACAAAGTAAGAATGATGTAGAATAAAAACCTAAAGAGTTTCAAAATTCTTTTTGGGTTATCAAATCACTGGGTGGCTTTAAGCAGCATAACAAGAGCAGCATAAACAGGTCTTTGAAACATGAAAACTCATGGAATAAAACTTTACAAAGTGTGAGATCTTCTGGTACTTGGAACAAAAGGGCACATCTCCAAGCTACATCATTCTTATTAAATTTTTATTACTACCACTTTCAATCTAAACATAAGAGCATCTCATTTATTCCTCATCCCTGGGGAGCAGGATACTCTTAAGAGTAAATGCAGAGGAAAGTGAAAGCTTATCTCTTTATGTGTCCAAATCAGTTTATACATTTTTAATTCACTTTCTATGAAAATAACATAAGCTAAAGACAGAAGAGAGGATAGTAGTAGAGCATGGAAAATACTATGTGTGAGTGTGTGACCTCAGGCAAGCCATATAAATTTCCTGAGTCTCTTTTCTTCTCTATAAAATAAGCATGATAATGGTAACTTCAAAGGATGTCTAAAAACTCCTAGAAAACTGTTAAGTGCTATATAAAATATTAGATGCTTTTCAACACTATACATTTACCTGTTTTATGAACTAAAGGTAGTGTATTCACCCTAACTTATTCTTGGAAAAAGATTTTGAAGATTTTAGTCAGAGGAAAATCTCTCTGATAAAATCAGAATGAATGTCCCTGGCTGGTGTGGCTCAGTGGACTGAGAGCTGCACTGTGAACCAAGGGGTCGCAGGTTCGATTTCCCAGACAGGGCACTTGCCTGGGTTATGGGCCAGGTCCCCAGTGGGGGGCCCTTGAGAGGCAACCACACATTGATGTTTCTCTCCCTCTCTTTCTCCCTCCCTCTCTCTATAAAAATTAATACAATCTTTTAAAAAATTGGAATAAATGTAATAAAATAAAAATAATTTCTAATAAAATTAGAAATGAAAAATGTTATCACACTACATACTCCCACTGAATGGAAACTGGAAAAACTCACTTCTAAATAATTCATGGGTAAATGAGGGAAAAAAATAAGATGCAACAGGGTTGGGGGACTGGATGAAAAAGGTGAAGGGACTGAGAAGTACAAAAGTCGCAAGGATGTAAAGCACAGCATAGAAAATATACTCAATAATATTGTAATAACTGTGTATGATGCCAGGTGGGGGACTGGGACTACTAGGGGGAACACTCTGTAAAGTGTGATTGTCTAATACCTATGTTGTCTACCTGAAACTAATACAAAATAATGTTGAATGTAAACTATAATTTAAAAATGAAATAAAAAAAGACAAAACCAAAAAGCCCTACATTTCACAGAATGTAATTAATGTAAAAAGAGAAATTTTTTAGCTTTAAGTGGATTTATTTGAAAACAAGGCTGAAAACATAGGACCTAATAGAAAATTAAGCCTGAAAAAGAGTAAGACCATCTATAAACCCTAATAAAGTAAAAAGACATAATAAATATAGAGGCAGAAATTAAGGAAACAGAAAATAACATTGAGAAGTGGAACAAAAGCTGGCTCTTGAACAAGATTAATAAAATAGACTGTTGAAGATAGAGGCATAGGTAAGCACACTTGGCCTACTTGCACAACTACGGAAAAAATTACATCTGAACTACAAAACAAATATTACCCAGAACCATCAGAAAATCGAGCTGTATGAAAGTCTGACAACCAAGGATTTAAAGAAGCCACATTCATCCAGGTGAGTAGGAGGGGCAGGGATGTAGACTGAGGTGGAGAGGTACAGAGCTGAGGGAGTGATGCAGAGCCATGAGAGTGGCACTGAGCCATGGGAGTGGCACGGAGATGCATTGGAATGGGTGGTCCCACATTCACATGTAGTGGATAAAAATCTGGGAGAGATAACTCGGGAGTGAGGGATCCCAGCCCCACACCAGATGACCCAGCAGCCCAGGGTTCCAGCACCAGGAAGATAAATCCCCAAAACTTCTGGCTGTAAAAACCAACAGGGGTTATCAGGAAACTCATCTTAAAGGGCCGACATGGGTTTAGGACTCACATAGACCCACCCTCTCTGGGATTCAACACCAGGGCAACAGCTGGAAGGGCACAAGTGACATACAGAAGAAAGTGAGGAGACTGGAAGCAGGGCGAGTGCTGGGAGACAGCTTCCTTCCAGGTAAACCTCCAGAAGCCAGGCAGTGGTACTTTCCCCTCACTGAGCCCTCTTCCCACACAGAGTTACAAAGTGGTGAAACAGGTTGCTCTGCCCTGGTGGTCACCTAAGGCCTTGTCCCACACAATTTACAGGTCCACTCTCCTACAATAGGCCACACTGCTAAGATAGAGTCAAAGCAGCTCTACCTAATACACAGAAACAAACACAGGGAAGCTGCCAAATTGAGGAGACAAAGAAATATGGCCCATATCATAGCGGTGCCAGAAGAAGAGGAAGAGCAAGAAACTGAAAACTTATTTGAAAAAATAATGAAAGAAAACTTCCCTAATTTGGCAAAGAAAACAGACATACAAATAAGTCCAGGAAACACAGAGTCCCAAACAAGTTGGGCCCAAAGAGGACCACACCAAGACACATCATAATTAAAATGTTAAAGGTTAAAGATAAAGAGAGAATCTTTTAAAAAAAGATTTTATTTTATTTATCTTTAGAGAGAGGGGAAGGGAGGGAGAAAGAGAGGGGGAGAAACATTAATGTGTGGTTGCCTCTCTCTCTCACGCCCCCAACTGGGGACCTGTCCCACCACCCAGGGACATGCCCTGACTGGGAATCAAACTGGTGATGCTTTGGTTCACAGGATGGCACTCAATCCACTGAGCTACACCAGGTAGGGCATAAAGAGAGCATCTTAAAAGCAAGAGAAAAGCAGAGAGTTACCTACAAAGGAGTTCCCATAAGACTCTCAGCTGATTCTTCAAAAGAAACACTGAAGGTTAGAAGGGACTGGCAAGAAGTATTCCAAGTGATGAAAAGCAAGGACCTACAACCAAGATTACTCTATCCAGCAAAGCTATCATTTAGAATTGAACGGCAGATAAAGTGCTTCACAGAAAAGGTAAAGCTAAAGGAGCTCATCATTACCAAGTCATTATTATATGAAATGTTAAAGGGACTTATTTAAGAAAAAGATCATGACTCCACTCCAGGAAGACAAACAATCCAATTAGAAAATGGGCAAAGGACCTCAATAGACACTTCTCCAGGGAGGATATACACTGGGCCCAGGGACATATGAAAGGATGCTTAGCATCATTAGCCACCAGAGAGATGCAAAATTAAAACGCAATGAGATACCACTTTACATAAGTCAGAATGGCCATCATAACCAAATCAACAAACAAGTGCTGGTGAGGTTGTGGAGAAAAGAGAACCCTAGTACATTGTTGGTGGGAATGCAGACTGGTGCAGCCACTGTGGAAAACAGTATGGAACTTCCTCAAAAAACTAACAATGAAACTGCCTTTTGACTCAGCAATTCCACTGCTGGGATTATACCCTAAGAATCCTGAAACACTGGTTTAAAAGAACCTATGCACCCCAACGTTCGCAGCAGCATAATTTATAATAGCCAAGTGTTGGAAGCAACCTAAGTGCCCATCAGTAAATGAGTGGATCAAAAAACTGTGGTACATTTACACAATGGAATACTACATAGCAGAAAGAAAGAAAGAGATACCACCCTTTATGATTGCATGGATGGAACTGGAGAGCATTATGCTAAGTGAAATAAGCCAGGTGGTGAAAGACAAATACCATATGATCTCACCTATAAGTGGAACTTAATCAACAAAACAAACAAGCAAGCAAAATATAACCAGTGACATTAAAGAACAAACTGACAGTAACCAGAGGGTAGGGGGAAGGTGGTAACGGGGGAAAAGAAGGGGAAGGGTCATGTATAAAGGACCCATGGACAAAGACAATGGCAGGGAAGGATTGAGGGTAGGAGGTGGGGGTGGATGAGGCAGGGGAAAGTGGTGGTGGGAAAATGGAGACAACTGTACTTGAACAACAATAAAAAAATAAAATAAAACAAATGAAAAAAAGGAAAGAAAAAGAAGATCAAACTATGAACATTGAAATGGCAACAAATCACAACTATCAACAACTAAATGTCAAAAAACAAACCAAGCAAACAACCAGAACAGGAATGGAATCACAGAAATGGAGATCACTTGGAGGGTTATCAGCCGGGAGGCAGGAGAGGAGAGAATGGGGGAAAAGGTGCAGAGATTAAGATGCATAAATTGGTAGGAACAGAATAGACAGGGGGATGTTAAGAATAGTACAGGAAATGTGAAGCCAAAGAATGTATATGCATGACTCATGGACATGAACTAAGGGTGGGGGGTTGCTGGAGGGAATGGGGTACTGGGTGGAGGTGGGACAAAGGGGGAAAATTGGGACTACTGTAATAGCATAATCAACAAAATATATTAAAAAATAATTGTTAAGTCTAATCAAAATAAGAGAAAAAGCAAATATTGAAAATAATAAGGGAGACAATTATAGAAGTAAACAAGCTTATACACAAATTTATACCATCAAATTTTATAAATGAAATGGACAATTGTGTAGGGAAGTATAAGTTACCAAAATGTACTAAAGAAGAAACAGAAAATTTGAATGGAGCAATAAATATAAACAACTGAACACTAGTCAAAATCATCCACTCCATAAGAAATGAACAAAGCCAAGATGTTTTCATAGACTTTTCCCCCTAATATTCCCTTATGGAAAATTTCAAATATACATACATTAAAATAAAAAGAATTGTACTAAAACACCCATATACCCTAAATTATTTAATTAACATTTTCCTACATTTGCCTTCACATAACTATCTACCTATCCATCCATTTTTCTTTCTATACATCAGTCCTTTTATGTTTTTTACTGAATCCTCGGGGAGGAAATACAGGAAAATAAACTATGTTTGACAGGATTTCAGAGCAACAGACTAGTGATCTTTACATTTCTCTATCAACTTAACATCAGAATAAAATTGAAGCTATGGCACGTGGAAAACAAGAATAAATACAAAAGGAGGAATTCAGGAAGGGTCTGTGCCCCCTTCCTTTCCTGTCTTTGGACTTATCCTGTGAGATGCACACCAGTTTCTTTCCAAACAATTTCTTATGGTCTCAGCCAGTTCCCACTCTCCTTGCCAGAAAAGAGAACTGAACTGGCTTTTAAAACATAGCAGTTATAAAATGAACATATTTTTACAAATGCATGCATACAGTTAGGGAATGCTTACTATGCCCTTGATTTATCGAAAGAAAACATTTACTAATTACAGGAACAATTTACTTCCAAAGGACAGTTTCTCTACTGCAAGAAATTTCAATCTGTCAGATCCCGAAGAAAAGCAATTTCATTTATCTTCTCTATATGAAATATGACATGACAGCAAAGTTGATGGGTCACTATACTTTTGAATGAAAAGATTACTATCAAAGAAAGACAGCATTTAGAGGTAAAGTTAATGTTTATAAGACAGGACATTATAGTATTTATTCCTTTATTTTTTTGTATTCATTCTTTTATTGGTTATAAATGCTATTTCCCTCTTTGTATCCCTTTACTATTCTTTGCACTGACATATGACCTTGTTTCCCCATATGAATGAGTGCATTCAAAATTTGAGTGCAAGGTAAAGTTCTTTAAACCATCCTTTTCAAAAGCAATGGACTGATGTCCTGGCCCATATCATCACTTCCCCTTCCAACCTTTGGGTCAATTCTTCAAGAACACAATACCCTCCAACTTTGTTAGAAGGAATACTGTTTCCAGGAAATTTGCCCTTTCGCAGGGGTATCCAACCTGTAGCCTGTGCGCTGCATGTAGCCCCGGATGGCTGTGAATGAGGCCCAACACAATATCGTAAATGTACTTAAAACATTATGTGACTTTTTTTGTGATTATGTGTCGCAATGTATTCAATGTGTGGCCCAAGACAGCTCTTCTTCTTCCAGTATGGCCCAGAGATGCCAAAAGGTTGGACACCCCTGCTTTAAAGCATTTTTCTAATGTCACTGGTACTTCCACTTAGTTTGTATGTTAAAATATTTTAGATTCTAAAACAGATAGATTGTAAAATGGTTGACATCACCTATTGCACTAAAGGTAGCTTACCTTGCTGGAGGTTTCCAATAAAAACTGGAATGTGTTCTGCACAGCTTGACATGTTTCTAACTCAGTCCGGCTGAAGGCTAGTAAATAATCCTTCAGGTGATCATACACATTTCCATCAAGAGCCTGAAAAAGAGGAATAAACAAAAACAAAAAATTATGATAAATCTTTGACACATAATGCCTACTATCTCTAAGGTAAGTTCAGTTTAAAATTTATTAATAGTAAATTAACAAAAGATACAGATTATTATGTAAGGGTAAATATAAACAGTAAACAATCATTTGGGAAAATGTTGACTCTCTCTAATAAGTAGAAACTAAAAAAGATAAAATCCAATATTGGTAAAACCATGGGAAAAGGACAAAACTCAGGAGACAAAATGCTTGGGTTCTCACCTTTGCTCATCTGCTACTAGCTGTGTCACCTTCTGTTGTAACTTTAGTGGGAACAGGTGTAGGAGTTAAATGAAATAATGAATGTGACAGGACCTAGGCGCAGTGCCTGGGACAAAGTAGACACTCAATAAACATTAATCACATCCATTTTTCCTTATCCATTATTGGTAGGATTATAAATGAGCATATTCTTACTATATAGCAGCCAGGGAAAAATATGCTTGAAATAGTAAAAAGAAATAAAAAGAAATGTGACTAAATTCCTGTTTTGGGGAAGAAATGCCCATGAAATGTATATGAACAGTTTAAAACATTTTTACTTGTTTAAGCATAGAACAGGACTCTTCAAAATTGGAAGAAAAAAAAAAGGAAAGAAAACCACCAAACATGTGAGAAATGATTAAGCTAGGATATGTATAATGACTAAAATATATATAGCCACCAAAGTAAAAACTGTGGAAACTGTATAGATGAAAAAGTATGTGTCAAATTATTTTAGGTTTAAAAAAAAGGAACAAATTTTAATATATACATACTAGCAACAATTATGGGAAAAACATAACAGTAAACAAAAAAGGTTCTAGAGTCTTGCCAGTCAATGGAAGTTTTCTTAAAAATTGAGGTAAAATTCGCATGCTATAAAAGTCACCATTTAAACTAGTGGTTGAATTCAGTGGTTTTTAGTACAGTCACAATGTTGTTTAGCCATCACTGTCATCTAATTTCAAGAGATTTCATCACCCCCAAAAGAAATCCCATATCCATTAAATGGTCACCCCCATTCCTCCTTTCCCCTAGCCTCTGGCAACCACTAATCTATTTTCTATCTCCACAGATTTGCCTCTTCCAGACATTTCATATAAATGGAATCAGATAAAATGTGGCCTTTTATGCCTGCATCTGTCACTTAGCATAATGTTTTCAAGGTGCATTGATATATTAGTACTTCTTTTTATGGCTGAGTAATACTCCATCATATGGTTACACCATATTTTATTTAGTCATTCATTAGTTGGTAGACATTTGGGTTGTTTCCACTTTTTGGCTATTATGGATAATGCTGCTATGAACATTTGTGTACAAGTTTCTGTTTGAACATCTGTTTCCAATTTTCTTGCGTACATACCTAGTAGTGCAATTGCTGGCTCCTACGGTAATTCTGTCTAACTATTTCAGGAATTGCCAGGCTGTTTTCTACCATGGCTGTAGTACTTGATGTATCTCCATCAGCAGCGCATCAAAGTCCCAATTTCTCTATCTCCTCAACTACACTTGTTATTTTGTTGTTTTTTAAAAATTGTCCATGCCACCCTAGTAGTATCCCATGTGGTTTTAATCTGCCTTTCTCTAATAATGACATTGAACAACTTTCCATGTGCTTATTGGCCACTTATGTATCATCTTTGGAGAAATGTCTATTCAAGTCCTGTACTCATTTAAAAAAATTTTTACTGCTTTTTTTTTTTTGTCTTTTTACTGGTTATGAGCATTCTCTCACAATGAAGTATTCTTTCAAAGGTTTTATTTATTTATTTTTAAAGAGAAGGGAGGGGAGAGAGGGAGAAAAACAATGATGTGAGAGATACATTAATCTGTTGCCTCTCACATGCCCTCAACTTGGGACCTGTCCTGCAACCCAAGCATGTGTCCCAATTGGGAATCGAACCAGAAACCCTTGGATTCTCAGGCTGGCACTCAATCCACTGAGCCACACCAGCCAGGGCAGTCATTTACTCATTTTTTAGGTGGGTTGTTTGATCTTTTTGTTGATGAGTTGTAGGAGTTCTTTATATGTTTGAATATATGTATCTTATCAGATATATGATTTTCCAATATATTCTCTCCTATTTGGTTGAGCCATCTTTTCACTTTCTCAATAGTGTTCTTTAATACACAAAAGTTTTTTTTTTATTTTGATGAAGTCTAATTTAGCTATTTTAATTTTGTTACTCATGTCCTGGTGTCATATCTAAGAATCCTCAATGGAGGTGTTACAGTAAAGAAATTATTTATATATCTAGTTTTTGGCTACTCCATTAAACTTTTATTATAAAACTGATTTTTAAAAAGTATACAAATTCTGGTCCCTGGTAGGGTAGTTCAGTTTGTTAGAGCATCAACCCTATATGCTAAGGTTACAGGTTCAATCTCTGGTCAGAGTACATACAAGAATCAACCAATGAATGCATCAATAAGTAGAACAACAAACTGATTTTTTTTTCTCTCTCTCTCTCTCTAATCAAAAAAAATATAAAATATACAAATTCTGTTCCCAAAGCCTTGAGAAATAAAGCACATTCTATAGTGTTTACACCACTAGATGGCACCAACAAGCACTTTAAATATAGGCAGTGTAAATTCTTTAAGATTCTTTTCTGTGTAGTTATGTAATATTCCCACCCCAGACAGGCTCCTGGTGTTAATCTGAATACAAATTCTTGCCTTAGGACAAGCATCCCATAAATTTGATAAAAAAGAAGCATGTAACTTGTTATGAAGTTTTTGCTTACGAAATACTCTTAGTAGATGGTCGGTCATAACCTTGTGTTTGCAAGAAACCACTGTTTTATTTAAAGACAGCAAATGGCAATATAGCCATCATTGGCTCCCACCTCTAGAGTTTCGGATTCAGCAGGTGGTGGTGTTGTCTGATAATCTATTTTCTAACAACTTGCCGGCGGTTTAGAGAACATAATTTGAGAGCCACTGGACTAGACAGTCATTTTAGAGGATTAGGTGGAGAATTTGTGTAGACCTAGATCCTGGTGACTCTCTAAAAGCCAAGTGGCTGGAGGCAGACAAGTCTACTATCCTGAGCAGAGAGGCAGATCAGCTGTTGTTTTCAATGGAAAATCATGCTCTACCTCAGAATTACGGCGGCAGCATGATGCCGCATGAGAAAGAGCCTGAGTTCTGAAATAAGTTGGACATCGGTTAGAATCTCAGAACTTTCTCTTCCTTCATCCTTTTGATGGCTTTCTTACTTGCAATTAGATCAAGTGGGAATAATATATACCCTACAGGACACTGCGAAGAGTAAGTAAGGTAATGGAAGTGGCACAACATCAGTCGTCTTTCTTGCCTCGCTTAAAAATCTTTACTGGATTGGCCAAATACTGATACTGTTCAAGCTCGGTAATGAGTACACGGGGGTCATTATACAACTCTTTTTACTACAGTGTATGTTGGAAATTTTCCATAAAAAAGAAAACCTGAATGTCAGATTAGGAAAAAAATAGTGATGCCACAAAATTTTTTTATTTCTCCTCACTGGAGGACAAGCTTATTGATTTCAGAGAGAGAGGGGAAGAAGGGAGAAAAGGAGAGGAGCAGCGATGTGAGAGAGGAACAGCTACCAGTTGCTTTCCATACATGCCTGACCAGGGGCCTCTTGTTTGCACCCTCACTGGGGAACAAACCGCAACCCAGGCATGTGCCCTGACTGGGACTCGAACCCAAGGCCTTTCGTTTACCAGACCAAGTCAGCCACACCAGCCAGGGCTCCACTACAAAAAAAATTTTTTTTTTCAGTAACTCCTTTATGTTTGGAAAAGTCACAATTCTTTATTTGGTATCTAAGGTCCTTTAAAATCTAGTCTCAAACTACCTCTCATTAGCATTATCTCTCATCACCGCTGTCTGCGCTGCCCTCTACATCCCAACCACACTGAGTCACTTTGGACAATGACATTCACTTTCATATTTCCAGTCAAGTTACTTTTGACCTGGAATGTCTTTCCTCCTCTTCTCTCCCACTCAAATAGTAATGATGGCTAACACAGGCAACTAACATTTACTAAGGGCTTATCATGTTCCAAATGCTTTATCAAACTGACTTGACCAGTTCCTCCATAGTGATCCCACAACTTTCTGTATAATGCATGGGTAGTACTGCAAGGCATGGATTGAGACTTATTCAGGCACAGTGCCTGGCAGATGGCAGATGCTCAGACATATTTACAGAATAAATGAATGTTTTATGCTAGAGCTAATGTAGCAATAAATATGCCCTGAATTAGTTACCTCACAGGCAAGCCACACCTACTATACTTCAGTTAAGAGAAAATGTACCATTAGCCATCATCCACCAGTAATGGCTTCTCTTGGCTTCAGCAACCCAAGTAAGGCTTAATGAAACTTCACTGGGTGGGAGGAAGGCCAGGGGACTGGAAGCCTCTTCAACAGACAGATTAATCTTAAGGTGTTTCTTCAACCCATTCAGCATCTAGAATTCCCTGAATCTTAATGATCATATTTGCAGGGCTGCAGTATTCATTAGCCCATACATGTGACAATTTTTCTGGAGGGTAAGAATAAGATAGCTGGAGGCCTTCTGGTCTACATGGATTAACTACGTGGCTAGTGTGCACAGAGTTAATGCAGGAGTTATGAAAATTAAGAAACTGCTGGATCAAAGTACAGGAAGTAGATGATTATCCTATGATTGGCTCCAGCCCCCCTCCCTCAAGTTAAATGCAATTGTTTGAACCAGTTGTGGGGCCTAGAGATGAAGTTCAAAGCAATTCTGGGTAGTGCTATCTCAACATGGTTTTGTGATTAGAAGGCAGGCTGCATACAAATTTATATGGACTTTGACTAAAAAGGCAATAAATAAGAGTAGTCCTCCCAAAAAGAATGAGAATCATACCGGGAATCAAAGAAGAGAGCCTGATAAATGCTTTCTTACAAACTCCTCCACCATATGATCACATGGAGGGCTCATGGCTGCCACCGCAGTCCTCAGTACCCGTCTCACCTGGACTGCTGCAGCGTCTCCTGTTGGCCCTCCCGCCAGCACATTTCCATACTGCCGCTAGGAGGGTCTTCCTGAATTACATATTGAAATCATTCATATATATCTGATTTCTCCAACAGACATTAGTTCCCTGAGATCAGGCTGCACTTGCTTCTTCCCGTTATCCCTAACTTTTGCAGAGAAACCTGCAATGAATGATTACTGAACTGAACTGAACGGAGAGGAGTAGGACCTACAAAAGCAGGCCCTCGACTGTATAAGGGGGAAGGCACAAAGTGAATTAGAAAATCAAGCACTCATTTTATCTTGATTGGGTCAGCTTCACTCTGGTGAAAAAATATGTAATTATTCAGACTGACTTAGATTTTGACCAGATGCTATTTCCCTCCTTTGACTTTCTCACTGCTATATTAAACTGCCTCTTGGACTGAACCATTCTCTTCTCCAACTGCTCCTTTTTGATGTGTTCCTCAGTGTGTAATACCACTACCCATTCACCTGCCTATACGAGACACTTGGAGCTAAAGGTTTATTTTCCCCTCTGCCTTTCCCCTGACATCTGGTTAATTACTACATCTTGATTCCATTTCTTAAATATCGATCAGACCCAACCCCTCCTCCTAATCTCCACAGCGGCTATCCTCCCGTCACCCTGTCACCATCTGGATGGTTGCAGCCAGCTCCTGTTGACCTGCATCCGCTATTCCTCTTCCCAACCATTTCGATACTGTGGCTTGGGAGATGTTTCTAAATTGAGTATTTTACTTGACTGCTCAACAATATTCATTGGCTACCTATTGCACTTAAGATGAAGTATCAATAAAAAAAATCTTCATGATTTCATGATCTGGACTTGGCTTAACTCTTTGGCTTCCTCACTTACTGTCCCCATTTTCCTTACCATTACACTTTCTCGACACTGCACATCTTTTGGTTCCTCCAATGTTACTTTTGCCTCTGAGTTTTCATACAGGCTTTTCCTCTTTCTTGACTACTCTCTACCCTCTCCTTCTTAGTTTAGATAACTCTTATCATTAAGACTTCACGCAATCACTCTTTATTCTGGACATCCCTCTTGTCTTTTGGCTGCAAACCCCTAATCACAGCATACAAGCCTGCAGTGGTGATGTCTGCCTGTCTGTCTCTCCTTTCGGTTTGCTAAGTTCCATGCAGGCAGGGATCATGTCTGCCTATTTACCGTTGTGTCTTCTGTGCTGAGTGCAGGGTGTGACATTCTGGTAGTGCTTAATAAATATCTGTTCTGTCTAACAAATAATATATCAATCAGAATTCATATGTTTAAAAAAAAAAATGAACAAGCTCACACTTGAGTCCCATGACTGAAAAGTAAGCCTGGTGAGGTTTTATACAAGCTAGAGAAGAAGCTATTCTCACAAAACTTTGCCTAATGCAGTACTTTAAAATATTTTTAGTAGTGGCTTCTTTTTATGTGGAATCCCAAGACATAAAACATATATAACTCTGCACGCTTTCTCTCTCCTTCTACCAACAGATCCTGCTCTCCTGACCACAGGGATGAACTTGCAGGCCACAATGGTATGTAAGACAGAACACTGTTACTGGGCAGAAGTGGGCACTTGACCTAAATTAGGCCATCCCTGGGATTGCAGATGAAACATGGGTCCAAAATGGACTATTCTTTCTACCAAATGGCTATTCTTTCCATCAAGTACAGAAAATCTATCTGCTGCAGTTGGAGAGACTTAAATCAACTTACAAGGAAAAGCAGTAATAAGAAATTGGGCAGAGTGGAGCTGGGAATGGGGGGCAGAGGGGAGAGACAGGGGCTGTCTTTGGACTGGGTGGTTTCTGAGCAAGCATCGCCTGTCCTTTCTGTGATATGTTTACCTTAGCCACCAGATTCCCATTTTGCTCAAGCTACTTTGAATTAAGTCTTTGTCATTTGCAATTAACAGATTCTTTACTAAAGGTTTTGAGTGATAACTGTAGCTTATATGAGCCCCACTGTCTAAATTATTTCTTTTGGCTGCATTATAAGAAAAAACATTGATTCATATAGGTAATTAACTATAATGAATAATAATCCAACAGCTTATTACCAGATCTCCTCAATTAAACAAATCTAAAAGCTTAATGTAGACAATTTTTATTTCAAAGTTGAATCACAAACACAACCGAAAAGCTACATGTATTTCTTGTAAATTTAAAGTAAGAACTACTTAATGCTTGCAGTAAATGATAAAATTGTCCCAGCTATAACAGTCTGACAAGGATACACATGGTAAAGATGCACCATCCCTTCCCAGGCAGGGCATTTATATGAGCAAAGCACAAGAATGTTCTCTAAGTATACTTGTTTATTAATTTCAAATGAGCTGATGTGCACAAACTTCAATTCCTATAGAGATCTGTGTGAGGAGCCATAAATTTTACAATCAATGATACACCAGAATTCACATATATGTTCAGAAATGTCAGGAGAAGCATTCTTTCAAGGTTTATAGAAATTTGAGCTACTCTGGCTATATGAGCTCCTTGGTGGTCTCCAGTATGAAAAAATTAGGTAGGTAACTCATCCAACTGTGCATTTAAAATATAGTCAAACTTTTTTTTTTGATGATTTGATGCAAACTGCTAGGTGAAGACGTCTGTGGTATCTAAATTGAGAAACCATGGGGGCTTTGATAGGTAATATGCTTTAATGGTCTAGCAGTGTTTTTGAAAAAACTGCATGTGAATACCTTTAAGTAGCCTCATTCTTTTCAGTTACTATAAACCACACACTCCCTTATATATTATCTAGGTCACCTTTACTTATTTGATCAACTTGATTTCTGAAATCAGTTGAATTTGGAACCCAAACTCAATAGTAAATACTCAAAATAGTGGAAAAAAGACGGGAGGTATCTTAAAGACTAATTAAGAAACTTAGAATTCTAGGATGTTCCACTAACAAAACATTTATTTTACAGGAAAGTATACATTCCTTGGAACTTCTTTGAAAAGGAAAATTATGATGAATTAGCAGTTAGGGGGAAGAAAAAATGTTATCTTTCTGAGCATTTGATGCAATTTCCCCTTAAGGGAGAAATTTAAACAGTGGCTTCCTTATTTAGGTCCTGGAAGGGCACGGATTCTGCAGTTAGGAGTTATGCCAAAATCTCTTGAGTTTCCTTAATGCAGCCTAGAAATGCAAACTCTTCTTTTTCTGAGAGCAACTGGCATTCTAAAGTAGTCTGTGGTAAAAGTCAAGGATATAAATATGAAGATGATGATAAATATGAACTATCTTAATTAAATCATGAAATTCCACAGTCCTCCCTTGTTGATGGAGAAAACAATTGCCTGCCAGCATTTGTTTATCTTTCTGAGAAGACCCCATGCTGTACTTAACCAGGATTCAAAGGGAAGGTAGATTTTTACAAACTCAGGGAGATCAAGCAAGTAAATATCTTAACACGTAGCCTAATTTGTCAACTAATATAAAGTCAATTTTAAATACATCACCTAATCGTATACTTGGTTATTTTATTTTAAAAGGACTTTGTTACTTCAGGTTCTAAGAGAGAGGAAGCAAGAAAGTTTCTGACTGTGAATTACAAAGTCTGCACTGTCCTCTTGAGCTATTTAATGGCATGCATCATCTGGCTGTGAGTGTGTTAAACTACATCAGTATTTATGTTGCAACCCCAAAGCACATGGTCCAATAGAAAGTCTTGAACCATCTACTCTTACATGCAAACACCAGTTCTACCACTTACTAGCAATTTCAGCCTGGGAAAACTCTGAACCTTCTTGATCTTTAAATTCCTGATCTGATGAAGTCAAAAGAGCATGGTACTTGTAAAAAGATGGTTATTGAAATAATAAAGCTAAGCCATTTCTATGTTTTACCCAAGAATTTTATCTATTTTCCTTATAGAACCTAAAAAGAGTATGGTACTTATAAAAAGGTGGTCATTGGAATAATAAAGTTAAACTATTTTTATGTTCTACCCAAGAATTTCATCTACTTTCCTTATAGTGAGGGACTTTGCTGACAGCCTCAGTTTTGAATTTTTATTCTAGTATGTATTTTAGCATTCTAATCTCTCTAAGCCTCAGTTTTCTCATCTATGAAATACAGAAATAATAATAGCATCTCCCCCATGAACTTTGTAAAATAGATATTTGCTAGTGTATCATTTCATTCCCTTGTTGTTTCTTTTACTATATATTTTGGAGTTATTGAGCAGTGGTTGCCTGGGGATTACAATTAACATCTTAATTTAAAAGATTGTTTTGGATTAATGCAATCTTAATTTCAACAGTATACAAAAACTATGCTCCTACATAGCTCAATTCTCTCCATCCTAAGTGATATTACTGTCATACAAATAGACCTTTATACATTATAAGCCTATCAACAACATTGTACTGCTTTGCGCAGTCTTTTATTTTTATTTTTTGATTTAAGTTTTTTATTATTATTTTTGTATATTTTATTGAGTATGCTATTACAGTTGTCCCATTTCCCCCCCACCCCCTTTATCCTCTCTGCCCTGCACCCCATCCCATCTTCCCCACCCTCTTAGTCCATGTCCATGGGCTGCACACACCAGTTCTTTGGCTTCTTAATTTCCCACACTGCTCCCAGCCTCCTCCAGTCCACTTATTTATTTTTTTGGTCAACATTTTCCTGCCGCCACTTTTCCCAGCCCCACCCCTCCCCACCTCCCACCTTCAATCCTTCCCCCACTTGGCTTTGTCGCTGGGTCCTTTATGCATGCTCCTTGATGACCCTTCCCCTCCCTTTCCCCTGTCATCCACCTCCCTCCTCCCCTCTAGTTACTGTCAGTTTGCTTTTTATTTCAACGTTGCTGGTTATATTTTGCTTCTTTGTTTATTTTGTTGATTAGGTTCCACTTATAGGTGAGATCATATGGTATCTGTCTTTCACCACCTGGCTTATTTCACTTGGCATAATACTCTCCAGTTCCATCCATGCCGTTGTGAAGGGTAGTAGTTCCTTCTTCCTTTCTGCTGTGTAGTATTCCATTGTGTAAACATAGCATAGTTTTTTGATCCACTCATTTACTGTTGGGCACTTACAATGCTTCCATTTCTTGGCTATTGTAAATTGTGCTGCCATGAACATTGGGGTGCACAGGTTCTTTGTGCACTGTCTTTTAAAATCAGATCAAATTATCTACTCCTTTCTCAGATGGATAATCTCAATTGTCCTATCTTTAAGTTCACAGATTATTTCTTTTGCTAGTTCACTGCCGAATTCTTCTAGTGTATTCTTATTTCTGTTATTGTATTTTTCAACCCCAGAATTTCTATCTGGTTCCTTTTTTTATAATTCCTATCTCTGTTGACATTCTCTCTTTGGTGAGACATTGTTCTCATACTTTCCTTTAGTTCTTTGGACATGGTTTCCTTTAGCCCTTTGGCATTTTAGGTGACTTAAAAATCTTTGTTTAGTAGTCCAATGCATGGGCTTCCTTGGAATCAGTTTCTACTAACTCCTTTTATTCCTGTTGTATAGACTAAACTTTCCTGTTTCTTTGCACATCTAATTTTTTTTTACGAACTGGACATTTCAAATAATAAAATGTGGCAATTCTGGAAATCAGATTCCTTTCCTTCCCCAAGAATTGCTGCTGTTTATTTAGTGACCATGTTTTATCTCTGTGTTTCAGGAAATTTCAGAATTTTGCAAGGAGCTTCACAGACTCCACAAATACTTCAACACTGTAATATGTACTGATTTGACTACTTTTTAAATACACATGAATTTATTTTAGTTCCTCACTCATTCATTATTTTCCATCTCACCTATTGCTAAACATTAATTTTCATTTCTAATAAGTCTGCTAGAATTAACATAACTAATAAACTCTAGTAAAGTTAAGTAAAATTGGATGATAAAGGTCACTGACTGGCCCAGATGAACTTAAAGCACTATACTTCAAGAAACTCAGACTGGTTTGCATATACAGATTTAGGAAATCGTTTTTGCCTTCTGTCCCAATCTCTGTAGCAACAAATCTCTTGTTCGTCACATACACACTGTATAAGCAAAAATAATTAGAGTAGTCTTCCTTAAAGTGGAGGTGAAGATGTAATCACTTTGTAGTCCATAAATTCTCTGGGGGTACTTAATCTTTTCTTTTTACTTTAATATGTAACTTTAAAATAATACAATTTAACCCAGGATTATGGGATTTCTATGCCTATGCTTGTGTTTATAATCAGTGTACCAAATAGTGTTGCTCCACTGGTCCTAAGTTAATGAGAACAGATCTTAAACTTAAAATGATCTTGCACTTAAAATGCAAAAGACATAGTTGCAACATGTAGAGATCAAATGACATCAGTGAATGCTACACTAACAAAGTGAAATGGGTGGTGAAAGAAAAGTCACAGGTATATGTTAGTAGAGACACTGAAAACTCTAAACAATCTAGAGACAATACCATAATTCACCTTTCAAGTAGCAATTTAGGATCAACTAATCATTATCAACTATCATATTTACTTTATTTTGTCAATTTGAATTGTACTGATTTTATAGATTTGTTTGTATTTAAATGATAATAGTTTTGGCTGGATAAAACCTTTAAGCATAAGTTATTACCTAAGCTGGCTTGGGTATATTTAAATAACATTTTAATCAAAATAATCTAAGAGCCTACAGTAATTTTTGCCCATGAAAAAGAGGGTCCTAGATTCCTCAAGGTAAAGTTCCACTGCTGTCCCAGTTTTTGATTCCCCGACAGCCCTGTTTAGAATGGTATGCCTGCTGCTTAAATATCACCTTTCTGTTCACCAACCACACCGCCCCAACAGCAAAGACAGGCTCTTCCTCAGCTGCGGCCCGAGGACCAACAGGTAGTGATGTGGTGGGCAAAAGCTGGAAGCAGAACTGGAGGGACAAAAGGCCCAATGGAGGAGCCGTAAAGGCTTCTGGGAGAAACTGTAACGTAAGTTCAGATCTTTAGATATATAAACCATGAAAACATACATATCAGGCAATAAATAGGATTGCTGCAAACAGAAGAATTTTGGCATCCCAGTTTAGACCTAGAATTCCCTCATATCCATCTTTTGACTGTTGTTATTTATTTATTTTTTGCAGTGACTTAGTTTTTAAAAGATTTTATTTATTTATTTTTAGAGAGTGGGGGAGGGAGGGAAAAAGAGAGAAAGAGAAACATCGATGTCAGAGAGAAACATGGATTGCCTGCCTCTCACATGCGCCCCAATTGGGGATCAAACCCGCAGCCCAGGCATGTACCCTGATCGAAATTGAACCAGTGACCTTTCACTTTGCACAATGATGCCCAACCAACTGAGCCACACTGGCCAGGGCTGCAGTTACCTATTTTTTAAAAGTATATTTTACTCACTGTGCTATTACAGTTGTCCCAGTTTTTCCCCCTTTGCCTTCCTCTGCCTGGTGTCCACCCTGCAGTTACCTATTTTTACTTGCTAACTATCTCTAACAACTTAAAGTGGAAATGTGATTCAACATCATGCAGTTAGCATTTTAAAACTAACAGTGAAAGAACTAAAAGAAGACTCATCAAAGGAGAGTAACAAAAAGAATAAGGCTATTTTTTGCCTCAAAAATAGGGAAATGGCTGCCCTGGCCAGGTCGCTCAGTCGATTGCAGATTTGATTTCCAGTCAGGGCACATTCCTAGGTTGCAGGTTCGATCCCTAGTTGGGGTACGTGCAGGAGGCAACAGATAGGTGTTTCTCTCTCACATCAATGATTAAAAGACAAAACACAAAACAAAACAAAAAATATCCTCAGGTGAGGATTAAAACAAAAAGAAAATAGGACTTTTGGTCAAGATGGAGATGTAGGTAGACAGATTTTGACTCCTTGCACAACCAAAAGAAGGACAACAACAAATTTAAAACTGAAAAACAACCAGAACTGTCCGATAATCAAACTGTATGGAAGTCCAACAAACAAGGAGTTAAAGAAGAAACATTCATCCAGACTGGCAGGAGGGACGGGGACAGGTAGCTGGGGCAAGAGGATGGGTGACAAGGTAGTGGATGGAGGACCGGGCAGGCAAGTCAGCAGCTGGTGGTCCCACATTTGCATGTGGATAAACTGGAAGGAACAACAGGGGAGCAAGACAGACCACACAACCCAGGGTTCCAGTGAGGGAAAAGAAAGCCTCAAAAACTCTGGCTATAAAAACTTCTGGGGGTTGCAGTGGTGGGAGAAACTCCCACCCTCACAAGAGTGTTTGTTGGAGAGACCCAAAGGTCCTAAAAGTACACAAACCCACCCACCTGGAAATCAGCACCAGAAGGGCCCAATTTGCTTGTGGGTAGAGGGGGAGTGCCTGAAAGCCGGCTGAGAACAAGCAAGAGGCACGGTTCCCTCTCTGACCCCTCACTCACATACAGTCCCAGAATTCAGAGATTGAGTTGCCCTGCCTTGGTGAATACCTAAATCTCTGCCCCTTACAGTGTAACAGGTGTGCCCAGACAAAGATATATGGACCAAATGAAAGAACAGATCAAAACTCAAAAAAAAGAACTAAATGATAAAGAGTCTGCCAACCTACCAGATGCAGAGTTCAAAACACTGGTGATGAGGATGCTCACAGAAATGGTTCAGTATGGTCGTAAAATAGAGGAAAAAGTGAAGGCTATGCAAAGTGAAATAAAGAAAAATATAGAGGGAACCAACAGTGAAGGGACAGAAACAGGGACTCAAATCAATGATTTGGAACAGAAGGAAGAAATGAACATTCAACCAGGACAGAATGAAGAAACAAGAATTCAAAAAAATGAGCAGAGGCTTAGGAACCTGTAGGACAACTTTAAATATTCCAACATTTGAATCATAGGAGTGCCAGAAGGAGAAGAGGAAGAGCAAGACATTGAAAACTTATTGGAAAAAATAACGAAGGAGAACTTCCCCATTCCGGCAAAGGAAATACACTTCCAGGAAGTCCAGGAAGTTCGGAGAGTCCCAAGGAGGTTGAACCCAAGGAAGCACACACCAAGGCACATGATCATTACATTACCCAAGATTAAAGATAAGGAGAAAATCTTAACACCAGCAAGAGAAAAGGAGAGTTACCTACAAAGGAGTTCCCATAAGACTGTCAGCTGATTTCTCAGAAGTAACCTTATATTCAAGAAGGGGCTGGAAAGAAGTATTCAAAGTTATGAAAGGCAAAGTTATGAAAGGGCCTACATCCAAGATTACTCTATCCAGCAAAGCTATCATTTAGAATGGAAGGGCAGATAAAGTGCTTCCCAGATAAGGTCAAGTTAAAGGAGTTCATCGTCACCAAGCCCTTCTTATATGAAATGTTAAAGAAACTTATCTAAGAAAAAGGAGATCAATACTATGAACAGTAAAATGACAACAAACTTACAACTATCAACAACTGAACCTAAAACAAAAACAAAAACAAAAACAAAGCAAACAACTAGAACAAGAACAGAATCAAAGAAATGGAGATCACATGGAGGGTTATCAGTGAGGAGGGGGAGGGGAGAGAATTGGGAAAAGGTACAGAGAATAAGAAGCATAAATGGTAGGTACAAAATAGACAGGGGGAAGTTAAAGAGTAGTATAGGAAATGGGGAAGCCAAAGAACTTATATGTACGACCCATGGTCATGAACTAAGGGTGGGGGGCAATGCTCGTGGGAGGGGGGTGCAGGGCCGAGGGAAACAAAGAAGAGAAAAAGAAAAAAAGTAAAAAAAAAAAAGAAAATAGAGAAATGGTTTTAGTTACTGTTTACTAAGCATATATGAGAAATCAGGTTATGCTCATTCAAAACATGAACTGATTCTCTCATCATACTTACAACTCATCATCAAAAGAATATCAACAAAAGCCCTGAAGTATAAAGTAGTTAAACTTTCCCAAAGTCACACAATTTAATAAGTTAACCTTTTTTTCTTATTTAAATGTCATCTTTTGTGTGCATTTTTAACATTGAAGTATTGAAGTACCAGAAAGTATTTAGCATGAAGAATGTAAGCCTTAGTTTTAGTTCAGGAAGTAATATCCCCGATGTTGGCAATATGAAAGTTCTTTACAATGAAGTTTTAGTTAAGATTTAATGCCCATTTCTTGGGCATATGGGACCATTAATGGAAAGAAAATAGTGTGAGGCCCTTAGATGTTTCCGTTGCTCTTTTCCAAACTGTAACTAGTGGTTGCACTGAACAGAGTCTGATCCTTTACATCCCCAAGACACCTCTGATAGCAACAATCTTAGACATAGGTATATTCACATGTGACCACTAAGTTTCTTTGCACTTAAATTTTTTATGCAATTTGGAATACTATCACAAAAGAAACCTGTGATAAATATATTAATAAATTATTCAATAGTTCAATTCAATAAAATATTTCTTGAATTCTCTGTGCCAAGAACTAGGCTAAGGGTAGTCTGTTGTTTCTGTGTGTGTATTTGAGTACTTAACCATGAAGAATCTGGCCAAGTATTGGAGACAAGCATGTAATATGAAGGTTTAATCACACAGGGTGCTACAAGAGAGGCACCTGGATGACATGGAGGTGTAATGAAGACTTTCTTGAGGGAATGATGCCTTGAAAGTGCCTATTCGAAAGTCCTTAAGAATTGCATTAGTCACAATTTTTACTAAGAGAATGGTTCAGTCCTTAACTACTCAAATCAGTATTTATCAAAGCTTGCCTAAGTCTAATTTATCATTTTGGTTATTTTTGTTTTTCTAATAAATCAATTAGTAGGGTTTTAAATAGTCTTTGAGTTGCATTTTGAAGCAGACATAAAATTATAAATAGTTTCTAGAAAATATAGTAAGGGTAAGGGCCACAGAAATTTAGTTCTTTACAATTAATGAAAATGGCCTCTGAGCTAAACAGGTAAAGCAGGATATTTTCAAATTTCAATACAGTAGCTAAATTGTACTTTATTTAGCATACAGTTATTTAGAATATCAAAGCTTTTAAGTACAGGGTCTGTGAAGAAAGAATTTGGCTTTCCTTATTATGAACACTCACATATGCATACTGAAGTCAATTCCAGCAGCCTCTGCTGTGCTCAGCAGTATTTGAATCACAGAAAAAACATTAGATGAGGACATTCAGGAAGGAAGGAAGGGAGGGAGGAAAGAAGGTCAAGAAAGACAGGATTCATTTCTCAGCAGCAATGACAATAATTCCCCTTTAAAAAAGTTAAAACTAAATATCTTCCCCCTACTTAGGAAGACTGTAGCTGTAATAGATTGTACCTCAAATACCTTTCTAATTAAAATTATAATTTTAAAATTATAAGACATTTAAAATATATAAGGCATTTAAATATAATTTAAAATATATAAGGCATTTAAATATATAAGGCATATAAGGCATTTAAAATTATAAGACAAAAATTAGATTTCTACTTTCTTATTCCAAAGTTTAATGGTACCTACAATTATAATTTAATTTTCTTTAAGGAGTTATGGAGGTTTATTCACATTTTTAAAAGCTGCTTGTTGGTTAAAACATCCAAGTTTGTTAGATTTTCATCTTTTAAAGAAAACTTCCCAGCTTGTAGGAAACCTAGAGATGGTGGGTGACTCCTTCTGTAAGTAAGCAGTGAAGTCCCAGGAAGCTTCTCCAACAACATCTGTGGTCTGCTTGTTCAGTCTCCTGGCAAGAGCCCCTAGTGTGTTGTGTGACAGCCCTATAGCCTCTATGCAGAAAGCGCAAACAAAGCCAAAATGAAAAGGCATTTAGGCCTAACACACATGATTCTTAGCTCTAATCTCACAGAAGCACGACAAATAAATTTTAGCCCTAAGTGGGAATCAGCTTTGTTATCATCCTTGGCGTTTTAAACTCATCACTACCAAGATTCTTAAGACTGGAAGTCTCACAACAATGTTTAAATGGAATGAGGCTTTCTCTGTGTATGTTCACACTCTATGCTTATCACAAATGACCCCACTTTCCATACTGAAAGGCCTTTTATAAAGCATGGTGGAATTCCAGTTGATGTAAATAGGTTTAATCAGACACATGCATGTCTCCAAAATGCAGTTTCTAAATATCATTTTGCCATTAAAGAAAATAATGTATGTAATGAGGTTAGTACAATGTGTGTCAAGTAATAAATAATTAATGAATGAATGAGGCTATTTTTCTATTTTTATTTCCCTGTAGGGAGCCAGAGGCCATGGGGATGTTGTTCACTATTGTGTCTTCAGTAAATGGCATACAGAAGACACCCAGTAAATATCTGTTAAATTATGAATGCATGAATGGCCTGAAATAAAAATGTTTGTTAACAGTACTTTATCCTCCATGTCTAAAACAGTACCTAAGAGGATGAACCATATTTTGGCATGTTAATGCACACCCATGTTCTTGTGTGCATTACATACAGGATTACTATACCCGTGGTATGTAATGGTTATACCCATGTACAATGTGCATCTTTATTTTTCCCTCAAAAATTTGGGTAAAAAAGTGTGCACTATCCATGGCAAAATATGGGTAAGTACTTAATAAATTATGCTGGATGTCAGTTTGCTTGGTATAAAATACAGGCTGCAACCGTCATCACTATCTTCAGCATTAACTGTCCTGTTCTTTCAATAATCTATGCTGTTCTTCACCTTGTAACTGGTCAGAAGAGTCATACAAAGAGCACAAAATGAAAATGTTCCACTTATTAATAAGCAAAAAGTTAAAATATTAATTATTACACATTCATCCAAATTATTGTTCATATTTATTTAATTATGAAACACATTTTTCAAAAGGGTGCCAGAAAATAGGTACTTTCATACACTGCTTTTAGGAGTATAAATTGATATAATCTTTCTAGGAGGCAATGAGTCTACATGGAAGGTAATAAGAAATCTTTGTTTTTGACCAGGGGATGAAATTTTTTAAAGGTATCCTAAGAAAGTTATCAGAGAGGTGTATAAATATTTGTATACAAGAATCTTTACTACAGATTTATAAAAGCAGAAAAAAGGGACAAGAAAATTATTGGTATATTAATATAATCAAATACTATGTAGTCATTAAATCACATTTTTAAGTAATATTTAAAGGGAGGAAAGGTTCACAATGTATTTTTGTGAAAAAAGAAAGTACTTATGTAAACAAAATAATAACAAACCAATTTTGAAGTATGTTTATGACACTAAGAATGGTTTGCTGCTGCATAGTGAAGTTAGTTACTTTATCTTTGGGTTTCTCTGCATGTTGCAAATTTTCTTTTGGTACTTTGGTAACCAAGAAAACATATGTTTTTTAAAATTAGAGAAAAAGGGTATTGGCTCTACTGCAAACATGCTATGGAATGCTATGCTATGTGCTATGCTATTCATTTTATTTTATTTTTGTTATAACCATTCTAGTGGGTCTGAAGTGGTATCTAACCATGGTTTTTATTAGCATTTCCCTAATAACTAATGATGGTGAACATATTTTCATGTGTTTATTGATCATTTGTATTATCTTTGGAGAAATGTTTAAGTCTTAAGAGTTCACTATATATTCTCGATACTAGACTCTTGCCAGATATATGATTTACAAATATCTTCTCCAATTATATGGGTTGCCTTTTCATTTTCCTAGCAGAGTAAAGTTTTAATTTTGATGAAGTCTAATTTTGATATTCTTCTTTTTGCTGCTTGTGCTTTTGATGTCCCATCTAAGAATCCATTGCCAAGTCCAAGGTCATGATTAGTTCCCATGTTTTCTTCCAAGAGTTTTACAGTTTTAGTTCTTACATTTAGTTTTTTATTCATTTTGAGCTGATTTTTATATATGGTGAGAGCTAAGGGTCCAACTTCTTGCTGCATGTATATATCCACTTGTCCCAGTACCATTTGTTGAAAAGACTATTGTACCCCTTCCTTGCAGAAAATCAAGTCACCATATATACGGAAGCCTGTTTTCGGAATCTACAATTCTATTCCACTGATCTAGGTGTTCTTCCGTATGTTAATACCACACTGCATTGGATTACTGTGGCTTTAGAGTAAATTTTGAAATCAGGAAGTGTGAGTCTTGTAAATTTGTTCTTTTTCAAGATTGTTTGACCTTCCAAGGGCTCTTATAATACCACAAAATTTCAGGATCAGCTTCTCGATTTCTGCCTAAATGCAGCTGGAAATTTGAGAGAGATTGCATGAAACTTGTAGACCAATTTGTGAACTATTGTCATCCTAATAATATTGCCTTCCAACTCATGAACATGTGATGCCTTTCCATTTATTTAGGTCTTTAATATCTGTGGATCCTTTAAGGTTTTCTGTTTATAAGATCATGTCATCAGAAAATACAGATAGTTTTACTTCTTCCTTTCCCATCTGAATGTCTTTTATTTCTTTTTCTTGCTTAACTGTCTTGGATAGAAATTCCCGTATAATGTTGAATAGAGGTGGTGAGTGGACATACTTGTCTTGTTCCTGACTTGATGGTGGAAACTTTCAGTTTTTCACCATTAGGTATATTAACTATGGGTTTTTCATAGATGTATTTTAACAGTCTGAGGAAGTTTCTTCTATTCCTAGTTTGGTGAGTGTTTTTTTGTTTTTTTTTTAAATCAATACAGGGTGTTGGATTTCATCAAATGCATTTTCTGCATCATTAAGAAGGTCATGTTTTTTTTCTTCGTTTACTAATGTGGCATATTGTATTGTACTGATTTTCAGATGTTGAACCACCTTGAATTCCTGGGATTAAATCCCACTTCGTCATGGTGTAAAATCCTGTTAGTATGCCACTGGATTCAAATTGCTATTAATTTGTTGAGGATTTATATACAGAAGGAATACTGGTCTGTAGTTTTCTTTTGATGTTTTTGTTTGGTTTTGGTATCAGGATAATGCTCCCTTCACAAAATGAACTTGGAAATATTCCTTCCTATTCTTTTTTATGGAAGAGTTTGAGAAGGACTGGTGTTAGTTTTTCAGGTACGTGGAAGAATTAACCTATGAAAATATCAGGTCCTGCACTTCATGCTGAAAGTTTTTTAATTACTGACTCAATCTCTTTACTTTTTATAGGACTATTCAGATGTTCTATTTCTTCTTTGGTCAGTTTTAAGTTTGTAGTTTTAGTAACTTATCCACTTTATCTAGGTTATCCACTTTGTTGGTATACTATTTGTAGTATTCTCATAATCTTTTTGATTTCTATAGGGTTGGTAGGATTGCACTTTCATTCCTAATTTAGGTAATTTAATTGGTTTTTTTTCTTGGTCAGTGCAGTAGATTGAATGGTGACTCTCAAAAGGATAGGTGCATGTCTTAACCTCTGAAACCTGTGAATGTGACCTTATTTGGAAAAGGGTCTTTGAAGATGAGATCATCCTGGGTTGCTTGAAAGGGCCCTAAATCCAATGGCCTGTCTTTTACAAGAGTCAGAAGAGAAAGATTAATATAGAGAGACAGGGGAAAAGATGATGTGAAAACAGGAGTGGAAACTGCTATAATGTTAGTCTATAAGCCAAGGAACCATTAAGGATTCCCAGCACCAACTAGAAGTTTGCAGAGTCATGGAATAGATTCTACCTCAGAGTCTCCAGAAGAAACTAACCCTGTTGATACCTTGAATTCAGATTTCTGGCTTCCAGAATTGTGAGAGAATAAATTTTTGTTGTTTTAAGCCACAAAGTTTATGGTAATTTGTTATGCCGGCCCTAGGAAACAAATATAATAATCTATAAATCAAAATACACACAAGATAACAAATAAGTTGATTCCAAAGATAAGAATGGAGAACCATTATGAACTAACATAATTTTGAAGGAGAGTATAACACTAGACAGGGATAGACAAGAGACAAATGAAATAGGACACAAAAGCCAGGAATACATCTGCACATATAAGAAAACTGGTTTATAACAGAGATCAGTTCAAATCAAGACTCTTCAATAAATGGTATTAGGACAAGCAGTTATCTAGAAAGGAAAAAAATAGAATTGCTAATTAAACCATACATACAAATAAACTACAAAAGGCTTAAAGATCTACATTTATAAAACAAAATTTTAAAACATTTATAAGAAAATAGATAAATATCTATATGATCTCTAGGTAGGGGTACAAAAAATAGCAATAACAAAATTGTCTTTTGAATGACAATTTTTGAGTACATAAAAATTTAAAACTTCTATTAATAACACTATATAAATAAAGAGTATTCAACTTTGTTACTTGTAACATATAACAGAATTGGTATCCAGAATAAAAAAGAATTCCTACAAATCAACAAGAAAAACACAGCCCAATAGAAAAATGAAGAATATGAATAAACAATTCATAGCAAAAGAAACAGAAATGATAAAAATGCTCGATTCACTAGTGTTTAGAAAAATGCCAACAGAAAATACCTTTCAGTTCCCATCAATTGGCAAAAAAGAAAATGTCTGCTAATATTATGTATTGAGGAGGATATGGGGAAATTGGAACATCTTTATATTGCTGGAGAGGATACATTCATACAATCACTTTGGCAGTACTTAGTGAAGTTGAAGATGTACAAAAATTTTCAAAGGCGCATTGTTTTAATAGTGAAATATTAAAAATGACTCAAATGTCTTTCAAAAGCAGAATATATACACTGACTATAAAGTTTATGAAGTAGTATAAATAAAGAAGATAAAATGAATAAATTAGAGGTATATATATATTTGGATAAATTTTAAAAACATAATGTGTTTATTAAAATATTAAGTTGCAGAACAGGCACAAGATTATGTATATAATTTCTTTAAAAGTACACAATAATATTACATATTGTTTATGACTACATATTTATGTGGCTTTTTAAAAGTATTGAAAACATAGTCAGAAAAGAAAGGTACTCTCTTCAGAATACTGGCTGCCTCTAGAGTAGAAGGAAACAAGAAAAGAAGGAACAGTTTGGTGAGGGGAACAATGGGATTTTAAACTATATGTGTATCTTGATTTCTTTTTAAAAAAGTATGTGAATCTAATAAATGTTACTACTATTTGCTAATTTTAAGTAATGAATGCATGAACATTTATAATATTCTTTGTATACATTTGAAATATTTTATGTATTTTTAATGGTGAGGAAATAAAGGATTTGTTTCCTATTGATTACAAGTCCAAGATGCCTGATGAAAAGGTTTGAGAAAGAAAGCATCAGAGAGAGGCTGAATCAGGACACAGGCAGCACAGAGCAACAGTACGGTGGAGTTCAGTATGGAAAAGCACAGATGTTCAGGATGGTTTAAACCTAGGGTGGACATGTGTAATTCTGTAGGAAATAAATCTTGTTTATGGATAACTTAGGCACTTAAAAAAAATCTCTTCTGCTTGTTGGATTTCCTTAATTTCATTAATCATTAATGATTCCACCTTTGATTATGGGAAGGCAGTAGAGGTGAAATTCACACACCTTTGTTAGTTTTTAACAGTTTCAATGAAAGGCAAAGATATTGAAGAGAATGACTGATGAGGTTTATAGATAACCAAAAAATATATTAATTTCCCCTTTCATTTACACTAATAACTGATTTTGATTTATAATTCTGGGTAGCTGTTTTCTGATCAGCTTTACTCCCATCACTTAAAATATACACTAATTATATCCATTTACGACATCTGGGGATATTTACACATATCAATGAAAAAATATTAAGTGCCGCAGAATATTATTTCACCTACTGCTTAGCTTCATACAGTTAAATAATATACAGACAATATAAATTACATTAAATAGATAATATAAAAATAACACTATACATAATAAAAATATAAAAGTAATACACATACATAATTAAGTTTAAACCAAGTGGGCAGAAGTAACTACAGTGAAGTCTAAAATATGCTCCTAAGTGTAGTCACTCCAGTGTGGCAGGTTGGTCATATAAGACACAAATGCTAGGTTATTTAAGAGACAGCACCACAAACTAACATGGATTTTGAATTGTACCCTGTATATAAGAACAGTTGGAATATGGGAAACAAAATTTCATGGGTTCAAAGAAAGATGGAAGTTGTTTTTGTACAGAAACCATAGGTAATCTTACTATCTAGAGATAATCACTTTTAAGTTATTTTGATGATTATCTGTATATATAAATATGTGAACATATATTTATAAAGTGGACTTTATAAACAAATTAGGACTATATTTTGTATATTATTTATGATGTTTTAATCAGTTAATGTAGTGTAAGAATTTTCCATTAATTATTAATCTCATATAAGACCATTTAAAAATGAATTACAACATTCAGATAGCCAACTATCTTTTCATTCAGATATGAAAAGGTGCTCAACCTCACTAATCATCAGAGGAATGCAAATCAAACCACAATAAGATATCACCTCACACCAGTCAGAATAACTATCATCAATAAGTCAACAAACAACAAGTGCTGGCGAGGATGTGGAAAAAGGAGAACCCTTTTGCACTGTTGGTGGGAATGCAGACTGGTGCAGCTGCTGTGGGAAACAGTATGGAGATACCTCAAAAACTGAAAAATGGAACTGCCTTATGACCCAGAAATTCTGCTCTTGGGAATTTATTCAAAGAAACCCGAAACACTAATCCGAAGAATAAAAGCACCCCTATGTTCACTGCAGCGTTATTTACAATCACCAAGATATGGAAGCAGCCCAAGTGTCCATCAGTGGATGAGTGGGTAAAACAACTATGGGACATTTACACAATGGAATACCACTCAGACATAAAAAAGAAAATTTTACCCTTGCAACAGCATGGATGGACCTGGAGAACATTATGCTAAGTGAAATAAGCCAATCAGAGAAAGACAAATACCATATGATTTCACTCATATGTGGAATCTAAAGAACAAACTGAACTAACAAGCGAGATAGAGACAGGCTCATAGATGGAGAGCAGACTGACAGCTTGGGGTGTGGTCAGGGGGTGGAGGGATTGAGCAAAGAGGAAAAAGGACTCATGGACATGGACAATACTGTGGTGATTGCAGGGGGAACAGGGATATAAGGGAGATAAATGGTAATGGAAAAAACAATAAAATAAATTTTAAAAATAAAAATGAATTATATATATCATTTGGATATCATAAATTATCCAGTTATCAAATATTTAAATTACTTCAAACTATTTAATGTTTTATTTTAAACATTTTAGTTGCTTTCAATTTTTTCACCCCACTATAATCATCATGTATGTAAGACAAATATTTTCATAAATACCTATTTATATATTTAAGTTCCTAGAATATAATTGCTGAGGCAGAGCATGGCTCATTTTAAGACACTTGACATATATAAACAAGAGGCTCTCCAAAATAACCATATCAACCTATACTCTCAACAAAAGAATATGAATAGATTAAAAATTTGTAACTTGCTCTTTTGATGGACCCAATTGACATAACACTGTTATAATGTCTACTTAATTGATTACCGGTGAAATAAAAGGTTTTCACAGTCACTACTTTTTATTTTTTATTTAGGTATAAGTACCATAAAATTCACCATTTTAATGCTGTACAACCATCACCTGAAAAAGAAAACTTCATATCCATTAAGTAGTTTCACTCTCCCCTGAGAAACTAGCAGCCACTAACCTAGTTTCTGTCTCTATGGGTGTGCCTGTTCTGGACATTTTATATCAACGGAATCATACAATATGTGATCTTTTGTATCTGGCTTATTTGACTTAATATGTTTTCAAGGTTTATCCATGTTGTAACATGTATCGGTATTTCATTCTTTTTTATCACCAAATAACATTCTATTGCATGGATATATACCACATATTGAAATGTATCCTTTTTTGATTACTATGAATAATGCTGCTATGAACATCTGTATACAGTTTTTGTTTAAAAACTGTTTCCAGTTTTCTTGGCTATTTACCTAAGAGTGAATTATAGTGTCATATATAATCTCTTACAATTTGAGAAACTAACAAACTGTTTTCCACAGTAGCTGCACTATTTTACATTCCCACCCAATTTTTCCAATCAGAAACAAAGAATATACTAATTGAAACAAGGAACAATTTACAGGGAAACAATAGTAGAGTGGATGAAGCTGAGAATCAAATCAGTAACTTTGAATATAAGAAAGCAAATAATGACCAATTAGAGCAGCAAGAAGAAACAAGAATGCAAAAAAAAAATGAGGATAATGCAAGGAGTCTGTAGGACAACTTCAAGCATACCAACATTTGCATCTTGGGAATGTCAAAAGGAAAGAGCAAGAAATCAAAAACTTGTTTGAAAAAATAACGACAAAACCTCCCTAACTTGGTGAGGGAAATAGCTATACAAGTACAGGAAGTACACAGAGAGTCCCAAACAAGATGAACCCAAAGGGGTCGACACCGAGACACATCATAATGAAAATGCCAAAGGTTAAAGACACAGAGAATCTTAAAAGCAGCAAGAGAAAAGCAGTTAGTTACATACAAGAGAGCTCCTCATAAGACTGTCAGCTGATTCTGCAAAAGATACTTTTCAGGCCAGGGGGGATTGGCAAGAAGTAGTCAAAGTGATGTAAAGCAAGGACCTACCTTGCAAAGCTATCATTTAAAACCAAAGAACAGACGAAGAGCTTCCCAGACAAGAAAAAGCTAATGGAATCATCACCACCAAATCGTTATTATATGAAATGTTAAAGGAACTTCTTACGAAAAAGATTAAAAAAATAAATAAAATGGCAATAAAAAAGTTCATTCAAATCCTTTGTGCATTTAATTACATTTATTGTCTTTTTATTTTTGAATTACAAAACTTCCTTATATATTCTGGATATTAGACCCTTATCAGATACATAATTTGCAAATATTTTCTCCCATTCCACAGATTGCCTTTTCATTCTGTTGAGTGTTTCTTTTTCTGTGCAGAAGTTTTTTAGTTTGATGTAGTCCCACTATTTGTTTTTGCTTTTGTTGCTTGTTTTTTTGGTGCAACATCCAAAAAATGATTGCCAAGACCAATGCCAGAAGCTTTTCTCTTATGCTTGCTTCTGGGAGTTTTATGGTTTTAGGTCTTATGTTTAAGTCTTTCACACATTTTGAGTTAATTTTTGTGAGTGATACAAGATAGGGATCCGATTTCATTCTTCTGCATGTGGTTATCCAGTTTTCCCAACACCATTTATTTAAAAGACTACAGTTTCCACATTGAGTATTTTTGGCTCCCTTGTCAAATATTAGTTGACTGTATATGCAAGAGTGTATTTCTCTTTTTAAAATTAAATTTGTAGCATTTCTTTATTTCTTTTAGAATGTTTTTATTTTTCTTACTGATTTATAAGAGCACTTTTAACTCCCACATTACCATCTGCCTTTCAGACATTTAGAGGCAGCACAGGTAGTGGTTGCATTGAAAACTATTTGTTGTCCACCAAAATTTGTTCTCCCTTTCTTCCTGGGAACATGGTAGGACTATATTTCCTAGCTTCCTCTGCTGTTAGTTATGGCCTTATAACTAAGTCTCTCTTACAATGTGAGCAAAAGTAATATAAGCCACTTTCAGGACTAGATCTTAAGAGAATGGATGTCTTTTCAATGTTCTCTTTCCTCTACCCTCCAGCTAAAACTCAAATGAGTCAATGACTTATATTTGGCCAAGCCAGTTGTGAGACAAAGTGGAAGAGTCCCCTTGCCACCTGGGTCCTTGAATAACTTCATGAGTTAGAGCCTACCTATCTACCCTGACCTATTACATGAGAAATAATTAATGTCTATTTTTTTAAGCCATTATATTTTGGATCTATTTTAGTTGTTTATCCTTTATCCTAATGAATACAGAATTATTATCTTGTAGTGGTATGTTGCTGCAACAACAAAGAAACTAACACAGGTGGCATCTGCTGAGCAGCTGAGTAGCAAAAAGTGAGGAAACAGGTGCTGCAGGTTGGGAAGCGGTGATGCTTACTGTGCCATGGCAAAACACGAAAGGTAGGCTGGGGTACAGATCATGCAGTTCCAGGGCAAAGTTTCCCCTTCTTGGCACTTTGACTTATGTGTAAAGCACTTACTCTAAGGTTTGATACTTAGTTTAATAAATGTTATCTGTTGTTATTACTGTATTATACATTTTTAAAATTTGGGATTGTCATATCTATCACAGTATTCCTACAGTGTTTGCCTTTGCTAGACTATATGAAATCTCTTCCCCACACTAAGATCAGATAAATATTTTTTCATGTTTTTCTCTGTTATATTTATCTGTAACAAATCTATAACCTGGCCTGGTATAATGTAGGAATCATATTTTTCTTTCTAGAGTGCCTCAACATCGGTGCCTTTATAATCTGTTATTTTCCCACTGATCTGAAGTCTGGCTTTTCAGAGTTTGTTTATAAGTTGTTAATATCTGGCTGAAATCAATCACGTTTGTAGAGGAAATGAGGCCGGAGTTCAATATAGCAGATAAAGTTCTTAGTCCATAAAACTTAGGGAAAATTCTAGTTGACAAGAACAGTACAACACATGTACTCTTTCACTTAAAAGATAACTTTCAGAATCCACACGTTGTTTGCCCTCTCACTATGCACATGTTTAGAGCATGTTTATTTTTGGCAAGAACCAAAAAAACCCCCAAATCTTCATGGTATATCTGCGTGTTTTACCAAATGAAGATAAAATTAGGGAGGGAGAGCACCCATGTTAATGCCTGGAAACTCCCTATTGCTTCATTTATATGGGTCTTGCTTGATCACTCAGGTGATGTAACTCTCTCTTCTCTATTTTAATGCCAGAAAGATACAAGAGGTCTGTAAAGGAAAACACTAATCTAATGTTAGCCTTCCATATTTTTAGAGCAAAAAAAATTCCATGTACTTTTTGTTTAGTTGTGTTTACCAACTTTATTTTGGTAAGAAAATTTGGTTAAGATACAAAAGTTTATTAATATAAGACATTAAGATGTGTTAGTTAGTGGAAGAGTGGAAAGAGAAGTGAATATTTAAAGGACACTTACTGTATGTCAACCACTTACATACACAACTCATGAAAAAATAGTCTTATTTTTGGTCGTGTTTGATGAAGAAACAGGATCTCAAAAGATAAAAAACATAAGGCAATGAAAGCCTCCTCCTAAAGGAAAGTTTTCTTGATAGAAATATCCTCTTTTTCTGAAGGTCAATAGTTCACTCTCTCCAAAGCCTACCCTGAAGGACACAGAATTACTCCTCCACTAATTCTAATGTGTTTGAACTTAAAAGTTTTTATTATTGAAAGTAGAAAGAATAAGAGGAATTTATGAAGTTACTATAACTCCAATTGAAAATTAAATATAGTATTAAATATTAAGAAAAATAAAATATGCCAGAAAACATAAGATGCCTAACAGTCTGGAGTCAGAAGGAAAAGTCAGTTAGGGAAGAAGGACGTTTTTGAGAACCAGCCTTGAGGGGGTCTGCCAGGCCCTGGGGCTCGGGCAGCGAGGTAAACTCCAGGTCTCAGAGACACGCCTGCGGATGAACCCACCTCTGATCAATCCCACTAACGGTCTGTTTCAAAATGTCTCCAATCTCTACTGCTGTTTTTCTAAAACATTTACAGCCTGAAAGTGAACGCTCCCTCTTTTTTTAAATTTAATCTTTATTATATATTTTTTCCATTACCATTTAGTCCCTTTATACCCCACTCCAGTAAACTCTCTCTTAAGGCCAGGTAATAGCTTATGTGACATGAATTGCCTTGTAAAACAAGTAAAACATCTATTTAATTTTCAGCTATATAAAACAGATATCACTAATATATTGCCCAAATCAATTTCATCCAAATAAATGTATCAGACAAGATGTATAAAAGGTCATTCCACAAAGCCATTCAAATATTTATCAAGAGTCTACTATTTGTCAGGCATTATTCTAGGTGGTGGGAATACTATGTGGGGGAAAAAAAAAACAACAGACCCAAGCTCCGGCTCTTAATATAATGTCTGGTTGTAATAAATACAATAAACATAAACAAAGTAAAGAAACAGAGTGAAGAAAAGGATGCCATCCTACACCGGGCAGTAGGGAAAAGTCTTGCTGATAGAGTCACGTTTAACAAAGACCTGACTGAAGTGAGAAAGAGGTCAGTTATGTGGGTATGTGAGAGAACAGCTTGCGGAGGAAAGAGCAAGGGCCAAGGTCCTGAGGTGAAAGAACGATCATTGTGGAAAAGCAGGAAGACTAATATGGCAGAACTGCAGCGAGGGAACAAGTGGTAGACCTTGGTAAGAATTCTGACTTTTAAACTGCGTGAAAAGAGACACTACCAGTAGGTTTTGAGCAAAGGATGACATTCTAAGATTTAGATTCTAAAAGAATCACTTTGGCTACTGTGTGAGGAACTGACATTGAAGGGAAGGGTGGAGGCAGAAAGTTCACTAGAACACTGGTTAAAAAAAGAAAAAAGAGAGAGAAAAGAATCTCATGGACACAGACAACAGTGTGGTGATTGCCAGTGGGAGGGGGGAGAGAGAGGTGGAGGAGGGTAAAGCAGAACTAAATGGTGATGGAAGGAGACTTGACTTGGGGTGGTGAACACACAATACAGTGTTCATATGATGTGTTGTGGAGTAATGTACCAGAAACTTGTATGATTTAGATAACTGTCACATCAATAAATTTAATTAAAAAAAAAAAAAGGAAGACTCTTGGTAAAATACATGTAAGAGATAATGGTAAGCCCTGGCTGGATAGCTCAGTTGGTTAGAGCACCATCCTGATACGCCAAGGTTGCAGGTTTGATCCCAGGTCAGGGCACATACAAGAATCAACCAATGAATGCTTAAATCAGTGGAACAGCAAATTGATTTTTCTCTCTCCCCCCGTTTCTCTCTCAAATCAATCAATAAAATTTTTTTTTAAAGATAATAAAAGAGCTTGGTTTAGAATGGCAGTAGTGGATGTGGGGGAGAATGGCTCCATTTAAGGTAGAAATGAAGGAATTTACTTGGTGGGATGGATGTGGGGTTTGGAGAGGGATGACAAGATTGACACTAAGGCTTTTTTCTGGCTTGAGCAATTGCAAGGATGTAGTTGCCATTACTGAGAATGGGAAGATTCAAGGGTAGTAAGTTTGGGAGGGAAAAAAATCAAAGGTTGAGGAGGTGGCCAGAACAGTCAAAACATGGGTAATACAGAAAGGCACTGAGCAAGTAAGTAAATATATTGAGGGTAATGGGAGCCAAATTTCTCACTGTCAAAGAAGGCATTTACATACAAATATAGAAAAGGGAAGGCTAGAAAGAACGGTGAGGTAGTGGATTGGAACTGAACATCTCAATGTGAATTTATGTGTATACACACATGGATACAGAAATATAGCTGTATACATACATGCACACATGCATATATATTTCACAGCTCTGTCTACTGAGAGAGGGGAGAAGCAATAATATCCAGAAGCAATGAGCACATCAAGTGCCCAGATTTCAGTTTCTAAATACTATCTTCAATTAAAATGAAATAGGGATTCTTGAGGAAATGCTTGATTCCAGAATTGGGGCGCGGAAAGATGTCTGGAACATCTTGCACCAGAGAGGACATGCTCAGAGAATGTCGGGAACATGTGTGAAGGAGAGGAGCAGCCAGGCTGAAGAGACTCCTACTGGTCAAGTATGAAGCAATCTGAGAATAATAATAGATGATAACAGCAACACATTTCAATCTAGAGAATAAAACAAAAATCCATGACCATGACAAGATAAATGAATGAATGAATGAATAGGGAAGAGTAAAATCTTATTGTTTATGGTAAGAATGACAACTAATAAATAATAATAAAGAAATGATGAAAATATTTTACCATTTGGCAACCATCATAAAGGATTTCATCAAAGCATGCTAAGTATGCTGGTGGGCAGAGGCTTGATGAGGAACAGGATATTGGCACAGTCTCCCCCGCAAATACTTAACCATTGCATAGGAAAGGATGATGACTTTACAGTGGAAAAAACCTAGCAGACACCAAAATGACTAAGTGATGAGGATTAACATCATGAGTGGCAGGACAAATCGATATCACATGCCTCTTGATAAAATGTTCTGAGAAGAGCACAGCATCATTTCTGAGGTATTTCTGCCAAGAATGCATGACCTGATACTGGACATGTAGCAATACTGGACGAACCCAGTTTGATGGACAGCCCACAGAAACAAAGGCCTTAAAACTGTCAGTCATGAAAGACAGGAAAAAACGGAGAAACTTTTCCAGACTGAAGAAGACTAAAGAGAAATGACAACTAAATAGAAATAAATGAGCCCAGACTGGTTCTCAAATCAGAAATGCATGGCATTGGATGGGTACTAGACTTAGTGGGGTGATCACTTTCTAAGCTGTATAAATGACTAATTACTATGTTATATACTCAAAACTAACACACAGCTGTATGTCAGCTATAATTGGGAAAAAAAAGAGATATTGTTGGAACAGCTAGTAAAATTTGGACTGTGTCTGTGGATTGGATGGTAGTGTACGGATGCTGATTTTCTGATTTGGGGGGTCGTAGGTTTAGATGGTCAGGTAGGAGAGCAGCCTTATTTGGGGGACTTAAGTTCTGGAGCATTTAGAAGTGATGAGGCATCATGTCTGAATTTACTCTCAAATCAATCAGAAAAAGAATAATGACAATGGATACACACACAAACACATAAATATATACACACGTATGTTAAAGAGAGAGGGAGGAAATTAATAAAGTGTTAACTGGGAAACTCGAGGCAAAAGGGACATATGAGTTTGTACTATTCTTGAAACTTTTCTATAATTTTGGAATTATACAAATACAAATTACATAACAGTTAACATAAAAAACATATTCTTCATTTTTATTGAGTGATAAATGTATATCTTTTGCATTTTTCTCTATTTATATATATATCAACAAACATATATATCACATCATATTTTAGTATTTAACTTCTTTAAAGTACTCTTTTCTTATCTGAAAAATTTTGGCTTCATTTAACCAGCAAACTTTAGCAATGAATCTTCCCACTTTACAAAGGGAAAAAATGGCTTGCTTTAAGTCAAGTCATAGGTGAACCTTAGGAACTAAGTAGCAGAGTACAAAAATGACAAGTTCTAAAACAGTTGCTGAACTTCATGTAAACACCATGGAACAAAATCTAATAGCTGGGTATTCATTATAATTGATATTTTCCCCACACGAAAGCATTAGTTTCTACTCCAAGTTCATCAATTCTACTTTCTCCTTTTATTAAAAACCCATATTCAGAGAAAGGTCTCTTCCAACTCAGAGAAAGGTCTCTTATCTCTTCCCTAAGTTTTATTTATAATCACTTAAAACTAATCAGATTTAAGAAAAAATGATCACCTATTTTAAACCAAATCCCCCAAGGAATAAATGTTTTAATTGGAAAAAAAATCTAGACTCTTATTTCAGAATAAAACATTCTTGTATATCAAAATAACTGACTTATTTGCATCTTTGGAAATAAGAGCACTGGACTACCTCAGTTTCTCAAATACTTTTCTGTTCCAACACACCTAAAAAATATGAGCATGCTCATTAGTACTGATACTCTGTACCTTGTGTGTGTGCCATAAATCTGTCTACGTATCAGAATCCTGAGGGTGAGGAGGCGGAGCATTAGAGCTAACTGAGATTTGCAGGCCTAGATGGTCTCTAAGGATCTGCCAATGCTTCTTCCCCATTTCAGAAATCCTAATCCTAGTTCAACTGTTACTCTTTGTCTTCCACTTCATATAGTCTGCAGCCATTGTTCATCAGAAACACTCAGGACGTTCTGAGATTAACAATTCCAAGTGTCAGTGTAGATACGTTCCCACAGTTGGTCAGGTGCACACTAAATAATGAGTCTCCACCCTCGGTGGGCCTGGTTTCAATCAACTGCAAAGACAGCCATTTCAAAGCACCTGCTCCCTATAGCTTTTTGTGTGTTTACTGAAAGGAGCAATGAAAGCATTTAATGCTGTAAGTCAGACTGTGGTTCAAGTGAGATCCAGACAGGTTATGTAAGTCAAATGCTGACTGTAGAGGCAGACCTACAATTCAAGTTCCTTTGATTCTAAGTTTGCAGAGATTTTTCTTTTTTGTGTGTGATCAAGATATCTCAAAACTTCAGTCAACATGGAGGTGTAGGTAAACATGCCTCACCTTTGTGCACAACTATAGCAAAAAATACAGCTAGACTACAAAATAAATTTCACGAAGCACTGTCAGAAAATCAATCTGTGTAGAAGTCCTACAACCAAGGATTTAAAGAAGTCACATTCATCCAGACTGGTAGGAGGGGCAGAGAGGTGCGGAGACAGGAATAGGCAGTCACACATCCACGTGTGGTGGATAAAAAACAGGAAGGATGCCATGGGAACAAGGGATCCCAGCCCCAGTCCAGATCATCCAGCCCAGGTCCAAGTACCAGGAAGATGAATCTCCATAACTTCTGGCTGTAAATACCAGTTGGGGTTGGGGCGGCGGAAGAAACTGTTCTCTTAAAGGGTCAACAATGGACTTAGGAGTCCCACAGACCCACCCCCTCTGGGATTCAGCATCGGGGCAACAGCTGGAAGGGCACCAGTGGTATGTGGGGAGAAAGTGAAGTGCGAGTGGAAAGACAACTTCTTCCGAGGCAAAATTCCAGAGGACAGGCAGCTTCATTGTCTCCTCTGTGAGCCCTTCCCCAGAGCAACAAAATGGTGACATGGGTTGCCCTGCCCTGGCAATTACCTAAGGCTCCGCCCCATAAAACTTAACAGGTGCGCTAAAACAGGGAGTCAAAGCAACTATATCTAACACACAGAAAACAAACACAGGGAGGCTGCCAAAATGAGGAGATAAATAAACATGGCTCAAATGAAAGAACAGAACAAAACTCCAGAAAAAGAACTAAAGGAAATGGAGATAAGCAACCAATCAGATGCATGATTCAAAACACTGGTTATCAGGATGCCCCAGGAACTCACTGGGTACTTCAATGTCATAAAAAAGACCCAGGTAGAAATGAAGGTTGTATTCAGTGAAATAAAGAAAAATCGACAGGGAACCAACAGTGTAGGGGATGAACCCAAGAATCAAGTCAACAATTTGGAACACAAGGAAGGAAAAAGCATTCCATCTGAACAGCAGGAAGAAAGAAATTTAAAAAACAAACAAAATGACGGTAGGCTCTGGGACATCTTTAAATGTACCAACATCCAAATCATAGGGGTGCCAGAAGGAGAAGAGGTAGAGCAAGAATTGAAAACTTATTTGAAAAAATATGAAAGAACACTTCCCTAATTTGGTGAAGAAAATAGACATACAAGTCCAGGAAGCACAGAGAGTCCCAAACAAGTTGAACCCAAAGAGGACCACACCAACACACATGATAATTAAAATACCAAAGGCTAAAGATAAAAAGAGAATCTTAAAAGCAGCAAGAGAAAAGCAGAGAGTTACCTACAAAGGAGTTCCCATAAGACTTCTGGCTGATTTCTCAAAAGAAACTTTGCAGGCTAGAGGGGCCAGAAAGAAGTATTCAAAGTGATAAAAAGCAAGAATCTACAACCTAGATTACTCTATCCATAAAAACTATCATTATTATATGAAATGCTAAAGGGAATTATATAGGAAAAAGATTAAGATCAAAACATTGAACATTAAAATGCAACAAGGCAAAAAATTCACAACTACTGATAATTGAATCCAAGTAACAAACTAAGCAAACAAGCAGAACAGGAACAGAATCATAGATATGGAGATCATTTGGAGCGTTATCAGTTGGGATGGGGAAGTGGGATAATGGAGGGAAAGGTACAGGGATAAAGAAGCATAATTGGTAGGTGCAAAACAGATGGGGGATAAGAACAGTACAGGTCATGTAGTAGCCAAAGAACTTATATGCATGACCCATGGACATGAACTAAGGCAGGGAACTGCTGGAGGGAATGGGAGTACTGGGTGGAGGGGCACAGGGGGAAAAATTGGGCCAACTATAATAGTATAATCAATAAAATATATTTAAAAAAAGATATCTCAGACATTCCAATGCATTGACTTCAGTCTAGCTTTGAGAAAGATATATTTTAAAACACAGATATATAGAAACCACTTACTTCAAATACAGATATCTATATATCGATATATCTGTATATGTGTGTGTGTATATATATAGAAAATTTATTTGAAAAAATAATGAAAGAACACTGCTCCCACTATTTAATGAATCCAAAGCAAAGATTTACTAGGCTGAGGCATCAAATATAGCGCCCATGTGCTGGCATATCCTTGCTTCACACCCAGGACACAGACTGCTAATGGATCGTGGCTCTTCAGCCCAGCAGTCGCAGGGTTCTTCTTAGCCCAGCATTCCAGACAGTCCCTATTAATTTATTACAACTGGAACATAAACTGAAACCTATTTGCTATCCCCATTTTTTTTAAGGTTACAAAGATTTCTAGTAAAACAGCACCCATTCTATAAGTCACCAAAAAGTTCTCTCTGCCTTGATAATGTTGGGAGTAGATGTTGAGGGAAAGATATAGGACAAGGAGAGAGAATAATAAAGAACCTATGGTTTAAAATACACTCTAACAATAAGGATGAAGGTAAAAGAAAGGTTGTGATAAAAAGAATTCCCAACATGTAAGGAGGCTGAGCCAGAAATAGGGGCTGAGACTACAGAGAGTAAATTGTGGTTAGGGAGAAAGGCACACCTCTCACTCACCACGCTTTTCTACCTTCGATCCAAAGTACTATTGGCTGACTGCAAAGTGGGGTAAACAGGATATGGTGACCTAGGGATAGGGAGGTATGGTGTATGTGAGGCTGCCTTAGCACTGCACACACCTAATGCTTTCCGTCTTCAATGCTAGAACTTTTGACCTTTTTTTTTTTAATGTTCAGTTAAAAAATGTGGTCTCTGCCCTCCCTAATTCTTAGCTGCTATACAAATATATCAAATCCAGGTGCTTCCAGGTCATTTTGAATTGTATTTCTCTTTATTTAGTGCTGTTTTAAATATAGAAAGTGTGTGTAGTTCAGAAAGGAACACTTTTGAGAACTGAATCTGAAATGATGTGATGACAGCAATATTCCCTGCTCTGTATTTACCCAAATCTTTTAGAGTAAATTATCAAATATACAACCTAAGCAAAATACAAATTAAATATCTCTGAATTTGCTGTAATTTTTTCTCATACCTACTTAAGCCAAGAGAATCACAAGTAGCCAGGAATACTTTAAAGAATTAGGAACTTAATTTATAAATTGCCATGGTGAGTTCAGTTTAGTTCACTACTGAGACACAGGGCATTGTCACTTACCACTTTCTACTCTGTATTTCAACTTGACCTGTTAATGCTGCTTCTCCCTAATGAAACTAAGCTCTTTGAGGGAAGAAGTTGCATCTGTTTCATCTCTAAATCCTTTAACATATCTAATCCATTTAGATAGTTCTTAACAAGTATTATTACTGAAACCTAAGCATTCCATTGAAATACTCAATTATAGACCTTCAATTTTAGTCGTAGAGTTTCATCTAACTGAAGGCAGTAAGAAGATTATTTAGTATAAGGCAAGAGTTCTTGAGGTAAAATCAAGGGACCACTGAGGGGACTATAAGACTCTTTTAGGGGTCTGTAAGGTCAAAATTATTTTCATGATAATATAATACTAAGATATCATTTGCCTTTTTCACTCCAATTCACTCCCAAGTATATGAGGTCTATCCGGAAAAAATCCAGCCATCATTAATGTAACAAGAACAGTTTGCACAATGATATAACCTGGTAGCCAAGGAGAGTGGACTGGAATGTACATGCATGAACAATGACAACTTCACAGTACTAGTCAGTGGGGGTGGTAGATGCTAATGTGTGAGCATGTTTACTGTGTGGCCTCTGCATTCAAAATGACTGAGCGAGTAGAGCAATGAACCTGCACCAAATTTTGCATTAAGCTTAAACATTCCTCCATGGAAACTACTCAGATGATTCAGAAGGCCACAGCTATGGGCAACTGATGATTGGCAGCTCTAATGCAACAACATGCCTGCTCATGCATCACTTCTCATGCAGTTTTTCGGCAAAACATTAAATCACCAGGTGACTCAGCCCCGCTACAGACCAGATTTGGCACCTTGCAACTTCTGGCTTTTTCCAAAACTAAAATCGCCTTTGAAAGGGAAGAGATTTTAGACCCTTGATGAGATTCAGGAAAATACGATGGAGCAGCTGATGGCGAATGAGAGACCTGTGTGAGGTTCCAAGGTGCCTATTTTAAAGGGGACTGAGGCATCACTGTCCTTTGTACAATGTTTCTTGTATCTTATATCTTCTTCAATGAATGTCTCTATTTTTCATAGTATATGGCTGGATACCTTCTGGACAGACCTCGTATATGCCCTGGCTCATGTGGCTCAGTGGGTTGAGCACCAGCCTGCTAACCAAAAGGTCACCAATTCAATTCCCAGTCAGGGCCCATGCCTGGGTTGTGGACCAGGTCCCTCGTTGGGCAAGTGAGAAAGGCAACTGATGGATGTTTCTCTTGCACATTGATGATTCTTCCCCTTTCTTCCTCCCTCCCTTCCCCTCTATAAAAATACATAAAATCTGCCCCTGGCTGGTGTTGCTTGGTGGATTGAGTGCCAGCCTGTGAATCAAAAGGTCACTGATTCGATCCCAGTCAGGTTGCAGGCCAGGTCCCCAGCTGGGGGCCTGTGAGAGGCAACTGATAGATGCTCCTCTCACACACTGATGTTTCTCTCTCTTTCTCCCTCCCTTCACCTCTCTCTAAAAATAAATAAATAAAATCTTTCAAAAAAGACAATGTGTAACATGTATACCATGCTACAAAATTAACAAAGACACTTTTTATTGCCTCATTTGCTCCTCACAGAAGCCAAAGGAGACAAATCAGTGTTGAATTTACCCCCATTTAACAAAGGAAGAGGAGATAGTTTATATAAAGAGCTAATGGCTCTGGCTCTGATGGCAGAGACCTGGCAGAGGCTTTGTCATAATTTCCTCAGCTGTAAAATGGGAATAATTCATCCGATGAAGATTAAAATACGACTGGTTGTTCATTCACTCATTCAATAATGTTAATTTACAAACATTTAATATACACTGTAGAAGGTAGCGAGGATGAAATAAGTCTCAAGTGACACAGACACAATCACTGTCCTCATGGAATGTATAGTTAACTGGGAGATAAGGCACTTACCACATAATCACACAGATACACGTAAAACTACAGCTGTGTTAAGTGCTTTATTTTTATAAGACCATCAGGCTGTGTGGGAGATGTAACCAGGTGAAGAAGGTCATGGGAGACTTTCTCAGAGAATGTCACAGAGGAGATCTGAAGAAGTAATGAAGGGAGCAAAGAGGGAGTTTGACCAGCCCAAGTGCTGAGATATAAGGATACCGACATTAGGCTTTCCCTTACAAAGGTCTACCAGGCCACCCTAGAGTACAGCTCCAAGTTTTTTCTGTTTGTTTTTTTAAAAAAGATTTTATTTATTTTTTTCTTTTTGTAAATTTTGTTGAGTATTCTATTACAATTGTCCCATTCTTCCCCCCTTTATCCCGTCCACCCTGCACCCCATCCCATCATCCCCACACCTTAGTCCATGTCCATGGGCTGCACACACCAGTTCTTTGGCTTCTTAATTTCCCACACTACTCCCAGCCTCCCAGTGTCTACTTTCTATGTGTGTGTGTGTGTGTGTGTGTGTGTGTGTGTGTGTGTGTGTACACATTTTCACGGAGGGGAAAGGAGGGAGAAAGAGAGGAAGAGAAACATCAATGTGTGGTTGCCTCTCACGTGTACCCTACTGGGGAACTGGCCTGCAACCCAGGCATGTGCCCTAACTGGGGAATCGAACTGGCAATCCTTTGATTCACAGGCCAATGCTCAATCCACTGAGCTATACCAGCTGGGGCTCAAAGTTGTTAAAAACTGTCTCAAACAAAGACTTCAGGGAAAAAGGAAACTTTAAAATAAATCCTATTTTGGCGCTGACTGGCGTGGCTCAGTGGACTGAGCGCTGACCTGTGAACCGGAGGGTCGCCGGTTCAATTTCCAGTTAGGGCACATGCCTGGGTTGCAGCTGGGTCCCCAGTGGTGGGTGTGCAAGAGGCAACTACACATCAATGTTTCTCTCCCTCTCTTTCTCCTTCCTTTCCCCTCTCTCTAAAAATAAACAAATAAAATCTTTTAAAAAAATAAATAAATTCTATTTTGATACCATCAGAATTTAAAAAAGAAGATAAAGCACAAAAATCTACAAAAAGGAATATTCAGGGAATAAAAAGGAACAACAGATATTAAAACCATGTTGAAAAAAAAGACCCTTAATAAGAGTTGCACTACAAAGTTGAAGGCTCCCAGATTGTAGTGGTGCAAAAAGGAGGAAAATAAGAGAAAAAAGGAATTTACAGAATTAGACCCGGATATCCAACATCTTCATAACAGAAGTTTCAGAAAGAGAAAACAAAAAGGAAGAATTAATCCAAGAATCAAAAGTCATACTGAGAATATTACACAGACTTCTAAAAAGAAAAAAGAAAAGAAACTACATCAGATACAAAGAACCAAGAATCAGAATGGCTTTGGAGTCTCAATACCTATACAGGAAACAAGAAAATAAGAGTGCCGACTTCAATATTTGAATAAAAATGGTTTCAACCTTTAATTCTATACCCAAGTATTAGCACAGAATAATGACATTTTCATAAACACAGTATCTCAAAAGACCTCCCATGTTCACTCTCTCAGGAAGGTACTGGAGGAGATACTCCCAGGAACAGAATAAACCAGGAGAAAAGAACACATATGATACGGAAAACTGGAGATCCGACACAGGTGAGAGGCAAAGAAAGGTCTCAGAATAACTGCACTGCATCAGAGGCGGAGGGTCCTTAATCCAGATTAGAGACATGTAGCACAAAAAATGGACATAATGTCATCACTAAATTCCCATCAACTAGTAACCTAAGAATGGAATGTCCAAGAAAGGTGAGAAGAAAATAGAATCATCAATTGTTTTGATTCTGAGAAAGCAGGAGGGGATGAGGTATTACTCAAAGCAAAGGGGAAAAGATCATCTTTGGAAAGGAGGAATAACAGCTGTTGAGTCTCCTTGGAGTCTTGAATACAGATGATGGGAGGTAATGGAACAATAATGGAGTTCCCTTTTAAGAGTTTCTATTTTCTCTGTAAATTAGGAAGAAAGACCACTTGCTAAGTGTCAAAGTAAAAGGGTAAGTTGAGGCTTGAAAAGAAGTAAAACGTTGAAAAAATCATTAAAAATAGGAGGGAAAGTTAACCAGAAAAATAGAGTTGGAAATCTGAGCAGTGTTAAGGGTCCATCTGAGATGGGTTCCACATTAATTTATGATTATGAATCTGCTGTTGAAAGATTTTCTTCAGCAGTACTTGGCTACTAAGATGCAGGTACAGAGAAAGAGGCTATCTCAGTTCATCCAGAGTTGGGGTTACATTTCATTGCATTTTTAGGCTACAGCAGCGATTTTGAACCTTTCTCATCTCATGGCATACATAAACTAACTGCTAAAATTCTGCAGCACACCAAAAAAAAAAAAGATTTATAGTTTTTTTTTTTTGGCCAATTCGACAAAAAAAATAGGTATAATTTTGATTCATTTGCGCCAGATGGCTATTGTTGTGTTGGCTGCTGCAATTTTTTTATTTGACAATCTAAGGAAAAAGAGGTCAATGCCCTTGAATAAATAGTCAGGTACTGCACGTTTTAAATAGTCTTGTGGCACACTGGTTGAAAGTTGCTGGGCTAGTGTGTAATTTAAATAATGAACTATGAGCTCTAACAAGAGCTCATAGTGAAAAAGGATAAGATGCCTAAAGTGATTAGGGTAATTCCAGTGTGATATCAAGTATAAAAAAAAAAAAGATAGTTTTTATTACTAATCATGGTCCTCTAGCAGAAAGTGATTTGATTATTCTAATTTGCAATCATTTTTCTCTCTCTCTCTCTTTCCAGATTGAGCTCTCTGAGGATAAGAAGAGTGCCTTACTCACCTTTGCTTCTTCTCAAAGTCTCTAGTCCAGTAGCTGCCATGCTATAAGTGACTATTGAATGTGTATGATTAAATCAATGAATCAAATCTCGGGCTTCCCAGTTATTCACATGATTTTTTTAAAAAGAGTCTAGCTAAGGAATTATAACCTTAACAACAATTCAAAAAACAGACAATTCCAAGAAAAGCACTAAAGGGCCGGTCACTCCACAGTCAATTCAATGATAGAAACTTACTAAGTGGCTAACAGGATGATTAATGGGAGTTCTCCAATACTGTAGACTATAGAATTAGCATGAGAAAGAAAATGAATTAATGTGCACAACATGAAAGTTAAGATACACTTTCTTATTTTTAAGAAACAGGAAGAACCCCTGCTTCTATTTTTATTATTCCGTACCCTATAATGTTTCATGAAATGAGTAATCTGAAGCAAAACCTACTCAAATGCTGATCAAAAACATGCATGGCAGCAGACCAAGTCTATTAACTTCTATGTTTTGGGTGGAGGGCAGGTCCCTAAAATAATACTGTACCTTTCCTGGGTCATCAAAGGCCGTACATAGGATTTTAAGTAAGAGAGAATTTTTGGCTGTAGATTCGATTTAAAAAACATAGATTTAAATTTTGCTGGGCTTAAACTAATATAATGTTCATTTTAAAGCATTTAAAGAAGAAAAATATATAGTTAACAGCTTTGATTTAATAGTAAAAGGATACAGGAAATACAATCTTAAGTAAAACCTATACTAAAAATCTTTAATAAACACGTTGTTTGAAGCCATGTTATAATGGGAGGCCAAATCTCCAGGTGGTGCCTGTAAGTCTGAAGCACATGACGCACTAAAGTACCCAATGAGCTACTGAAGCACTGAAACCTCTAGGCTCCACATTTTATGGGAAAATGTTGGCAAAGTTCTCATGTGAGATGTCAAAACAATCCCTTGTTTTTCTCACCACCTATATTCTAATCAGCAAAAGTCAGAACAAGATAGAAGCTAGGAAAAGGGGATTTCAGGCAGTGAACAAAAAGGAAAGAAAAAAAATGCAACAGGATACTTCTTAGTCCAACTTGACTCTCTTTACCACTCCCACTTTTCCCTGGAGGTCTCAGGAAATGTCCTGTCTCTACTCTCAAAGAAAGGCCTGTCCCAGAGCCTCTGTAGAAAAAAAGAGTGCCCATTCCTGTTCCATACTCATTCTCAATGCCTCTGATTCATAAAGCAAGCAATTCAATGAAAGCAATGTATTTCATAGTAATTAAGGACAATGCATTTGAGAGGGATGGGTTAAAAGTATAAGAGAAAGAATAATCAAATGTTTGGGTTCTTGAGAAGACAAAGAAGAATGAGATATAATTCAAAGTAGAACTTTCTACCAGTAACAAGGGGAAACCTGGCAGCAGGTTAAAAATGTTTTCTTCTCTTACACCCCTTTTCCTTAGCTTTAGTAAAGGTCAAAAATACATACAGTGTATAAACAGGCAAAGACCAAGATCGAGTTTGGGCACACAAGAAACTAATCCATTCCACCTACATTTCAGAGTGATACCCAGAGTACAAATATTGTCACATAACTAGTAGAAATTTTCTTCTTGATTTTCCTTAGGTACCTCAAAATTGTCAAATATTAACATACAACTTTACCTATCAATTAAAAATTATAGAGTTTTTAAAAATCTAGGCTTTTAAAAAAATCATATATTTAATAACCTTTATACAGTAAGTATCTGCTGCTGCTAAGGAATAATACAATCCTTTACTATGACTGGGTTTTAAACATTTTTTTACATTAAAAATTGATTCAGAATTACCTGAAACACAGGTGACCCAAACAATATGAAGCATATTTCAAGAAAATGCAAAGTCGCCCAGATGCTATTCTACAAACTCAATCTCATGTACTGAACACCTCACTTACCGGATCTTTTTGTCTTTCATGAAACAAAATTACCACAGATATTAAGACTGTTTTACCTTCATAATGTTAACTAAATCTGTTTGATAGTAGCGATCCTGGTGTGCATTTGCTGCTGCTAATGTAAGAAGATAATCATTCCTTGCATGGGTAGCTTTGGAATTACACTCAGTTCGCCGGGCTTTTAACTAAAACATAATAAAAGAAAAAAAAATCAGTGCAAACTGATATTACGATGAGAAACATATGAGAATACCTTTTATAGTTGGTAATTAATGGTTCCTCTATAAGAGTGAAGGTAACCACGTGGAGAAACATTTATATGCACGTAGAAACTATTCAACACTACTGAGGAATTAAATAAACAGTGATTAGAACTGTTAAACCTGGTAAGAGTATTTTCAAATATTTGTTATTTACACTTAACATACTTCCAAAGCTTTATAGAGCACTTCAAACTATTTTGCTCATTTTATCCAGATGGGGAAATAAAGGTTCCCAAACTAAGTACCTTATCCTTATCTTCAAAGACATGGGTAAATCTGTTGGAGTTAGAAAACAGTTTTTAAAAATTCAGTACTAATAACGTGCCAAAAGGACTGCATGCTAGTTGGAAGCCTGGCGGACAGAGACAAGTCACTAAGCTTTCTTATCAGTACTTCATGGCTTGAGGGTCCCACAGGAAAAAATCACTTACAGCTGGCCCAGAATTTCTGCTCAGGGTGTAAATCTCAGTGAAATGGAGTTCTAAATCCTGTAGACTAAATCTCTTACACTAACAGTTAGAGACATAAAGCTACCTAAGCAGATAAAGTACAGAAATCTATTACAAAGGAATCTGAAGAGGTAAGCAGTGTCCCAAGTGCTGACACCAGGGTGAAACCCCCCATCCCTTGTACCGCCTGCCATGAACTGGGAAGGGAAGTTCTTCCCTAAGTTAATGACTTTAAAATGCTTCTATAGATTTGTTTAAAATAATTGACCTCCACCATCAAAAGACCCAATTCTTTTATGTTTTTCAAGATAAGGTTTCTCAACTGTGAAATATAGTATTCAAAAACTCACCTTCACACTTGCCTTCTGTAAACTGATCCTTGATTGAAAAAGACTAAGTTTAGATCTATAATAAAAATAGAAAAGTACAGTAAATAAAATTATCAAATTATATCATAATAAAATAATTAAATATTATAATTACTAAATCTTTAAAACATTATCCTTTTTCACAACACTATGCTAAAAGAGAACTAAAAAATGGAAAACCATGATCAATGATTATTTTCCTTTATTTTACTACAGGAAGAACTTAATATTATGGTGAAAGAGGAAATACTGAGATTAATAAAATAAAAATACTCTGAATGATAAAAAAATCAATTAGACAAATCCAATATATTGGTGTTTCATAATAAACAAGAGTCATTAAACTATAGGTTATTCCCATATCATACAATTATACACACTTTAGTTCCTGCAAGGAAGTTTAAAGCCCAGGGATAACCAACCCATGGAAACAAAGAGGAGCTTTCCGGGCAGTGTGTGAAAGGCTCCAACATCGCCGGGATGCAGTCTACGGTGTGATACTGACCAGGGTCTAGAAAGTCCTTAATTCCATTATTTCTCCCATTAAAAATTCTTCTTATTTGGGTGCCTGCCTGTGTGTCCTCTCTACTCTTAACACAGTATTTGGAATTCAATGAGAAAGTCCCTGGGCTTTCTGCCCTACATGATTTTGTTCTGTTTTATCTTCTCCAAATCTGGCATCATTATTTCCCTCAATCCCTTTCAGTATGGGAGGGGAACCATAATCTAACAGTCAGCAATAAAAATATGTGGGTTTTACCCAAACAACCAGAGATTACCACAAAGAAGAAAGTCAAAAGACAAATGCTAAGGAACAATCAACACTCCCACGGCTAGTGACTTTTGAAGCTACAATGTTTGTCTTGACTGCAGTGTCATGGTGATTGCCATGGGAGAGTTCGATGCATGTGCTAGCAGCTATGCCATAACATGAGGTAAAGCTGCAGACCGCGGCAAGCCAGTCTCTGCAGAACAAAATGAGGGGGGTAGCAAAAGCAGCCTCTCATCTTCTAACGAGAAACATTCACGGATGTACATGGATGCATCCAAACTACTTCCCCACTGTTAAAAAATAAAATAGGGTCCAATATATCCCTGTTATTTTCTACCTTGCCATATTCTTACTTCGTGGGGTTTTTGTTTGTATTAATTAGATTCATATTCATTTTGATCTGGAAAAGCAAAGGCCACAGACTTTAAAATCTGAGAGGGCCTATACAGGGTTAAGGAAGGCGGCTGGGAGGTATTCTCAATTCTTCTCTTTTTGTTGCCATTATCTGAATAGTCTGAGTTGCACCTGGATTTTCCAATCTAAGGTTTTAAGTTTTTGGTTTCTGCTTCATTTGTGAATCCTCATGTAATTCTTGTGTGGCACTAAATGAGGTATTAGTAATCAACAGAATAATACTGTCCCTGTCCTCAAAGATTACTGTCTAGAACAAACGAGATATATACAAATAGTGAACTTTTCCTCATCTGCCTCTCGAATGTTAATATTACTTAGGGTTCCAAACTCCACTTCTCATCTCATTTTATATATGCTTTCATAACTATCATCTGAAGGGCAATCAACCCCCAAAGTGAGATTTCTGCCCAGATTCTCATCTGAAAATGAGTTAACACAACTCCCTACCAAACATATTCACATCCATGATCTGCAGGACTTTTAGAACCTTCACACCCTAAACAGAACTAATTTTGCCTTCACACTGTATCCCTCTTCTAGGTGCACATCTCTCCTAACGTGCATGTCTCGCTGTCTGCCAAATCATCTATCAAAACTACATGTAGTCCAGTTTTCACGTCCCCTTTCCTGATTGTCCTTCTCATCTCTACTTAGAAAAATCATGTTCATTCTCCAAGGCTCTGACCAAACATTACTTCTTCCATAAAGGTTTCCTTCTACATCAGGTAAAATTAATCTATTTTCCATGCTTATGTATTATCATACAACTACTGTAAATAAATTAGTTACTAAGTAAGTGACTTTAGGCACTATTTCAAGTTTACTATGAATAAACAAATCATAAAGTTACTCTTAAATACATGTGTCTTTAATTCTAGGTTTTAAACTTCTTCAGGGTACAAAACTTATCTTACTCATCTCTGTACTCACAGCACCCAATATAAAGTAATTATTCAATAAACAGTGAGTGAGTGAGTGAGTGAAGATGAAAAGGTCTTACTCTGTAGTTGAATTAATTTTCCAGAAAAGTTACACACTTAACTAAAACGGCTAATTTGCTATACCCCCTTTGAATTTGTGCCATATTGGAAGGCAGCTCCTGTGACCAGCATCTGTGATCATTTGACCCTGCCAAATCCACCCTTCTCAGAATAGCCCTGCAATTGTCCTAATTTTCACCCCGTAGGCCCTGGCTAACATGGGTATTTCTATATGTTCTACAAATTCGTCAACTCTCTGTTCTAGAATCCCTGAGAGTTTTAACAAACAAGTTCCTAAAAACTATCATAACAGGATATTCCTAATGGAGATCACCTGATCTAAAATATTTTGAGTTTTATTAGGAGCTGGCTGGGTAGCTTGTTTGGTTAGAGGGTTGGTTAGAGTGTTGTCCCGATAGGCCAAGGTTGTGGGTTCAATCACCAGTCAGGGAACACACAAAAATCAACCAATGAATGCATAAATAAGTGGAACAACAAATCAATGTTTCTCTCTCTCTCCCTTCTTATATTTCTAAAAGATCAATAAAAAATGAGTCTTATTGGGAAGATGGGTTCATTTACTCTATAGGAAATATCTTATTCTCACAAAAATAAAATAATGAAGACAATAAATTAAATTAGGGAAATAGTATACAGTAAATGTATTTCCCAGTAACATTAAGTACTTCATGAATATTCAATTACCATCCCTTGATATCAAATACACTTCCCAGGAGAACTTAAATTTCCACAAGATAGTTACGAGATTACTTAATTTCTTGCAAATAGATGAAAAAACATATTAGAAAGATACTCTCCTGGTCTGGCTAGTTGGTACAAGCCTTCATAGGCTTTTGGATTTCATGACTCAGAGTTCAGACTCCTAGATTTTATATCAGTGAGCTCACTGAATGGGGGGGGGGGGGGATCTTAGCTCTCCTCACAGATCTCTTCAGAGTCCCATTCTATAACACAGATTTTTAATTTTTTCTCAAAAACTTATCCTTTCTCAAGTTTTCATTGCAGAAATCTCTACTCTACTGCTTGCTTTATTAGCTCCTTCTATTATCAATCACCAGGTGCTTCTTTTCCTAATCATTCCCAAAATAAAGAATTTGTCAATCACAAATATGGAAGTAAGATCCACACTGGTAAAGCAGACATAAAAGTTACCTGTTAAAATTTCACATAAGAGAAAAACTGCACCCGGGCAGGGTGTCTACACTGAGGTCAGTGCTCTTGTTCACCTGATGTGCCCATGGCCCCACCATGGTCGGCGGACAACAAGGGACTCCCAACTACAATTAACTTAAGAGTCTAGCATGAGAAAAAGGAGGCTTTTAAACCCTGATAATCACATACCATGGCAACTTTTAACTGGACATTTGCTAAGTTTTCAATACCATGTTCATTTGTCTTCTTTCAAGAATTTGATTTAATGTAAAAACTGACTGATCAAATCTTCTTGTTTTGCTGTATTATTTTAAATAAAATCAGCTAATATAAAGACAAATTTTGATTTAAAGTATGTAACTCTTATAGGTCAGATAAATCCACCGTAACCTAAGAATGAGTCTAAGCTTGGTATTAATAGAAAACAAAGTATTGACAAAAATAATATTAATTTGCATAATCACTTTTTCAGAAATGCTAAAACACATACTTTGCCTCGATGTCAGCTTTCTCTCGTACTGCTTGAGCCATCTGTTCGGTCTCAAAGTACTTCTTTTTGCCTTTAGCTAAATCTTTCACTGTCTCTTGCAATTCAGTTTGGATCTTTGTCAACTGGTCCATACACTGTAAAATACAAAGTATAATTATTATTTCCGTTTCCAGACTTATAGAAATGAGTCTGTCCTAAGGGTGGAAACCCAAGAGAAGAATCAGCACTTCTAGTCTCCTTCAAATTGAAAATTAAAATCCAGTGAACAGCTGGTACCCCAATTTCAAGTAATGTACGATATAGTGTCACAACTTAACAACTCTGTTTTGAGAAATACTCTCTTGAGTGTTGATGGCTGAGATTAAGTTAAGGCATAAGGAGAGCAACAATGAAAATGCTCTTACTATTGCAGCTCCTATGGCAATAAAGGCAAAAGAATAAAGCAATTCTGTGTTTCTTCATGATCTTAATAAAGTTTTCCTATATGTTTGGGGAACTGATGGTACAAAGGGTATTGGAGAATTCAGCCCTAGAAAAGGAGTGAAATCTGAGAAGTCTGACATAAGCCCAAGATGAAGGAGATAAACAAGAAGCCCGGGTACCACAGTAATAATTACTACTCAAAATGATCCCCAACTCTTTGGATACACATATACATTCTAGATAGAACAGGCATAATAATCACTTCAAGCAATGTTTAATCAATAAACTTATAATACATTGGGGCCAAATTAACACTACTTTGGGACCCTTCTGGATATACAAAAGGGAATAATTTTCCCTAGATTAAAACAAACCACTGAAAATTTTCACCAGTCTGAGGCCAGTTCAGCGTAGCCCCCATCAAAAAACTCATGAGGCTGGAAGAGCACAGTCACTGCTTGGTGCAGATGGACAAAAGCTCAGCAAAGCAGAAGAGACATTGGTGAGGGACCACTGTGCCAGGCTGTACAGTGTGGAGAAGAGCAACAATAAAGCATGAATAAACTTGAACTTAGCCATGTGAGACACAGGATAGAGGTTCCCAGATATTGTTAGGCGTTAAGAGAGGGACTACTTTACAACGAAGTGAGAGATCTGGAAGGTTCCCTATGGGCACATTTACGGAGCACTTAAATGTCAGTCTATGAGTAACGGGTTAAAAGTAACACCTCTTTCCCCTCTGCATGAAAACTGGAGCTTTAGGTCTGTGTTTCAGTAGAAGCCTGATGAAGACACAATGTCAGCTGTGTTACTTGGCAACATTGCTTATAAACCCCGGAAGGTAAACTGCATCAATTTGGAGAAACTACAAATGAACTACAAATATCTGATGGAGAAGCCTTGGCTTTACACTTGGGTTATGGGGATTCCTGTATTTGGACGTGTCCCTTGCAGGGACCTTGGAAGGTCTATTTATAGAGTTGTAATAAAAGCTTTTAGTTTCCTTTAGGGTCTGTGGCTGCCCCTGTACACGTGAGTCTCATTCCCTCACCCCAGACATGTCACCTGGGAACCAAACAGAGTAACTCTGGTTGGCTGTGCAGGCCGAGGCATACACCGGTGGAAGACCTAATTCTACTGATGTTGGAGGCCACCCTGCTGGTTAACCACGGTCCCCGTCCTAACGTCCTTCTAAATAAACCTCATGCCATATGTGGCCTGTTGATAATCATGAGAGTCTGAATGCTTACCACTTTAGAGGTATTATTCGTATAGTCCTCCAAATGACACTGTGATAAAGGTATTCATATTACTAGTCCCATTTTAAGATGAGGATATAGACTTAGAGAAGTTAAATAATTTACTGAAAGTCATACAGTGAGGAAGTAATGGTATCATTTACCATGTAACCATTACAGCATGTACTCCAGTTCTGATGACCATGTTTTTAAGGTCTCACATTGAGATACTTTATCTTAGAATAGTAAGCTTTAAAAAACAGTGACATATAATTCCCTTAACACAAAATGCATCTTTTTAAAGTGTACAGTTCAGTGGTTTTTAGTATATTGATGAGGATGTAAAACCATTAATTCCAGAGCATTTTCATTACCCCAGAAAGAAACCCCACATACATTAGCAGTCACTCCCCATTTCTCCCTACCCACAGCCCCTAGCAACCACTAAGCTATTTCCAGTCTCTATGAATTTCCTATTCTGGATATTTCGTGTAAGTGGAATCATATAATAGGTGGCCTTTTATGTCTCACTTCTTTTACATAGCAAAGTGCTTTCAGGGTTCATCTATGTTATAGTAGGTATAAAGTATTCATTTGTTTTTATGGCTGCATAATATTTCATTGTAAAAAACATTCTTAAATAGTAAGCATTTTTCTTGCAAAAAAACTTTCTCCTTAATTTTAATAGTTCTTATCATATACAAACCTCTTGTTTAATAAACAACACCATGACAACCTGACAATCCCACAGAGAAGTGATAAACATCCCAATAATGTCACGTTTGCAGGTGTGAAGAGCTGAGACACAGCTCCAAGGCTCCAATTGGGTATGAAGAACCCAAACTGGAGCATGGTCTGAAAGACACAACTGTGTTTAATGGGAAAATGGCATCAATTATTTAAAAGAGGACTCAGGTGTAAGGCATCTATATCCACAAAGTTCATCCAAAACAAGCTTGGCCTCAGAAAAACTAATCAATGAGGGAAAGCTTAAGAGTCCTGTGGTGATATATAAGCAATGAAAGTGTTAGCTAATTTGAATAGTTTGAGAGGAAACTAAACATAGTAGATCAAAGGTTTTCCAGGGGACTGGGAAACCATGTGGACAGGGTCTCAGTATATCCACACAAAGTAAACACTGTGCGCACCTGTACACGAACACATATGTACACACACATGTGCATATACACAGTGCCACTCACTCCTTACGTCCAGGCACTTTGAAGAACAAGACAGCTATTCTTAGTCATGGGTGAGCAAACATCCTATAGAGATAACTTAGCTCATTTTCATCTATAGAAGACTATTAGTTAGAGCTACCATATGCAGCAATCCCTCTTCTGAGTATCTACCTGAAAAATTTGAAAACATTTATTCATAAAGATATATGTATCTCTATGTTCACTACTGCATTATTCACAGTAGCCAAGACATGGAAACAACCTAAATGTCCTGCGATGAATGACTGAATAAATCAGATATGGTACATATATACAATGGAATACTGCTCAGCCATAAGAACGGATGAAATACTGCTATTTGAGACAACATGGATGGATCTTGAGAGTATCATGCTAAGCAAAATAAGTCAGACAGAAAAGGACAAGAACTATATGATTTTGCTCGCATGTGGGATATAAAAGAAAGCAACAAATGAACAAACAAAACAAACAAACTCATAGACAACAGCATGGTCGTTACCAGAGGGGAAGAAGGTGGGGGGAGGATAAAGAGGGTAAAGGAGGTCAAATATGTGGTGACAGAAGAAGACTAGACTTTGGCTGGTGAGCACACAATGCAATACGCACATGACGCCCTACAGAATTGTACACTTGAAACTTATATAGATGTTAGTTTAAAATGTCACCCCAATAAATTTAATTTAAAAAGTAAATAAAAGGCTATTATTTCCTATATATGCCACAGTATCAGATGCATTTTGTGGTAGTTCATATCTTTAAAACATTTCTCAAAAAAATCTTATAAGAAAACTCTGGTTGACTCTATTCCTACTTCCTTTTTTTCCCTTCACGTAAGTTCTAAGATACTATTTATCAAAATATTAGAGCGCCTCTGTTTACCCTGAAGAGATCCCTTGTGGCTCTCTCTTCCCTGGCACTCAGTAACCCTACAACCAAATGTTTTCCACCACCCAAGTGAACTGCTTCAAGTCAGACTAATTAGGGTTCTTTTTCAAAGGAAAGTGCTCTCTAAGTAGCAAAATACCAAAAGTATTTGTTTTTAAAAAGTCATCAAATTTAATTTGCAAAGAAAAAGATTACTTAGGATTTTTTCTCCAATTTTTAAAATAAATTTCTTCTGTATGAATACATTTTTCTGGGGTGGCCTAAGTTACATGCTTAAAAAGAAGCTTAATAATACCTGTGTTAAGAAAAGCCTTGGTGTGATATATGCCCAACTCTTCCCCAAGAGTTATCAGAACTTAGCAGACACAGAAATGAGGGTAGAAGTTTACATTAAGGCTAAGGGATCATACAAAGTGATGACAGAATTGATAATTCAGATCCCAGTGAAGAAATTAAAAGTATGATCTCTGAGTATGACACAGAAATAGTGTAGATAGATGGATAGATGGGTCAGAGAGACTTGATAATAACTTGAAGGCAGGAATAAAAACAAAAGTAACTTGGGCCAATACATCAAAGTCCTACAAACTAGTAGGTTCTCTGATCCAGTAGTCATGTCCTGGAAATTTATCCTAAGAAAATAAGTTAAAAGAAAATAGTTAAATTTTACTGCAGATTTAGTGGTATGATTAAATAGAGGTATAATTAAATAAAGCAGAATAAATAAAAATGTCATTCATAAATTAAAAACTAATCATAAAAGTTGTGTAGAAACTGCAGGAGTTGCAGTCCTTATAAGATGGTGGCACAGGTAAATGCGGTACTCGGAACCTCTGACAATCACATCAAAGTTACAACTAAATAACAGAACAAGCATCATTCAGTACACCTGAAATCTGGCAGAAGAGAAGTCCTATAACTAAGGATATAAAGTAAAAAGCTCAGCTGTTTGGAGTGTCATCCTGTATATCAGAAAGTTGCGGGTTCAATCCCTGGTCTGGGCACAGGCAAGGGGCAATTGATTGATGTCTCTCTTTCTCTCTCTCTCCCACCCCCCACCACCCTCTCTCTCTTAAAATCAATGAAAGCATGGTCTCAAGTGAAGATTAAAAATAAGAAAAAGAAAAAGCTATATCCAGATTGGTAGGAGGGGCAGGATGCTAAACAGGCTAGCCGAACACCCACATGTGGCAGGTAAAAACCAGGAGAAATATTGCAACTTCTGAAGTCCCCCTTAAGGAGCGAGAGGTCCCAGCCCCACATCAAAACCCACAGCTGGGGAAAGTTCTGGTGCCAGAAAGGAAAATCCCCATAACTTCTGGCTGTGAAAAAAAGCAGGGAGCTGAGTGAGACAGAGGCCTTTTGGAGTCCCAGTCAGTTCTTATTAAAGGGTCCATACACTGACTTACTCAGACCCACTTGCTCTGAGCTCCAGCACCAGGGCAGCAGCTTGAAAGGCGCCAGGGACATAAGGGAGGAACTGAATTGTCTGGCTTCGGGACGAGAGCTGGGGGGTCAGCTTTCTCCCAGACAGACTGGTAGAGCCCATTGTTCCTTTTCTGAGCCCTCCTCCCACAGAGCCAGCAGGTGGGCACCATATCTGAGTCTCCACCAACCTAGCTAACAAGGTTTAACCCAACCTAGTGATTCCCTGATTTTTATATTGTTTTTGAAGTGGTAAAATATTAATTCAAGGTAATAAATTAATTTAGAGTATAGTCTGGGGAATAGTAAAAGCACCAATTTGAAGTAAACTATAATAAGTCGGGGAGGCATATTGGAATCTGTAAGGTAATTACTAAAAGAATAATATAAGATTATAAAACTAAAAAGCTAATAGTGAAGAAAATTGGTAACAAAAACTGTAAGATTGTTCAACATCACTTATCATCAGGGAAATGTAAATTAACATCACCATGACATACTACCTCACACCTGTTAGGATGGTTATTGTTATCATTTTTTAAATTTTATCCTCACATGAGGACATGCTTATTAATTTTGGGGAGAGGGGAAAGGAGGAAGGGAGGGAGGGAGACATTGATGTGAGAGAGAAACAATCAGTTGTCCCTTGTATTTGCCCTGGCTGGGGACCAAACCCACAACCCAGACATGTACTCTGACCAGGAATGAAAAGCATAACCCTTGGGTCCATGGGACTATGCTCCAGTCAACTGGGCCATACCAGCCAGGGCAAGATGGTTATTTAAGGGGAAAAAAAGACAGTAAATGTTGGCAAGGTTTGGAGAAATTGGAACCCTTGTGCACTATTGGTGGGAATACAAGATAATGCAGCTGCTATGGAAAACAGTATGGCGGTTCCTCAAAAAATTAAAACAGAAACTACCATATAATCCAGCAATCCTAGTTCTGGGTATTTATCCAAAAGAACTGAAATCAGGATGTAGAAGAGATATAATAGCACCCCCATGTTCACTGCAGCACTATACACAAAAACTAAAATGTAGATACAACCAAAATGGCCATCAGCACATCAATGTGTAAAAAATATGTGGCATATACACACAGTGAAACATTATTCAGCCTTAGAAAAGAAGGAAATCCTACCATATGCGACAACATACAGGAACTTGGAGGATATTATGTTTTGAGATGAGCCAGTCACAGAGGACATATACTACATGATTCCACTTAATATGAAGTACCTAAAATAGTTAAATTTATGGAAGCAAAAAGAGGAATGTGGCTGGTAGGGACTGGGGGAAAAGGAAAGAGGTAGGTGCTAATCAATAGGTATAAATTTCAGTTGCACAAAATGAGTAAGTTCTAGAGGTCGGCTGTGCAACATTGTGTCTACAGACAATACTGTATTGCACACTTAAAGGTCTCATAAGAAGGTAAATCTCATGTTAAATGTCCTTATCACAATAAAATATTTTTTTTAAAGATTAATTCAAAAGAAATCCCAAAAGGGTAGGGGGCAGAGACTTAGAAGAAAAGGAAAAAGAATTGATGGTTTATTGAGCCTACAGTTTGTTGTAAAATTTGGGAGGTACAATTGGGGAAGCCAACTGCAGTGGCCATCTGATGCTCTTGCTTGCCGTTTCTTTGGGAACCCATCTCCACTTTTCTTTGAAGAACCTCCTTCCCCATTTTAGTCCCTGTAGTTTGCATGAGGACTTGTAACTCCTGACTAGTGGAGGGTGGGGTGGGAGAACATGACCCAATATAATCCAATGAGTTTCAATTCTGGTAGTTTTGTTGGAACTACCGGAAAAATAGAAGCTATGGAAGGGCTAGCTATAAGATCTGTAAATTTGGCACTTTGGGGCCACTGTATGGACAGAGTTGCTAAAGAATGAAGCCACTGGAAAACGCAGAGCTAATGGATGGGAAGAAAAATTAAATTCTAATACCATTATTTGAGCACCTGGATCCGCCCTCACTTGGATTCCATCCATGCTGAAATTTATAAGCTAAAAGATTCTCTTCTTGGCTTAAACCAGTTTAAAGTAGGTTTGTGTCATTTGTAATCGGAGTCCTGACAGGTATGCCCAATATGTACCTAATGTTTAACAATTGCTTAGATGAAACATAAACATCACTATCAGCTATAATATAAAATACGTTAATTCACATAGAAGGTCTTGTCAAATCTCACCATTCTTTGCTCAGGAATGTTGGTAAAGTTCAGGTCAGGGACTATTCTACCAAAGGAAGAAAAATGCGCAAGTGATAAACTCTTTCAAAATATTCTGATAGTGAAAAAGGTGGAGCATACCAGTAATTCAGTTACATTTGGTGAATGCACTGGCTATTTGAAATGCAGTATTTCTGGTTAGGAAGTTACGCTAGTATTTTCTGTCTTCTCTCAGCATGCACAAATGGACACGCATTTTCTTCTAAATCAAAAGCATTATTTAGTCAGTGGACACATAATTTATTCACCATGTTTGTTTTGAAAGAGGTATTTGATCAAAGATTAAAAAATGCATTCTTATACAAGTATGTTAAAACCAACTGGTATTTGAGTGCTCAAAAGTGGTTAAAATTTTATACATACAATATACGCCTGACATACTGATTTTATGCTACTAAAATCATCTTTGACAAACTAGGAAGACTGGTTTGTTTTTGTTTGTACAAAAAGTTCTGAAAATCCAAATGACAACTAGAATCATACTGGATGGCTTCTGAAATATTATTTTCTTAAATAATTACCTTAATATTTTCTAAAGTATTAATACTTTGATAAAAGAAATTTAATTACTTATTAGACGTCATAATAATCTCTATTTTTGTAACTCTATTTCCAAAAGGGACACAATTCAATCACCAACTTCTAACAGCAAGCTTTTTGTAAGTCACATTTAATAATGATTTTTCTGTGAATTTTTAATTTCTGCATAATCAAAGAAAGATCTATTTGAAAACTTTTACTTTTACATAATCTATATAATTAAAATTTAGAGTACATTGTTTTTGGTAGTAATTTTATATTTTGTCAAAATGTGTCAACTTCCTTTAAATCATTATGTAAAATGGCTCAAGTTGAAGTTACGATGAATTTTTTAAGACTCAGATTAATAACACTGTAACTATTTTAATATACACAAACTATACCAACATTGTGAAACTATGATTTATTTACTTGAGTTAACTTGAAAATTAATATTTGTTAAGTGTTTACAGAGCTTTCAGAATGTCCACAGATAAAATTACACTCAGCATTGTCAGTTAATAAAATACAGTAGTTACAGGGTACATGTCATAATCAGAAAATCCATGTTGAAATCAGAATCATTTGTGACCAAATAGAAAAGCTCCAGGTATTAAATGTAATTTAATACAGTCTTGCAGATTACAACTGTAAACACTGAGATATTAAATGCATACAGGAAAAAAACAAATAGAAACAATACCCTTTTTAGTTGTTGTTCTTTTAAGCTTCTCACTGTCCTTGCAGGCTCAGAAATGAAGTTTTTATAGTTTTCACATATATTGATCCGAGACTGGGCTACCTGCATTGTTCCCTCGAGAAAAGATTTCCACACAGGATACATGCTCCTAAGTTCAAAGAGGGACAGAAAAGTATTAGGGAAAAGAAAGAAAAAATTGGCTAACCTTTTGCTCACTGGCTAACACTGACAAACAGAATGAAAGTTGTCTTTATAGTTAAAAGTGTATTTACACTGGTTCACAGGTAGCAATATTTTTTAGCATACATAAGTAGAAATAGCATATACTCTATTTCTCTATCGCTTAGCAACTGGCTGTTTTGATTAATTAGCTATTCAGGTTACTGGTGTAAAGTGATACAAGGATTATAATTCTAGACAAAACTAACATTATAAAAATCAGTGAATAAGACTGTCCAGGCCTTTCACTGTTTTGGGGTCACCATGATGAATATCAAGTGTCATTATGAGGTAACTAAGGCAAAGAGAGATTTAGAGAATTAAATCACACAGATAAAAGTTGGGTACCTCTAATGCACATTCTCTTTGAACTATATCATATTACTATCCTGCATAAACTAATTTTGCTGGGAGGGGCGGGAATTATGAACAATTGCTTATGTGCTGGAGAAATCTTTTTATCTGACAAAAGAAGTCTATGGTATCATTGCTCTATATCTCTTTCTCTGCTGCGATAATGCTTAACCAGCATAACATTTTGGCTTGGGGTCATTCCCAGCAAATCCCATCACCTTTGCTTGATAAATGTGCTCAGCAATCTCTTGGTAAAGTCAAAGAATTATTCACCTTTGCTTTTTTGTAGTAAATTTCCTTTTCAAACCTTTTCTTCTACTTTGCTAAATGCCTTAGCCAGTTCTAGTATGCCCCAACACTAGTTATAAACATATTTTATAACTTATCATAACAACGGATGGTACTTTGTTTTTTAAAATGAGATACTTGCACTGATAGATTATAATATTCATCTCCTGAAATTTCCTTTATTGTGTCACGTGGATTTTCTACTATAGCAAAGTACAGGACCATGTGCTACATAAAAAGCTAGCTGGGGCGGGGATGGGGGGGTCAATGGATGACAGTGTAAAAACAAAGGAAAATGAGCTGGGTCCCCATCCTACTTAGAACTAAAAAACTTGAAATTATTTTTCAACCAAGGAAATGATTAATTTGTGTGAAGAATTAGTTTGTGTAATACATCAAATGAATCTGTTGAGATGGAAATAGTTGTTTATTTAAACAGAAGTATATCACCTTCCCTTTGGAAAAAAGGTTCCGTGTGGTGTGCCAGCAAAAGCTATCAGCATAAAAGCACTGATGGGTTTAAGAAGAGCAAAATTCGTGTCCTTCGTGGCCTTACTGTGTGACAACCAACGGAGGCCAGGATATAAACTCACATAGGCCCTCCTGAGCAGTCCAAATAACTGATTTTCTCAAAGAATCTGCTGAGAAAAAACTTAGCACTATGCTTTGTAATATATTAATTTATATTAAAATATATTTGAAAATCATAATAAAAATGAGAAAATATATTTTTTGCCATTCTGACAAAAAAAAAGGTATAATTTTGATTCATTCACCCTAGACAGCTATTGTGTTGGCTGCTGTCACTTTTTTATTTTACAATCTAAGGGAAAAGAGGTCAGTGACCCTGCTAAATAAATAGTCAGGTACTGCATGTTTTAAACATTCTTGCAGTACATGGGTTAAAAACTGCTGACCTAGGTGAGTGCCATTCATCCTTCAAATCTCATCTTAAATGCAACTTCCTTAGGGAAGTCTTTTATGATCACCACCCAGCCAACCCTCAGACTCAATAAAGTCCCTCTCTGTTATTTGTTCACGTGGCTTGAGCATTTTTCTTTCAGTTATAAATAGTGTCATGTAAATGTTTAAAGCCTGTCCTCACTATAGTGAAAATTTCATGAAGGCAGGGGTGTTTGTCTTTCTTACTATTGTATTCCTAAGACCTAGCACGTGACCTAACATCTAGAAAGGTTACAATAATTATGTAGTGAATGAAAAATGAATGAATGGATGAATGTAAAAATTCATTTACAATATTGTAAAATGAGGACTGTACAATAAAAAACCTTTTTATTATAGAGTTTAAAAAGAGATCTTTAGAGATTAGCAGACCTACAGCAGGCAATCACATTCTCAACAATAGTTACTAGCCAGTCGGAAGACCTGGGTTCAAGTTCCAGTGTAACAAATATAATCATATATAACACATTTCACTATACTTTCATTTCCTAAACTGGCAAATGAAGAAATAACAAAAATACCCATACCATGTAACTCATAGGGCTATTTTAACAATTAAATGCAAATGATGTGGTACACAAATTCTTTTAAATGAATAGATAGTAACAGTAGCAGAATTGTAGTAAAAATTAAAATAATTCTTCTTAACATAATAGTGGTAGTTCCAATGTTAGTGTTTTCCATTCTGATTAGAGAAAAACAATAATGGATTATAGAGTGATTTTTAAAATATTTTTCACTTCACTAGGTTTCATATAAGTAATTTTGAAGCATAAGGAAACGTATTTTGCTATTCTGTTTAGGTCAGGAAATGAGGCTCAAGATTACGAAAGAAAAATTCTTTTAAGAACCTATCACATGCTAGGCAATATGTCGTGTATTTTACATTTATTATATCATTTAATCTTCATGACAACTTTTTAAGATAGGCATTATCTCCATTTTACAGAGAAGGAAAGTAAGACTCAGCGAGGCTGCGAAATTTTTCTAAGGCTCTCCACCTGGAAATAGCACTCCCACAGTCATTACCTAGGCTTTGCCATTACCAATAACTCCCCTCTGCTCTAATTGCAACTTAGTCATCTATTCTCTGACCAATTTCCCATTTCCCTCGTTTCAGGGTTTTGACTCTAACAATTACTCAGCCTGTCAGAACCCACAATCCATTTGATCCTATCCCTTTCCCACAGTCTCGCAAAGCTGCCATGATCTCCTCTCTCAGTTCCTGACCCTGCCAGGCTTCACGGTCCCCCATTATAATCACTCCCTTACGTATGTACACTCTTATTGCCCTTGCTCCCCTCTCTTTTTGTCATTATAATCTACAAGTTCTCATGTTGGTTAAATACCAAATCCTGTTTACATCATACAGATGTCTGTGTAGCAGAACACTGCTGAGAAAACCATAATCAAACTGCTTGGTCTCATTCTAAATTGAAGTCAGTAAATTCTAGTAGCGCCTTAGTGCTGCTACCCAGCAATCTTACTGTATTCCCCCAATCCACTTATTCTCTCACTCTTCTAGAGAGCTATTTTCTACCCCTCTGCTCATCTCAAGCCTAGGTCCCAAAATACAGCACTGCACATCAAGACTCTAGAAATGTGGTAAGTTCATAATCTAAGATTAATTTATACAGCAACTGATAACAAGGGAAAAGCATGGTGTTCAATAAGTGTTCAAGTATTGTTGTTCTTGACAGGAAGGGAGAGCATCCTGAGCCTAGGGAACAGAAGCAAAGGCAGGTAGGACGACTGATTGCAGTCCAGCTAAGGTGTGATGGGAACTGCAATAGAACAGCAGCTTGAGGTGCCCAACGACTGGGAACCAAGGATGAAAGGAGAAATGTTCAGAGATGAGAAGAGAAAGGAAATTTGGAGCCAGGTTTCTTCGTGGTTTTGAATGTCATACTTTTTTAAATTTCATCTTATTGGTAAGGAGGAATAATAGATTTTTAAGCAGGGGAGTAACAGTAGGTCTGTTTTACAAAGACATACAGATAGTTGGTAGTACTGTAGCAAATGAAAATGTGAAAGGGAGAGACTACAAGCAGAGCAGCAGCAACTTAACATTCTTTAAAAAAATGATGAGATCTAGAAAGAATGAAAGTTGGAAGCAGCTGACGTTTTGGTTTCCAAGATGAAGAGTTAATGAAACATCACCATGACTCGTTTATAGGCAATAGTTAAAGGCAGGGATATAGATAAGAGTCCTTAGAACAGTCACTAGAGAACTGAGGGAACTTTGAGAAACATTTATATAGAAAGAATTTGTTATGGTTTGAATGTTTATGTCTCCCAAAATTCATATGTAGAAATCCTAACCCCCACAGGTATTGGTATTAGGAGGTAAGGCTTTGGGGAGGTGAGTAGATCCTAAAGTAGATTAGTGTCCTTATAAAAGAGGTCCCACAGCATTCCCTACCCCTTCCACGATCTGAGGACACAGCCAAGTTGAGGAGTCTGTGACTCAGAAAAGGGGCTTCATTATAACCCAGCCACGCTGGCACCTGGGCTGGGACTGCCAGCCCACAGAATTGTGAGAAATAAATTTCCATTAATTATAAGATACCCAGTCTGTAGAAGTTTGTTATAGCAGCCTGGACAAAGACAGAAATGAAGACCTGTCCTCAAGGATTTAAAAAAAAGGTCCAAGAAAAAGCAGAGTTAGAGAAGTTCAGTTTCTAGGCAAATGAAGGTGGTTTAATGGCATTAAATGAAGCGTGTATTATCAGACTGGCAAAATTTTTATTTTTATTATTTTTTATGTTTATTGATTTCATTTTATTTTTAAAATTATATTTTATTGATTATGCAATTATACTTGTCCTGATTTCCCCCACTGCCCCCCTCCACCCAGCAACCCCAGACTCCCGCAGGCAATCCCCACACATTTGTTCATGTCCATGGGACATGAGTATAAGTTCTTTGGCTACTCCATTTCCTGTACTGTACTTGACATCCCTATGGCTATTCTGTAACTGCCTATTCATACTCACCTCTTCACCCACTCCCCGATATCCCCCCTCCCATTTGGCGACCATCAAAACGCTCTCTGTACCATGATTCTGTCTCTGTTCTTGTTCAGGCTGGCAAAATTTTTAAAAGACTGATCACATGCCCTGTTGGCAAAAAATGAAAAGGAACAACCAATTTCAAATCAAATTACAAGAAATGTAAAATACAGGGTGGGACAAAAGTAGGTTTATGGTTGTTCATATGGAAAATAATACGATAATGAACAAATAATAATACAAGCTCTGTATTTTGTGTACTCAAAACTGTAAACCTACTTTGCCCCAATCTGTATACTGATACAGAGTTGATGAAGGATAATTTATAATATCAAAATTTTAAGTATATAAATGGTGAGACCCAGCACTTCCCCCTCTACAAATTTACCCCATAAATACACTTTCACAGTCCATAAGGACACAACTATGTGTGTACACAAGTAATCCACAGCAGCATTATCTTTAATAGTAATAAACTAAATCACCACCACCAGAGAAACAGACAACAAAATTACAACTAACTCATACTATGGCACTAACACAGGCATTAAAAAGGTTGCAGGACCTAACATACTGACATAAAAGGAGGCCGAAAATAGACCTTTAAGTGAATGTATGAGGGAGGAGTTACAGACACATATGTATATAATGATTCCAGTCCTTTAAAAACAGAAAAACTGTGTATGTTCATGCATCTCATAGGAAAATATGGCAGAAAAGACCGTATGCTTTTAGCAGCATTTACTCTAAGGGAGTAGAAATGTGAATGGCAGAAGTTTGGGAAAGAAGTAAGAGCTGCACTTTATACCATTGCTCGTGCTACAAACATGCATTTCTTGGATAAGAAATTTTAAACTACCAACACAAATATAAATACAAAAAGAGTTAAAAGGAAAATGTAAAATGACTAGAACGAAAACAAACTCCTGATAAACAAACAAAACTGGCAATTTCCAGTCTCACCCTCAATCCTCACCTTTCTATATTGTCTTTTTTCACAACAGCAACACCATCCTCTCAGTTGCCTAAGTTAAAAAACCTGGGAGTCATTTTACAGTTCTTCTTCTTCCTCCCTTGGCTTCATTCTTCAGTTGGCAAATATTGATCAAGTGCATTCTATGTGCCAAGAGCTATTTAGATACTGAGAAAACTACTTTATGGTTTGGTAGTTATAGAAAACTATGTATACTTTGAGAACAAATTTGACAAACACAAAAAACAAAATTGCCAAATCAACTGCAAGTCCCCTGGCTTCAGTTTTCTAAGTATCTCTGAAATCTCCCCCATAACCTAGTTTCTACTATGATTTTCATGGTTTAAATGAGAAACGATGCGGGAATAAATTCCTGCAGTTCTATTCTTTCCAAAGTCTTCCTTACATCCCTTTAATCCACCTTCATCCTGTCACTAAGTGAAGATGAACGTGTTATCCCTCTTGTGGATATTCTTCAATGGTTCTATTATCCTGAGTAAAAAAGGAAAGTCTGTGATATGCAAAGTCCTTTATAATGATATGACTCCTCTCACGTTCCAACCCAGGGACCCCCAAAACCCCAGAATTATCCTGTGGAGGGTGGGTTCCTTGTAGTCCAGACTTCCCCTGCTAGGTGAGTCTTCTAGGTACCCATCTGCATCAGTGTACCATCGGGTCTTGTTGTGAGAGGCTGCATTTGGCTTCAGTGAATTTTTTTTTGAAGACTCTTTTAAGACATTTGCCCATTTCATGACAGCTGATTTACGAGAGCACCTGCTCACTCTGCGCTGAGTGCTCAGCAGTTTTTGACCCAAAACAGCATGACCCCTGTGCCCCACCTTTCCTATTCACCCGATCTGACCCAGGGCAACTTTTTTTTTTGTTTCTCTGGGTGAAAAAAGTCCTCAAAGGGAAATGTTTTGCCAATGTGGAAGAGGTGAAACAAAAACCAACAGAGGCACTAAAAGGCATCAAAACTGATGAGTTCCAAAACTGTTTGAACAGTGGAAAAAAATGCCTCAATAGGTATATTGCATCAAATGGAATACTTTGAAGGTGAATGAAGTTAAAACAAGTAAGAATAAATATACAATTTTTTATAAATAAATTCCGGAGGTTTTTGGGTCCCCCCTCGGTACTTCACACCAGCCACACTGAACTGCTCATTGTTACCTAACATTTATATTTTCTCATGCCTCCATACTTTTAAGGAATTACTCCTACTTACACTTCCTTTTGCACAACCCCAGCAAACTCCTGCACATCCTTTAAGACTCATCCCTCGAAGTTTAGTTGTCCTCTGTGGTCCCAATGCACCTACACTACTGCCACATACTGCAACTGTTTATAGTGACCATCTCCTGTAAGCTCCTTCAGGACAGGCGCCACATCCTCTAGTCTCTCTAATCCTCAAGTCGACTTTCACAGCTAGCATGTAGGAGATATTTCACATCTATCTCATGGATAAGGAATGAATGAATAAATGACTGTGTGTTTAAATAGCTGTGCGATCTTGAGTAAGGTATATAATCTGAGGCTTAGTATCCCAGTATATAAAAAGAGTATAATTTATATAATTTATACAAGTATGTACCTCACAGGGTCATTCTGTAGGTACTGGCAAGTCCACAAGAAAATCTCTATTTTCATTTTCCTGTTTTCCTTTATTATTCTATATGACAACTATATGGATCTACTATTTATGGTATCACATTACCTTCCAAGTTATCAGTCGTTCCTGTAATTATGAAGAACTATTAGGGTTTCTCCTGTACTTTCAGTTTTCCAGCCTCATTAAGAAATTATCTGAAGATCAGATCATTTCTGATGTTTTCATATACAGGGTTCCAACCACATATTTCAATGCGAGTTTTTAATTACCCTGGGTTCTCTGCTATTGCGTCACTGGCAGTCGTCTTAATGCCAACAAGAGGGCAAACCCTGAAATATGTCCTTGACTTCTGGTTCCCTCAACACTGAAGACAGTCTTGAGCACAAAAGCCAATAAATACTTCCAGATTAACCTAAAAAGATATTAACTTTAAACAAAATTACAAATACTTCAAAGATATCTGTAGGTTACTGAGGACAGAATTTATATTCTATTGTCATTTACTTTCTTTAAAGTGTGTATGTGGAATAGTGACTAGCCAATATCTGGATACCCTGGTTTTTAAATCAATCAATCAAACTGGATACCCTGTTTTTAAACAAGCAAACAAACAAACAAACTTAGAAACTCTTTTCCCCTAGGCTCACAAAATCCCATCTTTCCAAATTTAGGTTTTGTTTTGGAATAAAGAATCAATGATCATGGTTTCATTATTTCAATCTTGTTTCATTTTGTTGCAATGTATTTTCCCTGCATGCTGCTGAGGAAATAATTTGTGTTTCATTGTCATCTGTCATCTACTCTCTTTAAATTCCATATGTGGGTATTAATTAATTAAATAATGTAATCTTGGTCTAAGACATATAAAATGATCTATTTTATATTGACCCTCTATATATGCTGTGAAACATTAACATTTTTAATAATTTTGAAGTTGTCTAAAAACGCAGTAGAAAAAAGAAGCAATTTTTTTAAAAATGGAGTCTACATTATTTATATGGGACATGGCTCTCAGTGAAACCATTTTCTAAAGAAAACAGGCAAGAACTACTTAATTATGTTACCTGTAATCATTCCGATCATCAGCTTTTATTCCAGGCCAATCTCTCTTCAGATATTGACTAGCCAACTTCTGGATACCCTGTTTAAAAAAATATATATTTTTTACAAAATAAGTATGTGTTGTAAAGGAGAGTCTTCCTAAAATACAGTACTTAGCAAATCCCATCTTTCCAAATATAAATTTAATTCTGAAATAAACAACCAATGTTGAAGGGTAGAACACTGTTATCCTATTTCATTACTGTCAGTTTTCTCTTGTCTCCATTTTTAGGAAAAGGGTGAGTATAAGGATGAGAAAATTGAAAACTGATATGTATTTTTACTTCATCAAACTATGTGACCAGCCATGAAGACAAACTGCCTCTGGTACATAGCGGGAAACACAGCTGTCACCTCCGCAAGGGTCTGATTACACAGCCTGACATCTCAGTGTCCCACTGTTCCTCTGCTGTGACATGTACTGCATTTCTAAATTCCAGCAGCCAAATTTTCATATACCAGCAATGGTAATAACATTTGGGGCAGACAGATATACACACTGGCTAATAAAAAAGATCAATAAATAAACCTTGGTCTTATTCCATGCCAATACTTTTCAAGGTAGATTTTAAGGGCTTTTGGCTTTTTAAATAACACCATAGCACAAATCACTTAAAATGAAAAAATTAGTTTTCCAAAGAAATATGCCCACCACTTACTGTTATCCATACAACATGAACCTGAACAAAAGAAAATATTTCTTTATAATAGGAATGGTGGGTATCAGGATTGGAACAAAGAAGACTATTTTGTTAACAAGTGAGGTTAAACTACTCACTCTGAATACAGAATGTATTTCCATCTTTAGATGGAAACATGTGCTCTAACAATGTATCAGGGCCTAATGTAACGGATTAGGAATCGTTTTGGGATGCTCATCTCTATATATACGACTATACGACTTTTAAAAGAATAAATAAAATGTTGAGATAAAGAGCAATCAATCACATTAACAGATTGAATACTTTAAGCGAGGTTGCCCAAGTAAATTTAATGCTGCTTTCTCTACATGATATCTTTCTACCAAGGTCTGCTGCCAAATCAATTTGGCTTCATGAAATCCATTGTTGAATGCTTCTGTTTACCATTTCAGTGAGCAAAAGGGTAGGAGGAACTTTAGAGAAGCTCTTTTGAATCTTAAGTTCCTTCTGAACTTGGCAATAATTTAGTTTCACTAGTTCCAGGGATTGTGAATTCTGAGAACTCACATACAACTGCATATCCACAATGCTACCACTTACATACCTTGCACTTTGGGGAACCCAATTACCAAGTCTTCCCTGAATATGTACAGTATTTTTTCACCTCTACACCTTGTTTATACTGTTTCTGTTTGCAGGAAACATCTTTCCACCACTCCCATTTCTACTCGCTGAATTCTCACTGCTCTTCCTTTAAACTTATTTTTAAATTTTCTAACACAAAATATTCAAAACTTTATATGAAAACGTGAGAAGTTTCATTGCCTAGGTATTTCATTTCATTAAAGTAGAATATTTTATCATTCTTTCTGCATTCACTAGCTAAAATTCTTCTTAAAGTGCTCTTTTTGAACAATTTGGTTATCTCAGAGGAAAGGCAAGATAAATATTTCATTGCCCAGTTTTGGTCCTAAGGTAGACAATGAATTTTTAAAGTAACATTAAGAACTCATATATTTTGAATAAAAGGTATGTTTCAATTTATTGCAGTTACTATTCTTTTCATGTGCTAATTGTAACACCTGTGGTCACTGGGCATCCCTCCAAGTTGGCTCCCATTTCATGTGACCCCAACAGATTTTGATAGTTTCTTGTTTTGTTTTGTTTTGCAGTTCCAATTCCAGATCTTCAGTAAGCTAGTTTTCCAAGGAATTCTGAGTCCTTGCAGAGAGAAACCATATTTATAGGCCACGATGTAGACACTTCCATATCCTTTGGGTTTTACTTTGTGTCTTTACAAGGCCTTTTCTAATTGCTGTATACAAAGTACCTCACCTTCTAGCCAGTTATTCTCTCTCACACCACCCTAATCATTCATAATCCTTATTACACTGTTACTGTCTGGTCTAAATATTATTTAGTCTGTTTACTAACTATAACCTCCACCAGGTAGAAAACCTGTCTATCTTTTCTTTTATTCATGATGTCTCTGGGCTTTAGCAGCAAAGAGCCTAACATTTAGTTGATGCCAATAGTATTCACTTATTACATAAATAAAGGTCACCTATGCTACTTTATTTCTAATGTAAATACCCAAACTCCTTTTGTGTTTTTGCTATTCTTAGTTAGAAATGTTTGAATCAAAATTTCCCTGGATCCTAATTTTCATATGCTCAAAGGTGGGGGAGTTTCATATGCTCAAAATCTGGGAACTATACCAGATTTCTAAGATTATGACCAAGTAGTTTTGATATAAGAGGTAATTTCCTTGGAAAATTAAAGTCAAATTTGACATTCTCCACTATTAGAAAATAACATGTGTGTATACCCCAAAGCAATGAAAAAAGACATAACAGAAGTTTATTCCACAGTTAGTATTACACATTAAATTTTTGTGAAGGTTCAAATGAGTCACATTCCCCAAATTCAAAGAACTTATGACGACAAGAATAAGAAGTATGAAACATAAAATGGGAGGTAACACATAGGTTACTGCCAAATAAATGGCAATACGTGATGTAAGCACAGAGATGAGGAAAAGCTCATCTGATATTTACTTAAATTACATCTACATGAGCTCTGGCAGGTGTGGCACAATGGATGGAGCACTGGCTCAAGAACTGAGAGGTCGTTACCAGTCATCATCAGTCCAACTCCATCAGGGCACGTGCCTGAGTCGCAGACCAGGTCCCCAGTTGGAGGCGTGCCAGAGGTAACCAATAGATGTTTCTCTCCCTTTCCTTCTCCATCCCTTCCCCTCTCTAAAACTAAATAAATAAATAAAAGCTTAAAAAAGAAAGAACTGGATCCTCTTTATTATACAAACAACATTACACCGAAATGATGTGATAGTGACTTTTTCCCAGTTTAATCACTGCTAAATTGGTTGAAGAACACTTCATACAGAATATGAGATATCATATGAGCCTCAGATTATAAGCAGGACTGAATTATGTAAAACAACTGAACTTAACAAGCATTTCAAAACATTTATTCCTCTGAACTCTGTTGGGCTTTGCTATAACCACAGAAAAACTGGACACTACGAGGATACAGAATTTACTTAAGATCACATAACTAGTTATATTTGAATTCAGAATCTAGTTATTCTAAATCTTTGGAAAAAAAAACAACAAACCCACCACTTTAGTGTGGATTTTATCTAAATCTTTAAAAAAAATTTAAATTACTTTAACTTATCTCTTTTGTGCATTATAAGTCACAATAGCAATTTCTAGAGCTCTCCACCACAAAGTTGAACTGTATTAAACTGAATGAGCCCTTCAGAGATGAGATGAGGGATTCATGAAATAGACAAACAGTGAGACCTTTAGATGAAAGACTTTATTCAAGTTAGTTCACAGAGGCAGGAATCATGACTTCTGTGTGCTCCATGCAGCTGCTCAAGATCTCATCTGCATGGACGCTCAAGAAATACCCTGTGGTCATTATAGGAAAAGTCCTAAATAGCATTTCATGCCTCTGAAAGCATTCTATACTTAATTAATTGATTTCCCTTTTATGTTATGCGTAAAGCTACATCTTATAAGTAAAAGATTTATTTATGTAGATATTAATTAAGTGGCTAAGGAAAATAAACATATGGCTGTTTCAAAAAGTGTTTTTGTTTTTAAAATCACTCCCCTAGCCCACAACAATACTCTCTAAAACGGGTGCACTAGACATGTAAATGTATTTATGTTTACCTGAGCATCCCTGATGTATAATGTTGATTTCCAGATACAGTTTACTCTGGAACAGTGGTTTCATAAAAAGGTACTATTAATAAATTCTTTAGAACATCCAACAACATCCCATTCCAACTTTTAAAAAAGCCATCAGTGTCTTATGTAAGACCTGCTTTGTTTTATCTGTCAATATTGCTCTAACAAGTGAAGCAACACAAAGAAAGCCACTATTCAGTAGACACTGGGGAAATGGACTGATGGCTTAACCTTTTGACTGTTTACATCAGCAAGCCGAGCAGGAGTGTGCTCCATGGCTCCTGCACAGGTTATTCTGTATCCATTCCTTCCCCCAACACACAGACGGCTCTACAAAATTATAGGAAATGTTATCTCTATACTATAACTTTCTGTGATGAAATTCTCAACATTATGCAAATGACATTTAAAAATTAACAAGTCTACTGCATAAGTTGGACACTTCGCATACTGATGTAAATTATACAATGACTGCCTTTACTACTATTAAGTTACTTTAAAAGTAATAGAGAACTTCCCCCTCATGCTTAAGGGCAGTTTTGAAATATTTTTCATTGCCCTATGTATATCTTCCACCTGCCTGTTTCTGAGTTATATCCCCAATCAGAAGACTACTGCATGAGAAGATCCTGGGAAGATAGTGGAGTAGGAAGCACCAGGAATCTATCTCCTAACCCAGACAATGGACTCAATGGCAGAATCGGTCTCATCTAACTGCTCTGGACCTCTCAAGTCTCTCAAAGGCTTCCAGCTTCCAGGAGAATGCTTGGGCGTTAAATGAAGTTAATTTTGGCCAATCTCTGTACTTAGCTCCACAGTAATTAACCCCCACCTCCCAGCCCAGTGGCAGGCAGCACTTGCTCCTGGAGTAGACTGCATGCAGGGTGAGCAGTAAGGGTCCTGTCCTCCAAATATTAGAGATCTGTGGTCTGATCACTGCTTCTGATCAAGGAGGTGGAGGCAGAGAGGTAGGCAGCCTTGTTGTACCCGTATTCTCCACTGAAGAAAAAGTAAACAGAGCCTTAAGGGACCTTTGGGACACCATCAAATGGAGCATATGTTTACGCATATCTTGTTGGACTTAGAGAGGAAATGTTAAATGTTCAGTTTATATGATGCTGTTGCAAATATGAGTATATAACTTCGAAGTTTGTTTAATGAAAGGTATATTCCCTTTAGGAGGCACAAGGCCAAATCTACCCAATGTTAAATATTAAATGTTAGTTACTTATTTTCAAGTTTACATCAATGATCCCCCCCATCCAGTGTTGTTTTCTCCTATAGAGTCCCTCCATTTATTCCTGAAGTAATTTATATGCAAGCATTAATTTATATGCAAGTTTTTTTAAAGATTTTTTTATTTATTTGTTTATTTTTAGAGAGAGGGAGGGACAGAGAGAAACATCAATGTGTGGTTGCCTCTCAAGCGCTCCCTACTGGGACTGGCCTACAGCCCAGGCATGTGCCCTGACTGGGGAATCGAACCAGCAATGCTGTGGTTTGTAGGCCGGAACTCAATCCACTGAGCCTCACTAGCTGGGGCTATATGCAAGTTTTAAGAGAAAACCCTACTAATTAAAAGGCACTGACTCAACTTGCCTCTACTATTTTAACAGCTTTTACTTCATTTTCCATTTTGTGGATCTAGATTGTTTAACCAAGAAATGATGGTTATACTTTTATGAATGTTTTTCCTTTTTCTCACATTTTGTGAAATTTTCTTCCAAATTGCTGGAAGCTATTAGTAAGAAAAGCAACATTTTTCCACTGTGTGTTACAGTCATCTTCTAATAAAGATTAATATTATTTGTTAACAAAAACTGAATTTGGGGGAGTTTATTTTACAATATCTAAACATCAATTAGAAAACATAAACTAGGGCTTATCAATTTTTAGAGCAAAATGTATATAATTTTGGCTTATTAAGAACAATAAGTCCTGGCTCATGTGGTTCGGTGGATTGAGTGCTGGCCTATGAACCAAAGGGTCGCCAGTTTGATTCCCAGTCAGGGCGCATGCCTGGGTTGCAGGCCAGGTACCCAGTAGGGGCGCACAACAGGCAACAACATATTGATGTTTCTCTCCCTCACTTTCTCCCTCCCTTCCCCTCTCTCTAAAAAATAAATAAAATCTTTAAAAATAAATAAAAAAAGAAAAGTGTCAGATTAGTCAGCATGACTGAACTGCCCACTTGATCTCAGCAGTTCCTTCTTTAAATCGGAAACAGGAATGTATCAAGTCAAGAAGCAAATAAAAATTTCAAGTGCTTGACCCTTAGTTATTTCAAAATAGTTCACTTTTAATTAGAGAATATCACCTGTAAATCAACTTAATCAGATGAAAACTGCTATACAGTACAACACACAAAGGCAAACAGAGTGCTGTTAAAAACCCCTTCGTGTATATATAATGATCTTGTACACCCCCTGTAGTGTGAACAACCTACTCTAGAGACCACTGATTATATCATGAGCTTTGGTCTCAGACCTGACATGGATTATATGTGTGAACTTGGGCAGGTCACTTGATCTCATGTTCTGTCTCATCATCTGTAAAATAAGGATAAGACTTCAGTAGGTGAACGGATAAATAAACTGTCACATATCCAGACAATGGAATACTACTCAGCACTAAAAAGAACTGAGCTATCAAGTCATGAAAAGACACAGAGGAATCTTAAATGCATTTTACTGTATGAAGAAATGCATTTTACTGTATACCTTTAAGATCACATAGTATGATCCGAGAGGTACATACTATGTGATTCCAGCAATATGACATTCTGGAGAAGGCAAAACTATGGAGGCAGTAAAAAGACCAGTGGTTTCCAGGGGTTAGGTGGGGAGGAAGAAACAAATAGAGGGAGCACAGAAGATTTTTAGCATGGTGAAACTATTCTGTATGATACCATAATGCTAGACACATGTTATTACACATTTGCCAAATACCACAAGCTGTGCAACACCACGAGTTAACCCTGATGTGGACTTTGAGTGATAATGACATGTCAACGTAGGTTCAATGGCTGTAACAAATATAATAACACTCCGGTGTAGGGTGTTGGCAGTGGGGGAGGCTGTGCATGTGTGGAGACAGGCTATATGAGAACTCTGTACTTTCTGCTCAAAATTACTGTAAACCTAAAACTGCTAAAAATTAAAGTTGATTTTAATAAGTACAATACCATCTATCTCGAAAGACAGTTAAAATAATCAAAGGAAATGACATAAACAAAGTACCTGACATGTATACTACAGGTACTCAAAATGTCTCCTAGTAGTACTCAGTTTTTCGCTCATTAATATATATTTAATGAGAACTAAAAGAAGTGGTCACTATCATAACCATGTAAACTTTGCCCAAAAATAACTGACAACTAATTTAAAGAAATGTTTACTAATTCACTGACCATTTATTTGATATAGAGATTTTTATTATATAGTATGATTACAGGGTCTATCAATTACAAGTTAATTCTAATATAAAAACTCAATTCAGTTGGTCAGTATATACAAGAAATATCAACACCGTCACATGTAAGTTTTTAAAAAACAGAATTTCCTGTTACAGGCTGAATGTAAATGATTGACAAAATTAGTTAACATAGCAATGTATGCATTATTAGGGCAAAAACTTCCTAAATGTTTAAAGAGGTTAATTATCAAGGGTAATGAATGAAGTAGGACTGGTTGTTATTTATTTCAAGACCACAGATATTTCTTCTTCCTTTGTTGACTTTAAATATTTCATTAATTATGCCACATAAGTGAAATGGACTCCCAGAAAACAGACATTTAATTTATAATTTATAGAAGGATGCATACAAATCATTTTGAAGTTTCTTTTTAAATTCTCACATTCCTAATTAATATTCATGAGGATAATTTCACAAAAGCAGATACAAAACTATGCCAGAGGGGGTATGGAAATATATAGTTGTGCCAGTGAAATATGTGAAAAATTTCTCTCTCCCCAAAATGGATGATTTAAGTTCAACACAAACATTTCCTAAATAATAGTTTTATAACATTTAATCAAATTATTCATTACTCAGAAATAACACTGGAGAAACAGATAATAATGTTGCACAAAGGCCGAGTTCATTTGTTCTGGACAGGTGGCCAGTCTGTAGCTCTGTGTCAGCAGCCCAAACCCGCCCACAATAGCCCTAAAGACGATTATGCAAATACCAGCCAACCCAGCTATTTTCCCAGGAACAGGAGAAGGGCTCCTAGAAGCTATAATTGTTCCGCAGTCATGTGGAAAAACAAGCAGGTTTTTTTTTTTGTTTTTTTTTTTTGCTGGAAGCAGAGTGTTTTCATTAAGGGCACAACTCTAATATGTGTGAGATATACAAACAAACACACACACACACAAAAACACATCATTAAAATCCCTGGAGAAAACTTCACGCATATGACTAGAGAAAGAAGGCTACATACCGGGATGGGGTGGGTTGATACAGGTATAGAGTAGATATAAACAAGCTGGATGTGGTAAACTACACTTTACTGTTCAAAACATTCCCTACCACCCCACCAGGATGGCGAAAGTTAAAAAAAAAGAAAAAAATAACACCAAGTATTAGTGAGAATGATAAATTGGAATCCTCATACATTGTTGGTGAAAATATAAAATGGTATAGCCACTTTGGAAAACAGTTTGGCAGTTTCAGAAAATGTTAAACAAAGTTACCAAATGGCCTAAGCAATTCTACTCCTAATTGTATACTCAAGAGACATGAAAACATATGTTCACTTAAAAACATGTACATGAAAGTTTATAGCAGCATCCTTCATTACAGCCCGAAAGTAAAAACAACCCAACTGATGAATGGATAAATAAAATGTGGTATATCTATACGTAAATCCAGTCAACGGGATATTATTAAGCAATAAAAAGGAATGAAGTACATGCTACGACATGGAGGAACCCTGAAAACAGTATGCTAGGTAAAAGAAGCCAGTCACAAAAGACCACACATTGTATAATTCCACTTACATGAGATATCTGAAATAGGCAAATTCATAGATACAGAAAGTAAATTGGTGATTGCCCGGTGCTGGGGAGACTGATGGGGAAATAGGAGTGACTGCTAATGAGTGCAAAGTTTCCTTTGGGGATGATAAAAATGTTTCTAAAAACTGATTTTGGTGATGGTTGCACAACTCTTTGAATATACTGAATGCCACTGAATTGTGCACTTTAAAATGGTGAGCTTTATGGGTATGTGAATTATATCTCAATATGGTTGTCAGTAAAAAAAAAAAAAAAGAAATAGATGGGGGGTTTATCCCCCTGCCTCTCTCTAAGGAAGTATTATACTTCTCCATCCCAGTGACACCAGGCTGGCCATGTGATTTACTTTGGTTGATGAAATATGAGTAGAAATGATATATAATATATACTTCTTCTAAGCAGAGGCTTTAAGAATTAGGATATGATTTCCATGCCATTTTTACGCTTACAAATATTCCAAAGAGAGGCTATTTGATCATACTTGAGTCTCCAAATGAAGATGATGTATGGTGTCAGATGTGTACCAGACTTACCAGTGTGATCACTTCGTAAAGTATATAAATGTCTTATCACTATGTTGTATACCTGAAACTAACATAATATTGTGTGTCAACTATAACTGAAAATTAAATTTAAAAAATAAATAAAGACGTTAACTTAGTGGTCCAAGGAGAAATCACAATGGGGGTCAGAAAATTTCTTCAGCTAAACAAGTAAACATTACATAGTGAGACTTACGGAATACTGTCAACTTATAGAAAAGCATATCCTTAAACACTTATATTTGAAAAGGGGAAAGTCTGAAGATCAACAGTTCAAGCATTCCTCCCTTCTCCAAGAAGTTAGAAAAATGAATAGCTGACTAATCTCAAAGAAAATAAAAAGAAGGAAATAAAAGATAAAGTGAAAATGAATCAACAGAAAACATATAATGGAGAAGATCAACAAAGTCAAAAGTTAATTTCCTAAAGAAACTATTAAAATAGGCAAACTTCTGGTAAAACTACTCAAAGAAAAGAAAAAATGAGGTATAAAGAAATCAACATTAGGAATGAAAAAGAAATTACACTGCTGCATGTAATAAAAGGAAAATACAAAGTTATTACAAGCAATTTGCCAATAAATTTGACCAATAAACAAATTCTAGGGAAAAACATGTTATTTTTCCAAAATTTACATGAGAAAAAAACAGATTCATCAGTCATATTTCCATTAAAGAAAATAAATAATTTTAAATCTTCACACAAGAAAACTCCAGGCTACATATGGCTTCACCAGAAAGAACTTACTAACAACAAAGAAAAGAAATAATTCCAAACTTAGAGAAATTCTTTGAGAAGGAGAAAGAGGGGAATGAATAACCTCAACTCATTTTATAGAGCCTTGATATCAAAATTCAAGAAGAAAAGATATTAGAAGAAAAATTACAGTCCAATTTCATTCATGAACAAATGGAATCTAACAATATATAAAAAAGACAGATCAAGACAGAGTGGATTTTATCCCAAGAATGCAAACTTGGCTTAACACTAGAAAAAAAAATCAGTATTATTTGCCACAAATTAAAAGTTTAAAAAAATTACGTGACTGTCTCAACAGATGAAACAACTGATAAAACTCAACATCCATTGATGATCAAAATTCTTAGCAAAGAATAGAAGATAATACCATACGCTGATAGATTAAAGAAAACTACAGCAAGCATCATAGAATGATTAGACTAAAAGATCTTCCTTTGAGACCAGGAACAAGACAAGGCTGCTGCATTCACCACAGTGCTAGAGGCACCTGACAGTGAGATAAAGCTAGAAAGAGATAAAAAGGTACAGGCAGTCCTCAGTTTGCATGGTTCCAATATGAATAAATTTCAGTAACTTGCAGTTTAGTTAATTATCACTCGCCCAACAACACCGTTTGCAGTTAAGTTACTCGTATATTAAATATGAGTAACTGCATAAAGTAGTGACTTCACTGCTAGCTCTTAGGTCCACAAATCACTGCAAATGATGGCTGTATATCATAATCAGTGACCAATCACTTCACTTCTTTCTGGGTTTGTGAGTTATTAACCACTGTGTGTCTGTTACTCAGCACACACAGACAGTAAAGACATCACTATGTTGACTCTTTGTCTTGAAGTGATAAACCCACGTGACTTTATAAAAATGTATAACCAAAAGAGGGAACTAGCCAACAAAGATGAAAGTGCAGCAAAGAAACAAAAGTGATAATGCTGTAGTGAAATTCTAACCACATGTAAATATAGCTATAGAAGAAATAGTGGTTTATGGGAATGTTCATACCACTACCATTTGAGTGACTCTGGATATGCAGTCAGAGGGTAAAGGTGAACATACTGATACAAATGAAGGAAGTGAGTGTGATTAAGTGGATGGCGGAAGGAAGGAAGGAAGGAAGGACGGAAGGAAAGAACTCACATTACAGAAACTCTCAGAGATATTTCATGACATTGAAAGGGCAAAGGATAAAGTTGGAAGCTAACCCAAGTATAGGAAAAAGAAAAACAATTCACCAAGTCACATGATGATAAAAAGACAATTACTGATCCTTGGGTGCGGCTTCCAACTTCTGGTTCATCATGTAAGGACCGTATAAGTCACCACTACATTCTAACAACAAGTAAAGAGCTGAAGAGACTGAAAAATTATCACCTTTTCTTGGAAATGTAAGAGGGGAAGGCACAGGACAAACTGCTGCCCCAAGACTGGAGAGGGAACAGGTGAATACAGGGAGTCACAACTTAACTGGTGCAGACTCAAGAGCAGAAACCTCCTTAGAAACAGTGCTAGGATAGAAAAACATAAATTTTAATTTGACAAGTTGCTGGAGGCCCTATGTGAACAATTCGGAGTTAAACACTCCAGGGGGTCAAAGGCATAGGGTGAACCCCACAACACTGTGAGAATTACCTTCAGGAGCTCATCAAGGTTCCCAGAGCAATATTGGAAGAAGAAAAAAAAACCCACCTGCTCTACCATGGGAAGGGCAAAAGGGACTATTATCAATATTGTCAAGATGTCAGTTCTCTCCAATGTGATCTATAGATTCAATGCAATTTCAATTAAAATTCCAGCAATTTATTCTGTAGATAATGATAAACTGATTCTAAGGTTTATATGGAGAGGTAAAAACCCAGAATAGCCAACACAATGTTGAAGGAGAAGAACAAAGTTCTTCTTTGGACTGAAATTACTTGACTTCAAGACTTAATATAAAGCTACACTAATTCAGACAGTGAGGTATTGGTAAAAGAATAAATAGATCAATGGAATAGAAGAGAGAGTCCAGAAATACAGCCATGTAAATACAGTCAATTGATCTTTGATGAAGTAGCAAGAAATGGAGCAAAAGGAATCTTTTCAGCCAATGGTGCTGGAACAACTGGACATCCACATGTAAAAAAAAGAAAAAAGGAAATAAGACACAGACCATACACCCTTCAGAAAAATTAACTCAAAATGGATCATACACCTACACACAAAATGCAAAACTATAGAACTCCTACAAGATAACACAGGAGAAAACCTAGATGACTTTGGGTATGGTGATGACTTTTCATATATAACATGAAAGAAACAACTGATAAGCTAGACTTCATTAAAATGAAAAACTTCCACTGTATGAAAGACAATATCAAGAGATGAGAAGACAAGCCACACATTGGGAAAAAATATTTGCAAAATACACATCTAATAAAGGACTGGTAGCCAAAATATACCCCGAACTCTTAAAACTCAACAATAAGAAAACAACCAACCTAATTAAGAAATGAGCCAAAGACCTTAACAGACCATTTCACCAAAGAAGAAAAACAGATGCAAAGAAGCAGATGATAAGATGCTCCACATCATATGTCATAAGGGAAATGTAAATTAAAACAAGATAACATTATTCACCTTTGAGAATTGCCAAAATGTGGAACACTGACAACACCAAATGCTGATGAAGATGTAGAACAACGAGAACTCTCATACACTGCTTGTGGGGATGCAAAATGGTACAGTTCCTTTGGAAGACAGTTTGGGATTTCTCATAAAACTAAATGTGCCCTTCCCATAAGATCCAGTAATCACACACCTTGGCTTTTACCCAAAGGAGCTGAAAATACGTCCACACAAAAACTTGCACATAATGTCTGTATCATCTTTATTCATAATTACCAAAACTTGGTAGAACTTGGAAGAAGGCAAGATGTCCATAAGTAGGTGAATGGATAAACTGTGGTACATCCAGACAAAAGAATATTATTCAATGCTAAAAACAAATGAGATATCAAGCCATGAAAAGACATGGAGGAAACTTAAACGCATATCAGTAAGTGAAAAAGCCAATGTGAAAAGGCTATACATACTGTATGAATCCAATTATATGACACTTGGAAAAGGCAAAACTATGGAGACAGCAAAAAGATCAGTGATTGCTGGGGTGGGGGCAAGGCAGAATAGGCAGAGCACAGAGGATTTTTAGTGCAGTGAAACTGCTGTGTACATTATAATGATGGATATATATATTTATACATTTGTCCTAACTCACTAGGTGTACAACACCAAAAGTGAACTCTAATGTAAACCATAGACTTCAGGTGATTTTGATGGGTGGGTGTAGGTTCATTAATTGTAAGAAAGGTGGGGGATGTTGATAATGTGAGAGATTATAATTGTGTGGGAGTAGGTGGTATATGGGAAATCACTCTACTTTCTCCCTCCACTTTTTGGTGTGAAGCTAAAATAGCTCTTAAAAAATAAGTCTTTAAAGAAAAAACAAGCATTGCTCAAACTCTTATTTTTTACTGCTTTAGTATTTGTGTATATTGTGAAATAATCACAGTAAGTCTAATTAATATGTCACCAAAGTTACAGAATTTTTTTCTTATGATGGTAAGTTTTCAGATTTACTCTCTTGGCAACTTCATGAACTGTAGTTACCACGCTGCACCTTACATCCTTGTGATCTATCTCACACCTGCAAGTCTGGGCCTTCTGACTCCCTTCATCTACCTCACCTAGCCCCAGCACCCTACCTCTGGCATCCAATCTGCTCAGACTATTCTTAATGAGTATTTTACAAAGAAATAAAACACTTAATTCTCATCATTTCCAAAGCTTTAAATTAAGTGTATATACTAAATAAATGCTACGTTTACTATTTTTCATTTCCTTTTACACTTACAAATGATAGTAAAAATTTGACAAAAATTGTTTCAAAGTCACAGAACAATCCTAATTTTTCCTTTAAGATCACTTTGCACAGTTATAGCTTGCATGGTCATTTTCGCACAACCCTGCACCAGCATGCAAAATGAAGGCTGTTGTATAAGAACAGGAGAAACAAAACTGCTACATTCTCAGACGGCATGGTTATGCATACAGAAAATTTCAAAGAAAAATTATTAGAATTTAAAATGTCCAGCAGGTTACTAAATCCAAAATCAAAATACAAAACTCTACATATGATCAAAAGTTAAAATATGAATTTCTTAAAATATGTCAATTATAATAAATGCCCACAATTCTAAAGGATGAAATGATATGAGGATAAAATTTATCTGTAATTTATTTGGCAGCAACACCTGTCCTGAACTGAGATGAAGCTATTTACAGTTTTCGTGTCCCAAACACTGTGGGGGTATAACATATGGTATACGTACTGCATAACTTTGCTAAAATCCAACTTTTTAATTATGAAATACATCTGCCCTGAAGGGTTTCAGATAAAGAGATTGTGTTCTTATAGCATTAAAAAAACACATTAAGTACCTAGGATTAAAGTTAACAAAAAAGTTCAAATCCTCTATTGAGAAAAATTATAAAATTTTTACTTAAAGACATTAAACAATATTAAAAATGGAGAGACATGCCTAGCTGATTGCACATCCCATTTTACAGATTGTTGGTTCCTTCCAAGTGGTCTATAAATAAATGTGATATCAACCAAAATCCCAATGGTCTTTTGGTAAAACTTGACAAGTGATATTAAAATTTGCATGAAAGTACAAAATGCCAAGAATTGTCAAAAGAGAGAACAATATGAAAAGACTTTGTATACCAGGTATTAAAATTTATTGGAAAGCTGTATGAATTAAGACAGTGTAGCATCTGTACATAAAAAGGAAAGGCAAATACAATAAAACATAAAAAGAAAACCCTAGCAAGAGATGCACAGACACATGGACAATACAGGACAAAAGTGGCTCTGCTTAAAACAAATTTGTATGAAAGGGTAACTTCATTAAGTGATGCTAGCACAACTGAGTATCCCTATGTGAAAAGGTAAAACTGGAGTTCTACTTCATACTATACACTAAATCAATTCCAAGTAAATTATGAATCTAAAGTACTGTATAGATCTAAATATACTATAAAACTTTTGGAAAAGGATATTGGAGAATATCTTTTGTATAATGGAAAATAACCATGAGGCAAAATATTCATAAATTCAACTACACTAAAATGAAGATCTTTTGCTTATTAAAAGGCACCTCTCTTTATTAAAAGGGTCCACGGGCATCTTACACTACATTTCTGTGTGTCTTGTAAGCAGAGGCAATGACTGCCTCTATTCCAAACTATCTCTTCAAAGACATCTGTATTATAACAAACAGCGCTGAAGGACAGAAATAATGTTTCCCTTTTGGCAGGTCTGGTTATTGTCCAGTACGATAAAGATAATGGTTCTCTCCAGGACAATGGTCAGATTTGTTTACTGTCCACTTTAAAAGACTGAGGTTCCCTAAACAATCCACTAACGGCACTTGGTCCTCTTTGCATTGCTCTGTGCAAATCGGGGCTTAGGGAACCAGCAACCTAACGCTGTCACTCTGACTAGTGCTATTGCCATGAGTAGTCTTTCGTGTCTGAACACAAATCTCGTTTCTTTTTCCAACACCCAGAAAGTATCTTAGCTTGCAAACAGGGTAAAATCTCAAACCCTTGAGAGTTCTTGACACCTCTTCTAAGAGTGAATTAAAAAGAAAAAAACCACAATCCAGACAGTGGGAGGAGATATTCTAACCATGTTACCAAGTCTTCTATTTCAAATATATACACAACTATAAATAAGAAAAAGAAATAAAAATTAATGGGAAAAGGGTTAAATACCTGAAGGTCTTCACAAGAGGATATAATCAAATAGTCAAAAAACATTTAAAAGGGTTTTCAATCTCATTAATAAGGGACATACAAATAAAAAAATACGGTATCATTTCATACCCACCAGATTGGCAAACACTTAATCTGACAATGTATGATATGGGAACTCTGACACACTCCTGGCATAACGTACAACCACTTTGGGAAATTATTTAGTAAAGCCAAAGACACATTTAACCTTATGATACAGCCGTTCTACTCCCAATACATGACATAGAAAAAGTAATGCATGTGTAACAGGAGACATGTACATAAAAGATCACAGCAACACTTTTCATAAAAAACAATAAATGAAAACAATTCGAATATCTACCAACAGTAGAATGAATAAATTGTGATTTATACACACAATAGAAAACGATAGATTTCTGGTCAAGATGGCGGCATAGGTAAACATGGCTCGCCTCCTTGCACATCCGCATCAAAATTACAACTAAAATATAGAACATCCATCACTGAAAACCACTAGAAATCGAGTTGAATGGAAGTCTGACAACTATGGAATTAAAGAAATCATATTCATCCAGACTGGTAGGAGGGGCAGAGATGTGGAACAGGCTGGTCCCACACCCACATGCGGTAGATAAAAATTCAGGAGGGATATCTCAGGAGTGAGGTGTCACAGTCCCACAACAGGTCCCCCAGCCCAGAGTTTCAGTACCAGGAAGGTAAGTCCCTATAACTTCTGGCTGCAAAAACCAGCAGAGATTGAGTTGGTAGAAGAAGCTGCTGGGATCCCAAGTAGTTCCTCTTAAAGAACCCACATATGGACTTAATCAGGCTCATTCCCTCTAAGCTCCAGCATGGGGTATCAGTTTAAAAGGCACCAGTGGCATACAGGGAGGAGGTGAAGGCTCTGGTATCAAGGCAAGAGCTGGGGGACAGCTTCCGCCAAGACAGAAAGGCCATTGTCCCTTTTTTGAACTCTCCCCCACAGAGCCACAGAGACGACAGGTGCCATATCTGAGGCTCCATCAACCTGGCTAACATGTTTGCCCAATCCTGGAGATCCTCTGAAACTCCATTCCACCCTACATATGGGCCCACCCAAGCTCTTAACAGAGACTTTTCCATATGAATGGCTGATCTTGGCTCGTGTTTCACAACTTCCTAAATCCTATCAAATAAGCAATAGCCAATCCCAGTGAGGCCCTGGACCCCATACCTCTTGCTCAGTGGCTCCAGGTCCAGCACTAGCATCAGCCAGCCTAGATTCACAGCTTGGTTTATCCTGGTAATCTTCAAAGCCAAGCACAAGTAGCAACCACCTCAGATTGCTTTATAGCCCAGGCAGGGTGGCCCTGGGCAAAACACAGGTGGGAGTTGACCTTGGCCTGCACCACCAGGCAAACCCCAGAGCCTGTGTACCCAGTGGACAGCAACAGACCATGGTGGAGCACTACCACCCTGCCCCTGCACAGCTGATCATCCACAGAGCGTGAAGGTTGGTGATAAGTGGTTGTGGCCAATCCTTGCAGCTGGCTGGCCTGAGTAAATCCCTCCCACTGGCCTGCCAACAGCAATCAAAGCTCAACTACAAGAGGAGGGTGTACTCAGCCCACATGAAGGGTGCACCTCGAGTACCCAACTTGGGTGACAGGGAAGGTTGTGCCACTGGACCCTACAAGACATCTGGTACATTAGGCCACGCTATCATAGCAGCTCTACCTAATACACAGAAACAAACACAGTGAGGCTGCCAAAGCGAGGAGACAAAGAAACATGGCCTAAATGAAAAAACAGATCAAAACTCCAGGAAAAGAACTAAACGAAATTGTGATAAGCAATCTATCAGATGCAGAATTCAAAACACTGGTTATAAAGATGCTAAAGGAACTTATTGAGGACCTAAACAACATAAAAAAGATCCAGTCAGAAAGGAAGGATACACTAACTGAAATAAAAAACAATTTACAGGAAAACAGCAGTAGAGTGGATGAAGCTGAAAATCAAATCAATGATTTGGAACATAAGGAAGCAAAAACAACCAATCAGAACAAGAAGAAGGAAAAATAGCTTCCAAAAAAATGAGGACAGTGTAAGCAGCCTCCAGGACAAATTCAAGCATACCAACATTCACATGTTGGGGTATCAGAAGGAGAAGAGAAAGTGTAAGAAATTAGAAATCTACTTGACAAAAGAATGAAAGAAAACTTGCCTAATTTGATGAAGGAAAACTTCCCAGGAAGCAGAGAGAATCCCAAACAAGATGGACACAAACAGGCCCAAACCGAGACACATCATGATTAAAATGTCAAAGGTTAAAAATAAAGAGAGAATCTTAAAAGTAGCAAGAGTTACCTACAGGGGAATTCCCATAAGACTGTCAGCTGATTTCTCAAAAGAAACTTTGCAGGCTAGAATGGACTGGCAAGAAATATTCAAAGGCATGAAAAGTAAGGACCTACGGCCAAGATTGTTCTACCCAGCAAAATTATCATCTAGAATCAAAGGGTAAATAAAGAGCTTCTCAGACAAGAAAAAAACGAAAGGAGTTCATCATCACCAAACTATTATTATGTGAAATGTTAAAGGGATTTATTTAAGAAAAAGACGAAGATCAAAACTATGAACAGTAAAATGATAACACATACATATCTATCAACAATTAAATCTAAAAAACAAACTAGGCAAACAAGAACAGAGACAGAATCATGGATATGGAGAGCATTTTGATGGCTGCCAGATGGGAAGGGGGTGTGGGGTAATGGGTGAAGAGGTGAGGGGCTTAAGAAGTGCAAACAGGTAGTTAGAGAATAGCCATGGGGATGTAAAACACAGTTCAAGAAACGGCGTAGCCAAAGAACCTACGCATGACTCATGGGCATAAATGACAGTGTGGGGGTTGCCCGAGGGAGTGGAGGGTGCTGGATTGAGGGGGACAAAGGCAGAAAAATTGGGACAACTGTAAAAGCATAATGAATAAAATATAATTTGTTGTGAATAAATTATATTTTAATGAACCTTAACAAATATAGCAACATAAAAGAGCAGTTTGAATCTATAAACATTATGAGTGACATGAGACTCAACAAATACATTCAATGTGATCTATTTACATAAAGTTTGAAAACGGGGTTAACTACACTATATTCTTTAAGGATGCATACACAGCTATGAAGAAAGCAATGATTATCACAGGTCAGAGTAGTACTTACCTCTGGAGGCAAATAGAGGGTATAATTTTAAAAAAACAGCTTCCAGGGTGCTGGAAATTTTCTATTTCTTTACTTCAGTGGCAATTACATGGAAATTTGCTCCATAATTGTATATTCAGTGTACATTTCTATTGCTGGCATTTTAAAATTACTTCTATATGTTTCATAATTTAAAAAAATTCCTTATTGTAAATGACTGGACCATCAAATCTTTAGATCTTAGATGGACTATATAAATTTACACATATACATTTATTCATATGCAAAAAGGGAAGAATCTTATTTCCCAATTATGGTATTTTCCCACTTCCTTTCTTAATTAACTCAAAAGATAGCACAATAGGACCAAATTGCAAGATTACATGAATCACTTAAAAGGATCATCTTATAATAACATTAGAGATATCTAAGAATATAGGCTATTATATAAACTTTTAAAAAGGTGCAGCAGATTAATATTTAACATTTATATCAAGTATTACTTCTCCGCATCATGGATTAAATCACCAAAAGGCTCTATTCAGTAGTAATATTCAAATATTATTAGTTTTCATAAGCAAATATTCACCACTCTATCCAGTTTTCTGGGCAACTTGTCAAGTAATATATAATTTAAATTTTTTATTTGTTTAATTGCTCCTTCCTATCTTGGTTACCAGATCCACCAACGATTTATATAATTAAAGGAATTAATCAGCTAAATTACATACAACTTTTATTGTTCTCTGATCCACTGTATACACTATAGGTAAAATAATATTTTCAGATTACAAAACTGTTTCTGTACTTTTTCAATCAAAAACGTGTTAAAGACTGCTAGTTTTAGTGGTATCCATATTTTTCTCTTCTTCAAGGCATACACATTGATGAGTTTTTCCAGCTTCCTCTTAAATTAGATGTGACCATTTGACTGAGTTTTGGCCAATGGGATGGGGAAGTAATGTGTATACATTCAGGTCTGACATACGAGACCTCCCATGTGCGAACCTTTTCCTTCTTCCCTCTCTGCTAACTGGATGCAGAGGGCGTGAGCCCTAAAGGATCTAGGAGCCTCAACATTAAAGCCTCCTGGATTACTAACTTATCACATGAACGTCATTCAACAAATTTGTACAATAAAGTGTTAAGTGAATGAGAAATAAATTTGTTTGCAAAGCCTCAGAGTTTTTCAAGTTGTTGGTTAAAGCAATTAGCCTATCCTGCTGAAAACAGAACATTTACCAGTAAAAGTTACCAGTAACTTTTTGTTTCCAAATTTGTTACTATTGATACATTCAGGGCCTGCCACTACCCTGTATGTCACCTTTGTATGATTTAGAGACCTTTTTAATAGATACATTAGGAAAAGGCGCCCCCTCTGGGAGGATATAACTCCACAGGAAATAGCTTGGCAAGGCAACCTTACCTCTGTGAAGGAAAGAGGTCCCTTTCTCAAAGGGCCTGTGATAAGGCATTCGGCTTGCCGAGAAAAACTAGAACTGGATTTCAATTTCCTACTGAACTGTACTTGGCAAGGGCACAAACTGTTCAACTGTTCTAGAAGGCCCTGAACAAACTTCTCTACTGTTCCTTTTCCAACAACAGGAACATGTTGCACCTAAAGTTTCTATGATGTTTTCTATATCAACTATAATTCAGTAAAACAGGTACTTAATTTTTCTGCATATATGCAAGGTAATTTTTAGGTTAAAAAACTCAGAAAATAATTCTTATAGTTAAGATTTAAAATTAAACATTTAAATCTAGGTGGTCAATTTATTCTTTTATTCTAATACATTTCAAGAAGAAAGCTAGTTTGTTTTTCAAAAAATATAAAGTAAATATTAAATTTCTCATCCTGGTAAGTAAAATCCATTGCAAACAAAGTAAAGACATACTTTTCTCTGTTATTAATTTAATATTGCCCCAAGTTCCAGTTCTCCTGACACTATAAAATTAAGGCTAGGATAACTACTGTGGAGGGTGGTGGAAGGCGTCCAGTTGGCCAAGACATTTGAGCTTATAGCACTACTTAAGAAAATCAACTTCTTAGGAGCTGAGGTTGCTTATCTGAATACGAGTTACAGTGGCTATCTTCAATTACAAACAGGGTATCTCCTGTTACAAATTTCCTCAAGTTCAACCCATGGAGATTCAACCAAAGGTATGCTATTATTGTGAGTATTAAATTGAGCCTATGAAATGCCTAGCATAGTGACTGGGATCAGATAGAGTAAGAATCACTGCATTCTTAAACTTAACCATAAAATTCTAATGACTACTGACTCTGTTACAACTGTTTAATTCATCAACTAAAAAAAAAAATAATAACTTTACAAACAATATTTACAAAGTCACTTCCAAATCTTAATTACAAGATTCTATTGATCTACAATAACAGAATTCGAACTCTGTTTTTTAGAGGTTACGCACGTATGTTAAAGACATACATTAAAATTAGGTAAGGTCCAACCGGTGTGGCTCAGTTGGCTGGGCATTGTTCCGCAAAGCAAAAGGTCACTGGTTTGACTCCCAGTCAGGGTACATGCCTGAGTTGCAGGTTCAGTCCAGTCGAGGCATGTGCGAAAGGCAACCAGTCAATGTTCCTCTCTCACACTGATGTTTCTCTCCCTCTCTTTCTCCCTCCCTTTACCTCCCTCTTCCTCCCTCTAAATATAAATAAATAAATAAGATCTTTAAAAATTAGGCAAATGGTGGGTAAATATTGCATATAAAACAATGTGCATATTATATACAAAATAATTCATTAATTTTCTAGTATGTTATATAAAAATATTCTAATACGAAAGATGGGAAGGAAAGTAAAAAAGGTCCCTTGCCTGAATTTCTGCAAGAACTTTTGGGAAGCCCCTATGAATTGATTTTAAAAAGAAAAACAACCGAGCCCTGGCTGGTGTATCTCAGTGGATTGAGCACCAGCCTGCGAACTAAAGGGTCGCTGGTTTGATTCCCCAGTCAGGGCACATGCCTGGGTAGCGGGCCAGGTCCCCAATTAGGGGGCGCACGAGGGGCAACCACACACAGATGTTCCTCTCCCTTTCTTTCTCCCATTCTCCCCCCTCTGTCTAAAAATAAAATAAATAAAATCTTTTTTAAAAAAGAAAAACCACCAATAATAAAAACATGTGAATAGCAAATACAGCAGAATGCGCTGCAAATAGCTACAAACATGAGAATATGCAGACACCAGTATTCAGAGACATGAAACTGAAAATTAGTTACTATTTCTGACCCAGCTTGGCAAAAAGGGTAATGACTGGCAACATCTACCTCAGGTAAGGGTGAGATGCACCAGGTCCTCCTGTGCAGAGTCCTCCCCACCCTCTGTTTCACTGTCAGTAGTTTCAGTTACCCGCCCCTCACCCGTTAGTCACTCGCAGCCATCTAGGTTACAGATCGACTTTCAAGCAGTCACTATGCTTGTGTTAAAGTAACCCTTCTTTTACTTAATAATGGTCCTCACACTCAAGAGCTGTGATGCTGGCAATTCAGGTATGGCAAAGAGAAGCCATAAAGTATATTTCCTTTAAGTGAAAAGGTGAAAGGTCTCGACTTAATAAGGAAAGAAAAAATCATACTCTGTGGTTGCTAAAATCTGTGTTGAGAATGAATTTTCTATCTGTGAAATTGTGAAGAAGGGAAAAGAAATCTGTGCTAGCTTTTCTGAGAGATATCACATTCACATAATTTTATTGTTACAGTATAGTTATTATTTGATTTTATTATTAGTTATTGTTGTTAATTTCTTACTGTGCCTAATTTATAAATTAAACTTTATCACAGGTATGTACAATAATTTCCCCTTACCTTTGGGAGATATGGTCCAAGACCCCCAGTGGATGTATGAAACATATATTATATTTTTTCTTATACATACATACATTTTCACTCAAAGGAAGCACTTCACGGCTTCTCTTTGGCATATACAAATTGCCAGCATCACTACTCTTTGAGTTTTGGGGACATTATGGAGTAAAACAAGGGTCACTTAAACACAAGCACTGTGATACCATGATAATCAATCTGATAACCAGATGGCTACTAAGTGACCAACAGGCGGGTAGTGTATGCAGCATGGATACACTGGACTGACGGATGATTCACATCCTGGAAGGGATGGAGGGGAGCTGCAGGAGAGTCATCACACTACTCAGAATGGTGTGCGATTTAAAACTTAAGAATTGTTCACTTCTGCAATTTTCCACTTAATATTTTCAGACCGCAGTCGGCCATAGGTAACTGAAACCATGGCAAGTTAAACCATAGATAAGGGGGGACTGCTGTATAGGAAAATAATGTAGATACATAGGGTATCTGCAGTTTTAGGAATCCACTGGGGATCTTGGACATATGCCTTGCAGATAAAGGGGAACTACTATAAAATCATTAGTAAAAATATAAATTGCTGAAGCATGTAAAAATTTTTGCTTATTAGAAAAAAGGTTTTTAATTGTTTTACCTATCAGTATCTATCAAAAATTTTAGTGCAGGTATGCTTTGTTGTAGGGATGTCATTTTCAGAATTAAAATAAAAGCACAAGTATAAAAAGATAAACAAAAATGTTTACTGTTGTATTGTTTTTAACAATTTAAATCAATATGGATGTTAAATAACTTACACCCATAATAGGAAATATGATGCTACCAATAAAATTGAAATCTTTATTCACTTGAGAAAAATATAAATGATAAAAATACTATTACACATGAAAGATGTAGATTAGGTTTAAGTATAATCCTATTTTTTCATAAAGGATAAAAAACTACATATTAAATGAGCACACATAAATGATTCATACCAAACATAAGAGGGTGAATTTGAAAAGAAATTTTTATAACATTAATTTTACCTTATGTGTCTGTATTATTTGAATTGTTAAAATGACAATTTTTAAATTAAAAAAAAATCTTATGAAACAGTCAAAATGTCTGACATGTGCCCAAATAATGGGACAGAAATGTTAGCTTTATCATTTTTACTGTTATTTTAACCAAAGTTATAAGGAAAAAACACAGTAATCCATAATATTAAATGATATGATATATATACTTGAATTTATATTCTGAATAAATGTAACTAGAAGAGGAAACAGAACATAGGCAATCTTATACTTTGCCTTGAATTCTTATCTTCGGATACAACAAAAAAACACCAGCCATTGGGAGTACCTGTTCACTGCCAAAGATAAGGCAGAAAGTCCTGAAATAAAGTACAAGCCATGATGTAACATAAAACTTATCTATAAAACTGTTCCATGATTTCTAGTAGCAAATATTTATGTACCCTTCTTCTATAAACAGAAATGGAACTTTCTTTTTACTTGGCATCAATGTGATACCAACGAGTACTTTGTAGGGCTATGCTTTTGAAAATGCCATAAAATGTACTGAGTTTTTTATAATGTGCAAACACTGTATCTCTCAGAATTCACACAATATTTGCTAAATGACTGTATATACAATACAAATGACACTGATGATGTTGTCATTTCATTTCAGCTTAGCAACAACTGTTAGTTACTCATTAACCCCATTATGTAGAGGAGGAAATAGTTTAAATAATTTATTTAGGGTGATTGTGTTAACAAACGGTGGTAGACCCAGAATTAGAACTCCAATGGTCTTATTCTGTTATTTCTTTTTTAATTTTTAAAAGATTTCATTTATTTATTTTTAGAGAGAAGGGAAGGGAGGGAGAGAAACATCAATGGGCTGTCTCTTGTACAGGCCCCAACCTGAGACCAAACCCACAACCCAGGCATGTGCCCTGATCAGGAATTGAACTGGAAACCTTTTGCTTTGCAGGATGATGGTCAATCAACTGAGCCACACCAATCAGGGTTTAAAAAAATTTTTTTAATTGATTTTGAGAGGGAGGAAGAGGGGAAGAAAAGCAAGGTGTGAGAGGTAGGCTAGGAGGGAGAAAGGGAAACATCAATTTGTTCTTCCACTTATTTATGCATTGGTTGATTCTTATATGTACCCTGACCAGGGATCAAACCTGCAACCTTGGGGTATTGGGATGCTGCTCTAATCAATAGTGGTACCAAGCCGGCATCTGTTGTTTCTTCACATAGTACAAACAGCCTGTGAAAGTATGAGCTTTTTCCAAAAGTTAAAAGTGAAAAAAAAATCCCAGGGCATAAGCAGGAACAGAAAAACATAACAGAAAGAAGCAGAAAACCTGACAATGATAGCAAGTCAAACCGTAAAAAGTAAAGAATTGACCCAAAGCATCCGTGGCATAACTAGGACAGTAGGATATATCTGTGTATTCTGTTTAGTAATGGGAGTTTCTTTCATCAAAGATGATCTCTCACCTCATCCCATGCCATGCATCTCAGCATACAGAAGATCCAAAATTTACCTCTGATCTCCCTTCACACAGGGTTCATGACAGCCTATTAATTGGCATATTTTGTTATTTATACAGGTAACAAGCATTTCAGAGACGATTCCCCACAAATAGAATGGCTTGCTTAACTATGTATGCATCACTATTGCTGAATTAATGCTGTGTAACAACTCTAAAAATGTTAATGGCTTACACTGAATGCTGATTTCTTACTCTGATTCAGGTTGTGGGTCAAATTCAGTTCACTTTCACTTATATTTCACTCTGGGACCCAGTCTGAAGGGACAGTAGCTACCTGGGACAAGCTATTCTTCTGGTAAACGGCAGAAGTACAAGGGAGTGGGAAGAAACTTGCCAGGCCTATTAAAGTCTCTTCTCAAAAATGGCCTACTGTCACTTCCACCTCCATTCTATTAGTCCAAGTAAGCTATATGACCAAGCCCAAAGTCAGTGAGTCAGGGGTGTATATTTCAGCCCAAGAAAAAGGTGAGGAATGGTTAGTTGATGAGCAATAATTCAATGTACCATAAACTATAAGAGAAGTTCGTGGAAAAATTTTATTTGAGTTCAATAACGAACATGTAAACATAGCCAAGGTGTTGATCAAGTAACTCGCTATCAAATTCTCACATGACTAAGAGCTAAGAGGAACAGTAAATATGTGAATGACAAAATCAACATGCAAAACCTTCTCAATATACTGACACGGTGGGTAAACTCAATACAACAAAACTGCATAGCAATAAAAGTCCTGCTGTGGGTTCAGTACAGGATAGAGAAGATCCGATTTAATGGCAATATATGTAAAAGATTTAGTGATTTAGAATTTAAGCTACCTAAAAGGATAATGCAACTCAGCCTCTATTAACAGTAATAATAACATCATTGAGTGACCAGTACCTATGAAATACATTAGTAAAATTTTTAAAAATAAAAACGCAGGAGAAATAGTCTGCTCTTCTCTGAACCAATCATATCTACAGGATTATTAAATTGGGTTCTGATATGAGTATCAATACTTGAGGAAAAATGACAGAAAACAAAATAGGTACTGTAAAGGGTTTAAAACTGAGTCACATAGGTCATTCAAGTATAAATAGAATAAACTACAAAATTTTAAGACTGGGAAGACTGGGAGAGAGACGTAGACCTGCAGAAACAGATAAGAACAAGCATAAAAGTTATCTTCAAATTCCTAAAAGACTATCATGTACCCATAAAGGGTACTTGGAAGGGAAGACTTTTGCTCAGTATAAACAGGAACTTTCTTTTCTTTTTAAAGGTTTTATTTATTTTTAGAGAGAGGGGAAGGGAAGGAGAAAGAGGGAGAGAAACATCAATGTGTGGTTGCCTCTCACACACCCCTTCCTGGGGACCTGGCCCACATCCCAGGCATGTGCCCTGACTGGGAATCAAACAGGCAGCCCTTTGGTTCGCAGGTGGTGCTCAATCCACTGAGACACACCAGCCAGGGCTAAATAGGAATTTTCTAACTGGAAGATGAATGTCTTGAGAGACAGTGAAATTACTATCACTGAATATAAAAAGAGGCTTGCAAGGTCTGTCGTGGTTGGCAAATTTTTACTGTAAAGAGCCAGAGAGTAAATATTTTGGGTTTTGAAGACCATCTGATTCCTGTGTCAACTCTGACAATGTAGCAAGAAAGCAACCATAGATAACACGTAAACAAATGGGCATGACTTTGGTTCATGAAAATTTTACTTACAAAAACAGGCATCAGGCCAAATGGCTAGAGTTTGCCAATCACTCCTCTACTAAAAAGAAAGACTAAATGTAAAGAGGGTTGAAACTCACAATCTTCACACAACTTCTAGCTCCAAGGCCCCATCAAAAGTCATTAAAGTAATTCAATAATACACAGAAATAGGTGGAACCAAAGGTATATAAAATATATAATGAGATATCACATACACATGCATGCATACATTTATAAATCATATACAAAAACAAGGCTGCTAAAAACATATACAGAATAGGTCATCCTCATTAAAATAGATTTGAGAGGTAGCTGCTGAACATACAAGGCTCTTGAACAGGGCCCATTATGACAGGACATTGGAAAGATCATAAAATGGACATAGGTACCCAGGTGCCACCATAATGATTTTTCAGTATCAAACGAATAAGACATTAACTACAATCACAATCCTTAAGCAAGCTTTTCATATCTACACAGGAAGACAACAGGACATACGGAAATTGCTTGCTTAGAGGCCCTTTACGTTTGTTGGATATTATTTTCCATATACAGGCATGGGAAGAAATTTATTCTAATACATCTCAGGCAAGGCGAAAGAAAGTTAAAATTGGGTTTTATCAAGAGCCCAGAATTTCTACCTTAGGGAAAGTAACAAGTCAAAACATCTCCCAGTGCCTCTCCAGTAAGCCCTAGATCAAAGGTTTTCCAACTATTTGTTACTGGTCCACAATAATGTCTAAGTATAGAAATAAAAACGTGGGCACTTAGATACTTTTATAGCAATTTAAAATTGGTTAGTTTGTCAACAATAAGGCAAGAGATAAAACAATCTGAGAAAATGTAAACATTTATTTCTATAATTAGTCATTTTATAATCACTTAAAATTTTAATCAAACCTGTAATTTATAAGTTAATATTTTCTGTTAAATTAAGTAAATAGGTATTTTCACCTATTTACAGATTGCAAAAAGTTTAACTGGTCTTTTTTGGCAAGAAAAGATACATGTTCTCTGAATGAGGTAGAAGTAGTAAATCAAATGATAACAATGGAAGTTATTTGAAAACAAGGAAGACCAAAGAGTTCATTCTAATTTTACTTTTAAGTATAATTGACAGTGAAATGCTAAAGCCACAGTGTGTTATTTGCAGAGGTACACTTGCTATAAAATAACAACCATCAAAACCAAAGTGATGTTTTTATAGAAAACATAAAGATGTAAGTTCAAAACAAAAATAATTAATTTGAAAATGAGGACTACTGAATCAGACAACCAAGAAAAGCAGATGTTCCTTCTTTAACATATATAAACATTAGTGCTTTCTAAGCTTCTTATACAGTAACTCTTAAGGATACTAAAACTAAAAACAAAAAACAACAAAAAAGTGTATCTTGACATTAGGGAAACACTCTATGAAAGATGTTTGCATGGAAATATTCAGTGAATCTGCAAGAAAGAACCAATTTTTGATGACACCATAGTTTGATGCATTCAGTAACTGGTTAATAAAATGAAAAATAATTCATAGAACACACAAACCTAGCAAAATATTTTTAGTGAACCATCATAAATGTAAAGAAAATGCAGCAATTCTTTTCGTATATGCATGATTTGAATATGATGGCATTGTGAAGGAAGAATGTTTTCAGTTTCATTGCCAAACGTAACTAACTCTGAATTGTATAAATCTATGAAAGATTATAGAGTCTACAAATGGGATTTGGAATTTAAATTTTGTGTAAAGGTATATTCTAATGGTGCAAATGTAATGACAGAAACATATTCTAGACAGTTACTCAGATAAAGGATTTTACTAGAGTGTAAATCAATGCACTGTTTTCTTCATCGAGAAACTATTGCTATGATTAAAAAAAAAAAAAGGTCACCAGTCTAATCAGTACCCCGAGTGGCATAGATAATACTGGACTACTTAAAGGTTAATGTAATACATTAGTATTCTCATTGACTGATAATATGGAAACTGAAAGTTTACTATTGTTATTATATGCTGAGGTTCCACAAGTATCCAGGAGAAATGTTCTGCAGGAAACGAACAATGAAATGAACCCTTAGTATTTCTGCAAGATAAGAAAAATATTGGTACCACCTGGCTGGTGTAGCTCAGTGGATTGAGCGTCGGCCTACAAACCAAAGGGTGGCCGTTTTGATTCCCCAGTCACGGCACATGCCTGGGTTGCAGGCCAGGTCCCCAGTAGGGGGCATGTGAGAGGTAACCACACATTGATGTTTCTCTCCCTCTCTTTCTCCCTCCTTTCCCCTCTGTCTAAAATTAAAATAAATAAAATCTTTAAAAAAAATTGTTACCAATGTTTTAAAGATGTGAATTGGACAGCCAGACTTGTCTCACATATTTGGTATTTTTAATGGTCTTCATATTTCCAAGTAAGGTAGGCATACAAATGTTTCTCAATGGCCCATAAGGTCAAAGCAAAAAACAAAGTTAATATAGTACGAAAGATCAGTGTTCTTATAGAAATTTATGACATGTTCCTTAATTTAACAATAATTTTCAATGAAGTTGGTATGATTAGATATTGTACATTTGTTGAAAGATTATCACTACACACCTTACAAATTTTATAGAACATTTTCAATCTTTTTCCTATCAAAAGAAGATCCACATATTGGAAACTTATGAATCCAGAATCCATTTCTTTAATTGAAAGGTAATTTAAATTTCACTGTAGCTTGATAGGATAAATTGTTAGAACTCACTACTAATAAAAGATTGAAAATTGAATCTTGAAAATAAAAAATCACTTGCTTCAGCTCGGAAAAAGCTAGAAATGAATACTTGAGTTTGCTGAAACTCCTTTGAAATCTCTTCTCCAATTCTCATCAACATACCCCATGAGTCTGGTTTCTCTACTCTGAATGTTGTTAAAATGCAGGAATAATTTAGATATACATTATCTACTGTCAGTAGCTCTGTTGTTCATCCAACCTAGACCAGTAAATCAATAGCAAGAAGCAAATTCATTTGTCATATTAAAAATTTTACTGATATATACAGTGTTTGTTTAGAGTGCACATACAAGCATTTATTAAATGGGAGCTGCAATTTCACTAAACTGTGTGTAGTTAGTATGTGGAATGACAAAAAAGTTATGAATATGCTAGCAACTCTCTATATTAATAGGCCAGAAAAGAATTTCAAGTCACAACATTTAATTTTTCTAATTCTTTTCTTTTCCCTTATGTATGACTGTTTTGTTTTTACTCAAATGTAATTTGTTTATCCAATCTAAAATTTTAACCTTGTACTTTGTCTTTTTAAATTTTATTTTTCCAGTAGTTCACTTTTACTATATTTTACAAAAGTGTCCACCCACAAATTATTAGGAAAAATAAAGTCCTTACAATAGATATCTCAACACACACAACTCTAGTGTACAGGTTGGCAAATTACATCCTACTGTTTCTCTAAATTGGAACACAATCACATCTATTTGTTTACCAACTGTCTATGGCTACTTCTACTATACAAAAGCAAAGTTGAGTAACTGTGGCCGAAACCATATGGTTCTCAATGCCTAAAATATTTATTTGGTCCTTTGTAAACATGATGGTCACCCTTTGCTCTAAATGGCTGAACACTACATGGGGAAGGCCTCTCTATTTTCCTCGCTCAATCATTCAAAGAACAGAGACATCACTGGAGCTCAGTACTCTTAAGATGATTAAACGTTTCTACCTGCAGACAGAGGGCTAGAAGAACTAGAGTTTAGGCATTTTTCAGGTATTATCATTGACAGGGAATTAAAGGCATGTAAACGCCTTTACATGGTCTCTGCCTCCTGGTATCCAGAATTCTAATTTGCATGCCCACTTTTTATTTAAAAGAATCAAAAACTGATCCAGATAGGGGAAGAAGTGCTAAATCTGGAAGACCCAAAGAATTCTGAAGCCAGGCATATAACAAGAGTTCCAACTACAGGGACATGTGTGTGCACGCACACACATGTAATGGAGCACAGAGAAAAAGGATCTTCTCCAACTATAATTCTTACCTAACTGCACTTTCAACACTTTCAAAAACCGTTATCCTATATAGGTTTTATATAGAAGAAAACATGAAAACAGTAGAAAAGATAATTTTAGTTTGATGTGTTTTGGATCTTATTTGCTACTTGGAATCCAATCTTAAAATAACATGTTAAGTCTATAATGGTTATCTAATTCAATGTCCATGGCTCAATTATTTTAAAATAATAAAACTATTTTTGTAAAAACTTATGTACAGAGTAGATCATTATATTCTTTCATTAGCTGGAAATGCAAAGTCCATAAAATAGAAGGATATCCTGTAATTCTGAGAACAATGCCTCACTATTACGCACCTCTCATATAATTTCCTATTATGATTTTTTGAATTCCATTATAATGTACATTATATATAATGAATACAAATTCTTGAAAGCTGCTGAAAAATATAAGTTGGGATTTGTTTTTAAACTTTCAACTTTATAATAAATAGTGCCCAAAATATTTTAAGCATTGATATAAAATATATATATATATATCAACAAGTATTTGAGTTCTTCTTTTCAAGAATTTATGAGCCACAAGGAATTATGAGATATATAATTCCAGGCTACAAACAGTTAATAACCTAGTTGAGGCCTTCTACATAGTTTAAAAGTAAGCAATACTTTGAATGCCTAATGGTATAGAATTTGTCTTCAAAACTCATATCAACAATCATATTCTAAAGTAATGCAAACTGTAGGGGAAAATGCTACAATTACGTAAGTCATAAAATACTTTAAAAAACTGGCTGAAAGGACTATTAAGCACCTTTTTAAAAAAACGTACAAGCACACAAAAAGGCAGATCTAATTTTGAGCATTAACAATGAGGAGGCTTAGTAACAGAATTAACCACAGTGGGTTCAGTCCAAAATTATAATAAAGTACATAAGTGGAGAGGAAGAGTATTAAAACATCAACTCTGAGTGAAATAAAAAGGGTAGAAAAAACCTTTTCAAAAACAAAGTATACTTGAGGTATTTAGAGGAAAGTGTCTTGATATCTGAAAATTATTTTTAAATGTACCCAAAATAAAATAGATTAATGAATGATAGACAATCAACAGAAGAAGAGATACATAATAAAGAAAGTATATGAAATGGTAATGGTAGAATGTAGGTGGATATATGGGTGTTAACTGTCACATTCTTTTGACTTTGATATGTTTGGATATATATAAAAGGGGACATATAACATTTTTATATGTTTATATAACATTTTTAGCATTTAAAATTCTATTAACATTTTTTAAAATTTAACATTTTAAAAAATTTATATTAACATTTTAACATCCTTTCAGTATGACATCAGTTGAAGAATTTACTCAGTGCAATATAGTTGGATAGCAAAAAAAAAAAAAAAAATCTGGAATGGGCCCAACTTTCTTCACAACAGGTTCAATGATTTGAATTACTAACACAGAAATACAGAGAACTAGTTAAAAGCACACAAAGAATATAAGAAATTAAATAGAAGGGGGAGTCCCATTAATTTTGCCCTAATCACCTTTAAGGAGTCAGAGAAAATGTTTTTAAAAGCGGAGAAGACAGTTAGATAACTGGCATCCAGGCTTTTAAAATCCTCAGAATTCCAGAACTGTTGCAAACCTAAAAGTCAATGTTCTCTAAAAAAGTCTTTGGTAGAAAAGCAGCATTTGCTCTCTTCCTGAAATCTGGACAAAATATAAAATTCCCAGATTAAAAACCTGCTCTAAAATGTTTCCCCTGTTCTTGTTGTCAGCATAGTTCTAATTTCACTGCACTACAACTGGATATTTTAGTACACGCCCATTCATATTCTCTCTGTCTCTTTCTCTGTCCCTGTCTGTCTGTCTGTCTGTCTCTCTCTCACACACACACACGTCTTGTTCATCTTAGGGTTTCCATCTATTTATTCTGCTATGAAGTGCCTATCCACCACAAAGCATACTCTAATAAGAAAGACAAATGACAACCCTACATGGTATTATTACTATTCTGTTTTATAGACTGCTAAACTGAAGCATAGGCTGGTTAAGTAAACTGCCCAAGGTTACACGTTAATAAGTGGAAGAGCTGGGATTCAAACCATATTCTTAACCATCAGGCCATACTGCCCATTTAGAAAATTCTTATCCTCCAGACCCATTTTAGCAAACAGACAAGATTTCAAAATCACAAAATTTAAAAATTGCCCTCAGTGTTTAAAAACTGAGCAAACCAGGGCAAAGGAAGGCTCGGTGTTTAAGAACTGGCTCTTATTCCAACGGCAATCGATACTGGATGTCTCATCCACAGTCTTCCCTGATTGTTCATTACCAGTATGGATTATTCCTGTTATAATCTTGCTGCACATAACTGTGATTTGAAAACTACTTCATTTTGCTTATACTATATGTATTTACACATTTATTTATACTAGATTATAAATACTTTGAGGATAAGAATCAAGCGTTATTTATCTTTGCACCTACCTGAAATACTGATTTAAAAAACCACTTGCTCATATTCAACAATTCATCGAGTTCCAATGTTTAAGTAAATAAAAACATTTTTGAATAACCATTCATTAAAATAAGCTAACATTAATAATTCATTAAAAATGTATGCTCCTTGAATCAATGATGTTTGGTTTGCATTTATTAGTGTATGAGGACTCAGGGTATAATTCTGCTAAATGATACATATATGTATACATACAATGCTTTAAATTGAAGAAAGTAAATGTCATTAAATGGATATAGGGTTTAACCATACTATCAAAAATATATAAAGCTTTTGCAAACTGTTTATATGTAAACTTCATAATGATTAATTTCTGAGAATATAAATGAACTACTTGAGGCTCTCAATTATTGGTGAAAAAACACGCTTCGATTTCCTTTTAGCAATACCACTTCCTCAGCTTAAGAATAATGTTTTATTGATTCCCACTCTGAAGTTTAATTTCCAACACAGCAGACATAAAAAGAACATTCTTCATTTTGTGCATCAAATGTTATTTAAGCACTTATGATGTGTCAGATATTCTAAGAGCTAGACATAAATCAGGAGGGAAATATAATCCTGCATTCAAGGACTTTATAGGTGGGGAAGTGAGGTGTGGATGTTATCACGGAACGTTTCCTGAACAGTTGTTAATGGCTCCCTCTTTTAAAGTAAAAACATTAGATCACCTCTTTCTTTCTTAGTAAAGGCATAAAGCAAGCCAACTTAGAGAATTAGAAAGGAAAAAAGCTTAGGCTGGAGTAATGTTGGCTTATAAAAAAAAATTTCTGTACATTACTTTTTCCCATACATCACAAGGAAGGGGTGGATAGTGTTTTCTCCAATTGGAAGTTATGGTTGAGACCAGTTGATTTAAAATACTGTCTACGTGGCTTACCCAAAATTCACTGTCGCATATGTAGGGAGTGCATCAAAGACGTAAGCAGTCTTACTACAAAACAATTGATTTTCAGATACAACAGACAAGAAACTGATGTGATTATTGATTGTTAATGACATGATATACATATTAACAGAAAAAAAGTGATTTCAGACATGAATCCCAAATTCAAACTCATCTGAACTATGGATGTAAAGTGCAGAAGTTTCTCTCACATGCTCAATACTATGAAGCAGTATTCTAATGAGATGCATTAAATGTGCATTTATTTAATAATGGGTAGTAATTCTACTAGGCATGACCAGATGAGCTAGCTTTATTTGTTTTTTGGTCTATTTCTCCATTAGACTAAGACTTAATCTGAGATAGTAACCATGTCCTTTTAACTTTTTAAATTTATTTATTTATTATTGAATTTATTGGGGTGACATTGGCTAATAAAATTATACAGGTTTCAGGTGTACAATTCTATAACACATCTTTTGTTTATTGTATTGTGTGTTCACCACCACCAGTCAAGTCTCCTTCCATCATCATTTATCCCCCCTTTACCATATTCGACCGCCTCCATCCCCCTTCCACTCTTGTAATCACCGTACTGTTTTCTGTACTATGAGGGTTTTTTTTTCTTAATTGCTTCACCTTTTTCACCCAGCCCCACAAACCCCCTCCCCTCTGACAGACATCAGTCTGTTTTCATCTATGAGTCTGTTTCTATTTTGTTAGTTTAGTTTGTTCATTGGATTCCACATATGAGTGAACTCATACGGTACTTGTCTTTCTCTAACCGGTTTATTTCATTTAGCATAATATTCTCCAGGTCTATCCATACTGTGGCAAAGGGTAAGATATCCTTCTTTTTATGGCCAAGTAGTATTCCACTGTGTAAATGTACCACTGCTTTTTTATCCACTCATCTACTGCTAGACACTTTGGCTGCTTTCAAATCTTGGTTATTATAAATAATGTTGCAATGACAATGGAGGTATACATATTCTTCTGAATTCATATTTAGGGTTTCTACAGATATATTCCCAAAAGTGAAATCACTGGGTCATAAGGCAATTCCATTTTTAATTTTTTGAGGTAACTAAACACCGCTTTCCACAGTGGTTGCGCCAATCTACATTCCCACCAACAGTACATGAGGGTTCCCTTTTCTCGAACTCATCACCAACACTTGCTTGATGATTTATTGATTATAGCCATTCTGACACGTGTGAGGTAATATTTCATTGTGGTTTAAATTTTCATTTCTCTGATGATTAGTGATGTTGAGCATCTTTTCATATGTCTATTGGCCATCTGTATATCCTCTCTGGTGAAGTGTCTATTCTGGTCGTCTGCCCATTTTTAAATTGGAGGGGTTTTTTTTTGGTGTTGGTTTGCATGAGTTCTTCATAAATTTTGGATGTTAACCCCTCATCAGATGTATCATTGGCAAATATGTTCTCCCATTCAGTGGTTGTCTTTTCAATTTGTTGATGGTTTCCTCTGCTGTGCAAAAACTTTTTAGTTTGATGTAGTTCCTTTTTTTTTTTTTGCTTCCCTTTCCAAGGTGGTATCTCAGAAAAAATATTGCTATGAGAGGTCTCTAAGATTTTACTGCCTATGTTTTCTTCTAGGAGTTTTACAGTTTTGAGTCTAACATTTAGGTTTTTAGCCCATTTTGAGTTTATTTTTGGGTATAAGAAGGTGGTCTGTTTCATTTTTTTGCATGTATCTGACCAATTTTCCCAACACCATTTATTGAACAGACTATCTTTAACCCACTGTATCTTTTTGCCTCCTTTGTCAAATATTAATTGACCATATAGATGTGGGTTTATTTTTGGGCTCTCTATTCTGTTCTATTGATCTATGTCTATTTTTATACCAGTACCATGCTGTTTGGATTATAATGGCCTTGAAGGATAGTTTGATATCAGGTAGCTTGATTCCTCCAACTTTGTTCCTTTTTCAAGATTGCTGTGGCTATTCGGAATCTTTTGTGGTTCTATATAAAATTTTGGAATATTTTTCCTAGTTCAGTGAAGTATACCATTAGTATCTTGATAGGAATTGTGCTGAATCTATAGCTTGCTTTGGATAATATGACATTTTAATGATGTTAATTCTTCCTATCCCTAAACATGGTATATGTATCTTCTTCCATTTCTTTCTTCATTGTCTTATAATTTTCTAAGAGGTCTTTTACATCCTTGGTTAAATATTCCTAGGTGTTTTTTTGATGAATTGTAAATGGGATTGTTTTCTTAGTTTCCCTTTCTGATAGTTCATTATTGGTGTATAAAAATGCAACTGATTTCTGGATATCTGCTTTGTATCCTGCTGAATTCATTTATCATTTCTAGTTGTTTTTCCGGTGAAATCTTTAGGATTCTCTCCATACAGTATCATGTCATTTGCAAATAGTGACAGTTTTACTTCTTCCTTTCCTATCTGGATGCCTTTTATTTCTTCTTCTTGTCTGACTGCTGTGGCTAGGACTTTCAGTACTATGTTGAATAAGAGACATCTCTGTTTTCTTCCCGATCTTAGGAACACTTTTAGTTTTTGCCCATTGAGTATGATGTGGCTGTGGGTTTGTCATATATGCCCTTTTTTATGTTGACGTATGTTCCCTCTATTCCCACTTTGTTGAGAGTTTTTATCATGAACGTGTACTGGGTTTTATCAAATGCTTTTCTGCGTCTATTGATGTGATCATGTGGTTTTTATCCTTCAACTTGTTTATGTGGTGTATCATGTTTATTGATTTGCAGATACTGCACTAACCTTGCATCCCTGGAATGAATCCCACTTGATCATGGTCTACTATCCTTTTGACTTTTAAGAAGAATATAATTTAATATAGCAATTAAATTCTATCACAAAGTATCCAGTGCTATACTTTTCCTTTTAATAAATACAAATGAATAAAAACACTTCCTTTTGCAGAGACTGCTTCTTTTCTTTAAGGTTATATAATATCCGAGAATAGATGCCCTCCCTTATAGTTCTAAAGTTTCAATTATGCATATTATCCAATATATTATCCCTAAATATTACAATTTTATCTACATTAAAAAACTTTTATAATATATTTATAAATAGTTTTTCTTTGCCCAACCCAACTAAAATGTTACTTTTTATTATGTATATAGTATTTATATCTGAAAAGGAAATAATCTAATTTTTATTAATAACCTTATCACCTAACAGTACCTGCCATATTTGAGGTCAACAGTGTTAGCTGAACTACACTGTTAATAAACACTCAATAGGTAGGGGGTTGGATGGAGAAGCTGCACATTTATGCTTTTGACACATGCAGTGTTTCAATATTTATTCTGAAATGTAGTAAATCCCCCAAACTATCTATAATCAAACTCAAGCACAAAACCATCATGTTCAGGACTATGTCATCTCTTTCCACCAAAGATGTCTAATAGGTTTGATTTTATCTATGGTCAGCTTTCATAAATGGGATAGATGATGCCCCACCAGTCACTCTAGGCTTTATTGGCAGTCACTCCATTTTCTGGGTTCTCAAATAAAATGTATCCCCTGACCATTTTTGAATGGTCTATTTAAAGCTATTAATCAAGAATGCATTTTGTAATCACGCTGATTCTTTAGACATAATTCTAAAGAACCTGGAACTTCCATGAGAAATTTTGGTACTTCCTGGTTTCATGCTATTCAACGATCCCAGAAGAAAGAGAATGACACGATTTAGTTCTAGATTCTGGCCTCTAGTTGAAAATGAGAAATGCAAACCAATATTAAAATTATATAAAACACTTTTGAAAAAGGTTGGCACATTTAAGGGGACATCATTTTTTATCTGCAAAGATAATACAAAAGTAAACTGTGAGTTAAAGAAGAAAATCTATCAATAACAGAAACTAATCTCTGTAAGTGCGAAGATAGTAGAAAGAAAACACAGGCTATAAAACACTGATGAAAGAAACTGAAGATACAAATTAATGGAAAGATATCCTACTTTCATAGATTGGGGAAAAATATTGTGTTTTTTTAAAAGGTTTTATTTATTTATTTTTAGAGAGAAGGGAAGGGAGGGAGAAAGAGAGAGAAAAACCAATGTGTGGTTGCCTCTTGAGCGCCCCCTTGGGGGACCTGGCCCGCAACCCAGGTATGTGCCCTGATTGGGGAATCGAACCGCAACTCTTTGGTTCACAGGCTGGCGCTCAATCCACTGAGCTACACCAGCCAGGGCTAGATTTGGGGGAAAAAAATTGTTAAAATGCCCATACTACCCAAAGTAATCTACAGATTGAATGAAATCCCTATTAAAATTTTAATAGCATTTTCACAGAAAAAATATTCTAAAATTCACATGGAACCACAAAAGATCCCAAATAGCCAAAGCAATCTTGAGAAACAAGAACAAAGCTGGAGGCAACACACTCCCCGATTTCAAAATATATTACAAAGCTACAAGAATCAAAACAGTATGGCACTGGTATAAAAGAGACACAGAACAATGGAACAGAATAGAGAGCTCAGAAATAAACCTATATGTAGTCAATTATTTTTTGACAAAAGTGCTGAGAACACACAATGGGGAAAGGATAGCCTTCAATAAATGAAGCCAGGGAAACTATATCCACATGCAGGATAAATTAGACTCTTATCTTACACCATACACAAAATTAACTCAAAAGATTAAATACTTAAGTGTAAGACCTGAAACTGTAAAACTCCTAGAAGAAAACACACAGGAAAAGGCCCTTGACAATGGCCTTGACAGTGATTTTTTTTAATATGACACCAAAAGCTCAAGCAACAAAAGCAAAAATAAACTAACGGATCTCACCACATCAAACTAAAAAGCTTCTGTACAGTAAAGGAAATGGTCAACAAAATCAAAAGGCAACCTACAAGTTGGCAGGAAATATGTGCAAATGACATATTTGATAAGAGGTTAATATCCAAAAAATATAAGGAACTTATACAACTCAATAGTAAACAACACACAACCTGATTAAAAATGGGCAAAGACACTGGTCAGACACTTCTCTACACAAATGGCCAACAGGTATATTAAAATGTGTTCAACTTTACCAATTATCAGGGAAATACAAATCAAACTACAATGATATATCACCTCACACCTCTTATAATAGCTATTATCAAAAAGATAAAAGAAAACAAGCATTGGCAAGGATGTGAAGAAAAAGAAACACTTCTAAACTGTTGGTGGGAAAGTAAACTGGTACAGTCATTATGGAAAACAGTACGCAGGTTCCTCAAAAACTTAAAAATAAACTACCATGTGATCCAGCAATCCCTTTTTTGTATAACCCAAAGGAAACAAAATCAGTACCCTGAGAGCTATCTGCAGACCTGTGTTCAGTGGAGCATTACTGACAAAAGCCCAGATATGGAAACAACATAAGGGTCCACTGATGGATGAGAGGGTAAAGAAATTGTGGTGGGTGGGTGTATATAAATAAAATAAGCCAAACACAGAAGAAAAAATATTGCATAAACTCACGTGTGGAAGAATCTCAAAAAGCGGAATCACAGAAGCAGAAAACAGAACCTTAGTTACCAGGAGTAATCCAGAGGTAGGGGAAATAGAAAGATGTTGGTCAAAGGGTATAGTGTAAAAGATCTAATAAAATACACCATGATGACTCTAGTTGATAACAATGTATTGCATATTGCAAAGTTTCTAAAAGAGTAGATTTTAGGTGCTCTCAGCACACATACAAAAAGAAGGGTAACTATTTGAGGAAATGGCCATGAAAATGAGCTTGATTGTAGTAATCATTTCACTAAGTATATCAAAACATCATGTTGTACACACCTTCAATATATATAATTTTACTGTAAAAAATAAGTAAACCCATTAACAGAAAAGGACATTCTATATTATAAAGTTATTTCCTTCTTTTTTAAAATTAATTTCTAGGGTCTTGTAAGATTAGAATGTTGCAGGGGAGGTTACAGAAAGCATTGTCTGGTACCAGCAAGCCATCAATACCACATTCAACGGGTACATAAACTAGAAACACAAATGCCAGGTATGACCATCCCTAAAAATGAGGCATGCTCTCCACTCCCCACTCCAGTCTTGCCTTCTACTTGGTTTATTTTGCTGAAGATCAACCAGTACTTCTCCTCCCATTTCCTTGGTAACAGGAGAAACAAAACTAGCTTTTAGTCTATGAAAATTCAAGTTTTACTTACCTACTATACAATGAAGTCCTGAGAAACTAATTAATGAGGAATTTTATTAAAATCTTTCCATTTTTTAAAAACTGTCAACACTTCCAAAATTCAGGAGATCTAATAGTATTGATTCCTTTTCCAAGACAATAAAAACCCACTGTTAAAGAACTGACAACAGGTTTACCATACTCTCAAATAATCTTCAACTAGCTTGAGAAATCTTAATAAATTATTAATCACTTGTATCAAAACTTTGTTTATATCCACAGATAGTGTGCCCTAAAGTCACCAGTACCTTACATGCATTGTCATCAATATATTTTTAGGTATCCCCATTTTAACAAGCAAATTATACTTCCTCTGGTATTCCTACTATCTTTACTAAATGGTTCTTTTTAGAAACCATGTGGAATATACACATTCGAAGATAATATAACACTACTAAAAGTCTAGCCTTAACTTCTGTCTGTGTTACTCAAAAAAGGAGTTAATTCTTTTGTGATAAATTCATTAAATGAATGCAATGAGCGGAGTTAAACCTCAAGGAAAATAACACCTGTTATTTTAAACACACAAATTAACAGAGAATTTTAAACACAGAATTTTAAACACACAAATATCTAACTGTACCAGATTTAGTCATTTGGAAATGGAGGCATTTATTCACGTCTTCATATCTGCATATTTTTACTATTGTGTGTCATGAGCAAATTCAAATGTAAGAATTCATGACTTATCTTAAGATATCTTGTAGCATTTCATTTTAATCTTTCTAATACCAAGAGGGTAGAAAAACACCAAGGATAGAAAAGTTTTGCTTTTACTGTGCTCCTACTCAGGGGCAATGAAGGAATACATTTCAATCAGCATTTTCCAGGAGAAATGATCAACAATATACCACAAAATGCCACAGCCAAATGGAGCCGTAAAGAGTCTCTAAGAAAGACTGTGAGTGAAAAATCAAACAATAAGTTTATATTTTGATACACTGTCCACTTACCCTACTCAAAGTATTTATGAATGAGAGAGAAAAAAATTAAAAGGGAAAACCAATAAGACAAAGATAGACATCAAAATGAGGTAACTATCTTCCTGGACCAGAAAAGTAAAGCTATGATCAGGGTTGGAGTCAGAAACACACTAGACCAGCTATTTTCAACCCTTTTCACCTCATGGTACACATACACTAATTATTAAAATTCTGCACTACACCAAAAAATATATCCTTTGCCAATCTGACAAAAAAACAGGTATAACTTTGATTCATTCACACTGGATGACTATTAGCTATGTTGGCTGTTGTCATTTTTTTATTTGACAATCTAAGGGAAAAGAAGCCCATGGCCTTCACTAAATAGTCAGGTATTACATGTTTTAAAAACTCTTGCAGTAGCTAGTATGCATCTTGCGACAGTACACCAGTGTGCCGTGGCACACCAGTTGAAAATTACTGCACTCAACTATAGAAGGCAATAGGTTAAAAAGAAGGCAATGGGAACAGGCTTCTGGTAATATCGTGAAATACGAAGTGCCAGGAAATCTCTCCCTGAACCTAGACAATAACTGCTCTGACAGAATCTGGGTGCTGTACCTATTTGGGAACTCTGGACACTGATTAAGGCTTGTGATTTCCAGAGCAAAACTTGCATGGGTAAATTGCAGTTAATTTCAGTCCATTTTGGCTCTTAGCACAGTAGCAGCATCCTCCACTCCCAGCCACATGGCAGGTAGCTGCCTATACATGTTCCCTGGAGCAGCTTGCACACAGCCTGTGAGAACCAGGGTGGGCAAACATGCCCCTTGTGCTCCAAATATCAGGGATCGCTGTTCTGACTGTTACTTCTGATCGCGGAGGTGCAAATAGAGACAGGAAGCCATTGTTGCTGCACCTCCCCAAGGCCCATGTTGCAAGCCCCTACTCATTCAGGTGAAGTGATTTCCAAGAAATTTAAAAGATTCCCCCCCAACTTCATTTTTTGCTTTTTTTTTCTTTCAGAAAACATTAGCCTAGAATGTTTTAATAACAACTGTATACACAGGGAAAATTAGAAAGTGACTATGCATGCACAGGGAAAGGCTCATAAAACCTGAGAAGATCTTTACACCTCAGGTTGATTCTCGGCATAGAGACAGCTTACAAAAATACAACACATAACAAAACCCTCAAAAACCCCAGCAAACCCTGGGAAAGGGGGACAATCTGATTTCCAGAATTACCCCATTATTATATTCAAATGTCTAGTGTTCAACAAAAAATCACGGGGCACACAAACAAACAAAAAGTATGGTTCATTCAAAGGAAAAATTAGATCAACAAAAACTGTCCCCTTAAAAGACCTTATATAAGATAAACTGTCTTACAGATTCCTAAAGAAAGTCAAGAAAACAATGTGTGACCAAAATGAAAATATCAATAGATAAAAAAATCTAAAAAAAAATCTGAAGCTGAAAAATGCAACAATTGAAATGAAAATTTCACTAGAGGAATTCAATGGCAAATTTGAGAGGGCAGAAGAAATAATTAGTGAACTTGAACACAGGGAAATGAAAATGATCAAGTCTGAGAAAGAGAAAGAAAAAAATACTGAAGAAAAGAAAACAGAACCTAAGAAATCTGTGTGATAGCAACAAGTGAACCAACATGTGCGCTGTGGGAGTCCCAGAAGAAAAACAGAGAAAGGGTCAAAAAGATTATATGAAGAACTAATATCTAAAAACTTCCCAAATCTGATGAAGAACATAAGTATAAATATCCAAGAAGCTCAATGAATTCCAAGTAGGATGAAGTCAAAGAGACCCAGAGTAAGATACATTATAATCAAATTGTCAAAACCAAAAATAAAGAGAATCTTGAAAGCAATAAAAGAGAAGTGAATTGTCATACACGAAAATCCAAACTTTGGAAACTAATCCAAAATACTGAGTATAAACTGGAACTGGAAAATAAAACTAAAAATAAAATAAATGAAGAAATTTTTAAAAACCATATTCACTTCTAAAAGAGTAAGTTATGAAAACATTCAGAGCTGAAACAAAAACTGGTGGCACACACACATGTATGTATGTACACATATGTACATATATGTATATAACATTTATATCTAAAAAGAACTGATAAAAATCCTATAAATAAAGAATACAGTTATTAAAAAGTATCAGGTAAGATAAAACCCTCAAACAGACACAGCTGAACAGAGAACTGGTGAACTAGAAGTTCAAATCGGATAATTTGTCTGAATGCAGCACACAGAACAAAGAATAAAAAATGCAAATAACTTCCCCGACTGGTGTGGCACTGTGGATTTAACATCGTCCTGCAAACCAAAAGGTTGCCAGTTTGATTCCCAGTCAGGGTACATGCCTGGGTCGCAGGCCAGGTGGCGTGTGAGAGGCAACTGATGGACGTTTCTCTCACACATCAATATTTCTCCCTTTCTTTCTCCCTCCCTTACCCTCTCTCTAAAAATAAATAAATAAAATCTTTTTTTTTAATGTAAAAGAGCAACTAATAGACATGGAAATCACATTGAGAAGATCCAATTTATGACAATAAGTTTTAGAATAATGAAGAAGCAGTATTTACAGAAAGAACTGAAAATTTTCCAGGACTGAGGAAAAAATTTTCAGTTCTGGAAAAATGACTGACCAATGACTCTGGATTCCCAACACATAAATGAAACATCTAGATTTGTAAACGGTAAATTGCCCATACTTAGGAAGGAGACTGACAAATGACTCTGGATTCCCACCACGCTTGACTCTGACAAATGACTCTGGATTCCCAACATGTAAATGAAATATCTAGATTCATAAATGGTAAGTTGCCCAAACTTAGGAAGAAGGTCAGAAACTCCAAAGCAAAAACAAAAAAAAAGATTATTCTACACTACAGGAAAACTTGCTCTACCTTTTCAGTCAAGCATTATACTCTTCATAATCGTATGTTGCACTGTCCAACAAAGAGTAAGGTTTATTGTCTTAGTTTGTGAATGGAAGTTGCCAAGACAGTCATTTACATCATGAGAACTAAAATGGAGCCAGGAGGTCATGAAGAGGTTTGCCTTATGCTCATTCCACCTATGAACTTTTGAACCAGCCGTAAGACCACATCCTGAACTTTACTTCCTCCTCACTGTGGCAACCAGATCGTCTGCACTCTTCATCTTGAAAGGAACCAGTCTGTTTCATTATCCAGGATCCTTCATTTGCATAGAGGATCTAAATGAGGTTTTAACTATTGAACTTTCATGCTCGCCATAGAAGCACATGATGGAACTTGGTTACCCCAGTCTTGCCACCCAGACCTGAATAATCCTTTTGACCTAGTCATCACACCATGTTAGAAAGCCAGTAAGAGAAGTTTCTTCTGTTACAACTTGGAGTTTTTGCCTTTTAAGATCTGGCTTTCTTTGTCTTCCCTAGAGCATGTTTCAGGTTTTCCCCTGAATCTATGTCTCCCACATTCAAATCCTTTAAGATCCCAAATAAACTTCTGCTTGTTTTACAGCCTCAGATCTTTACTGGTTGACAATTTCATTTTGCAAAGAATCTAAAATGGCTTATCAGACTGTGTATAATACAACAGCATATACAGATATGTACAAAAAAACAGACTCAGAGAAAATTAAACATAATAATAAAGACCAGGTAAAAATTTAGAAGGTCGACATAAAGACTACAGTTTCTCAGACTAACTTCCAGGTGGTCAAAGCAAAAAGGGAAATTCATCAGTAATAAGAATTGCACTGTCCCAAGGAGAAAGCATAGGGTAAACAAAGATGTCCCTAACCTTCATATAATAAATGGTCTGTTAATGACTTGATAGACGATGTCTACAATAATATCCCTACAATAAATGTAGTCTATTTCATCAGGCTATTTCTTACAAGGTTCTTACATGATACAGCTCCTATCTGTTCCTCAGCTTCACGTCACGCCACTCCCTGTATTACTTGATAACATCTCAGCACTAACCAGTTTATATCCCAACCTCCTGAACACACACACAATACACACATACCATTCAGCCTCTTCACATCCCCAGCACCTAGCATCATGCCAGTGATGAAGCAGGTGCTTGATAAGCGATTGAGATTTTTAAAAAGATTAAGACGAACAAAGTACTAAGTGAAGAGTGATTCTCTGATGTCTAAGCATTACCTTAGTGAAAGCAATTCTGCTGGGTAAAAATAATGTGGTCCCAAAACTCAGGATTCAATTTAATTCAAAAATAAAACCTATAACAAATCAGAGGCTGCAGACTGGTATCCCGCAGACGGAAAAAGCCTTTCCGCACGTTTTATTTGTCATACAATGCTATCGGCAATGAGGAGTATTAAACAAAAACTCTTAAGAAGAATATATTACATAAAGATCTACCAATTATTTTACTTCAACAGCTCTGGAAGACAGTTCCTTCCATTCTGGATCCACTCTAAATAGAAAACTTCTTTTGACATTCTGATCTCTCTATTCCTTGTTCCTAGTTCTACACTTCACAGTTACAAGAAATTAGTCATATTCAATTCACACTCATACATACATGAAATCTATAATTCAGGCTGTTTAAAATCTGCAGTCCCTTCAGCCATTTTCACAGAGTGATTTCCAGGCTCGGTACCATCCTTGGTCATCTTCTTCTGGATGCCTACCTTCCACCCCCAAAGGCATTTTATCCCAGAGTTTAGCATATGGAGCTTCTGCTCAAGATGGCAGTGCATGTCTCTTCCAAAACGTGCCCAGAAATAGATTACTTGAAGGGAAGTGGTGGAATGAGTAGAGGACAGAAGACGCTGAGCAAGTTACTTTTAGTTGTTACCCCTAAGGGTTATTGGAAAAACATAAATGAGTTAATGCATGTAAAGTGCTTAGAACAGTGCCTGACACAAAACATCCCATATATGTTGTTTAACCAGAGAAAATAATACAATACAGAGAAAGAGTCCATAAGACAAAACTGAAATTTATACAGAGAGACTGAGACAGGGGAACCATTTTTTAAAAATCATGATTTTTGATCAATGGTTGGAGCGGGGGACCCAAACTCAACTACTGAATGAAGACATGTGCAGACCAGAGTGTCCTATGTGAAAGGTGGGGGGGAGGAAAGGAACGTGAACACACAAACAAAGTTCTAGTTTGAATTCTCCCCTCTATATACTTCCTGTTTTATCCTGGCCTAACACGAAATTCATTAATACAAATGATATCTGGGGAAGAAAAGAATGGGAGCAGCATAAGCAACAATTTCCTTTCACTCGTTTAAGATATGTGATACAGAATAGCAACAAAAAGACAAAGCTAACTAGTAAATTTATGTGCCCAAGAATATGAACATTTACTCATATTCGGCACTTCTTCTTTTAATAGTTTTTAAATTTTTAAAAACTAAACTATATGAAGTATTCTGAGAAAAAAATTAGTCTACTATTCTCTCTCCAAATGTGTTTCTAACCATTACTGCAGGCTGAGGCACACAAAAATAAAATAACTTTTAAAAATAGGTAGCAACATGCCTTGGCCAGGTGGCTCAGTTGGATGGAGAGTCATTCTGTGCACCAAAAGGCTGTGGGTTTGAAACCTGGTCAGGGCACATACATAGGCTGTGAGTTCGATCCCTGGCAGAGGAGCGTATGGGAGGTTCCCCATACGTATGGGAGGGATCGATGTTTCTCTCTCATATCAATGTTTCTCTCTCTCTTCCTCCCTGCCTTTCTCCCTCCCTCTCTCCCTTCCTCCCTCCCTTCCTCCCTTCCTTCCTCTTTTTCTCTCACCCTTCTCCCCCTCCTCTCTCTAAAATTAATAAACATATCCTCAGGTAAGGATCTTTAAAAAGGTATCAACATCAACACAGAAAATAACCCTCAATTTTCTCTCAAGATAGTTATCCTTATTGTTCTACATGACAAGACTGGCAGAACAGAAAGCTCCATGTTTATAGACCACCATTTCTAATAAGTTTGCCAGTGTTCCTTTAATCGCAAAGGCCAGAAAGCTAGCTGCACAAAGCTAAATTAAGTTATATTTTAAACTTCTATACTAATGAAATTTACCAAAACAGAACCCCACCACATACACATAACACTAATTTTATGGGTAGTATGCCCAACTTTTTATAAAATTATCTTAAAATAATAAAAATGGCAAAAACTTTAAGTGCAACAGTGTGATACTACAGCCTATTTGACAGGGTGTCCGGGTTTTCTCTGTGTTTGTCCACAGGCAAGGAGCCGCCCTTAAAGTCCACAATCTTTTCCTGCTCTTTCTCTCCAGCCACAGTAACCTTTTGTATCCTTCCTTCACTAGCAGCATTCTGCCAAAGGCTGCAGGAAGTATATTAATACACAGAACTTGCCTTTAGCGATTTCAGCTTGAGTGTTGCAAATGACTTTACCAACACCTCAGCGGTTAGCTAAATGCAGGCAAAGCCAGAGCTGATTTTACCCCAGTATTTAAGGTTGTTTAGTGATTTATATGGCTTCTGTACTTTCAGAGATTCATTTGTTCTATTTATATAAATAGATATGCAAGACATCTGTTATTTCTGGAGAATTACAAAGTAAATTTCACAAACTATGCTTAAAAATAAACATTAATACTCTTCTAGGAAACTGAAAGGACCAAGCAACTTCAAAAAGTTCAAGGCTCAAAACCCTTCAAGTGTAAATATTAGGTTATGCAATATTATTTTCTTTCTTCTAACATTCCCCTAAAAATGCATTACAAGTTTACTCTGCGTGCGCTTGAGGTACTATTTTTCAAATTGCTGTCATATGATCATTTCCACTTGAATTCTCTTCCTTTATAATATTTCTCTATTGGGGTGGCTCATCTGTATGCTGTCTCAATTTCACAAATGATACTCAATCTTTATGACCAATCAATCCTTTGTATAAAGGATGATAATATATACTACTAGTAATTCCAGAAAGGTCATTTTTCCCAACTGACTATAATGCCATCAGTGGTTTTGAAGAGAAAGAAGTTAATATATTTAACTGAAAAACAACACACAACCATAAATATAAACTCTATGAGTGCTAGGGCTTTTTTTTTTTTTTTTGGTTGTTTTTGGGCACTGCTATACTCATAGTACCTAGAAGAATGCTCAATAAATATTCTCAACACATTAAAACTGGTCTATCTTAAAATAAACTTCTAATTTTAAAATAGTAATTTATAAAAAATTAAATGTAGTAAGTCTTTCCAGAGCATAAATTCCCATTCATCTTATGGTCTAAGTAAGGAAACATCAACATTCACAAGACTGAGCTCAGACAGAGATGAACCACCAGACAAAAATATTAAGAAGGAACCAAAACACAGCCACCATTACTTTTAAAGATCATTTTAAAATTGATATAATTGACATAGGAAATAAAAAGTTCAAAGCAGTTGCTCATATTAATTGCAAATACATTTCTTTTGAGATACTTAAATAGTCTTGACTATTTAGATGATGTACCAACGACAAATACAGTAACAGGCAAACCTATGGAACTTTCTGAAAAGAGAGCTTTTAATACTGTCATTACCAAACATTATTATTGGACAGCTGGTAACAAAGATGTTTCACATACTTTCAATTTAACAACTAGCAGACTCTCTAGAGAAATTCCCACAATGATGACAAATGCTCCCATTTTCGGCTGATTTTAAAATGTTTATAAAGCCAGGACCAGTGTGGCTCAGTTGGTTGGAGTGCCATTCCATACAATAAAATGTGTATAAAAATAACAGTGAAGAATATATAGGCTTTTAGGATGGAGGCATAGGTAGATATACTTTGTCTTCTCACACAACCAAAAGAAGGACAACAACAAATTTAAAAACAAAAAATAACCAGAACTGCCAGAAAATTCAACTGTGCGGAAGTCCAACAAACAGCCAAGGAGTTAAAAAAGAAACAATCATTTAGACCCGTAGGAGGGGCAGAGATGGGTAGCTGCGGTGGAGAGGACACAGGGCAAGGCAGTGGCCAGTGGACTGGGCAGTCCCACATTTGCATGCAGATAAGTCAGGAGGAATAACTGGGGAGCAAGACGGACCACGCAACGCAGGGTTCCAGTGTGGGAAAAGAAAGCAAGCCTCAAAAGCTCTACCAGTAAAAACCTGTGGCATTTGCAGTGGCAGGAGAAACTGCCAGGCTCACAGGAGAGTTCAAGAGACCCACTGGGTCCTAGAATGTACACAAACCCACCCACTGGGGAATCAGCACTGGAAGGACCCAATTTGCTTGTGGGTAGCAGGGGAAGCAACTGAGAGCCAGCCAAGAGCCAAGCAAACGGCATTGTTCCCTCTGGCCCCTCCCCTACATACAGCGCCACAAGGCAGTGACATCAGTTGCCCCGCCCTGGCGAATACCTAAGCCTCTGCGCCTCACAACATAATAGGTGCGCCAAGACGAAAAAAAATATGGCCCAAATGAATGAACAGATCAAAGCTCTGAAAATAGAACTAAGCAATGAAGAGTTAACCAATCTAACAGATGTAGAGTTCAAAGCTCTGGTAATCAGGGTGCTCACAGAAATGATTGACTATGGTCACAAAATGGAGGAAAAAGTGAAGGCTATGACCAGTGAAATAAAGAAAAATGTACAGGGAAACAACAGTGAAGGGAAGAAAACCAGGACTCAAATCAAAGATTTGGAGCAGAAGAAAGAAATAAACATTCAACCAGGACAGAATGAAGAAACAAGAATTAAAAAAAATGAGGAGAGGCTTAGGGGCCTCTGGGACAACTTTAAACCTTCCAACATCCAAATCATAGGGTGCCAGAAGGAGAAGAGGAAGAACAACGCATTGAAAACTTATTCGAAAAAATAATGAAGGAAAACTTCCCCAATCTGGCAAAGGAAATAGACTTCCGGGAAGTCCAGGAAGCTCACAGAGTCCCAGAAAAGTTGGACTCAAGGGAGCACACTCCAATGCACATCATAATTACATTACCTAAGATAAAAGATAAGGAGAGAATCTTAAAAGCATCCAGAGAAAAGGAGACAGTTACCTACAAAGGAGTTCCCATAAGACTATCAGTTGATTTCTCAGAAGAAACCTTATAGGCAAGAAAGAGCTGGAAAGAAGTATTCAAAGTCATGAAAGGCAAGGGCCTACATCCAAGACTACTCTATCCGGCAAAGCTATCATTTAGAATGGAATGGCAGATAAGGTGCTTCCCAAATAAAGTCAAGTTAAAGGAGTTCATCATCACCAAGCCCTTACTACATTAAATGTTAAGGGGACTTATCTAAGAAAAAAAAGATGATCAAAAATGCGAACAGCAAAATGACAACAAACTCACAACTATCAAAAACTGAACTATCAAATACTAAAGAAACAAAAACAAAAGCAAACTAGGCAAACAACTAGAACAGGAACAGAATCACAGAAACGGAGATCACATGGAGGGTTAACAGCGGGGAGACAGGAAGGTGGGGAATGCGGGAAAAGGTACAAGGAATAAGAGGCATAAATGGTAGATACATAATAAACAGGGGGAGGTTAAGAATAGTATAGGAAAGGAAGAATCAGTGAACTTATATGAATGACCAATGGACAGGAACTAAGGGGGGGAATGCTGGTGGGGGTGGGTGCAGGGTGGAGGGGAATGAAGGGAAGAAAATAGGCTTTTAAATTAAAAAAAATAACATTGCTTAAATAAAAAAGTAAAACTAGAAAACAACTTAAATACCCAACAAAATATTAAATGATTTATATCAAATAAAACTAAATATAATTACCCTAAATTGTAATATACAATTATTTCAATGATGATATAGAAGGAAAGTTGTTCATGAAATAATGGTAACTAAAGAGAGGATACAGTGAACACAATATGTTTATAAATTTTAAATAAGTTCACTCAATATATTTAACATGTATACATGTTCATAAAAAGTATAAGATTATATGATAGAACATTAATTAATAAAGGCAATAGCTACAAGATGGGGGACAGATGACTTTTTCCTTCTATTCGCTTTCCAGAATCTTCTACAAAAAACATCTTTCATTTCTGTTACATCCATATGAAAGTGTGCAGCTCTCTAAAATCACGACAGGGATTTAAAGTATTCTGTGTACTCAAAGACTGCTCTTCACAAAGCTTTATTATAGTGAAATAATAAACATTCATATATGAATATAAAACCTTCTTAGGAAATAACTGCATGAAATAGATACAAAACAAAACAAAACAAAATGCCCTGTCAGGTATCATCCCTGTAAGCCACAGTTGCAGGTTCAATCCCGGGCAGGACACATCCAAGAATCAATCAATGAATGCATAAATAAATGGAGCAACAAATCAATGTTTCTCTCTCTCAAATCAATAAAAAAAAATTTTAAACCAAGAGGGAAACTAAGAAAAATAGGACCTAAGAATCAATGAATCCAACACAAGAAAGTAATAAAAACATATTTAAATGAGGTCTATATAGTAATTGCAGAGAAAACCCATACTGTAACAAGAGGCTGCAGGGCTCAGGAAAAGAGGTCTCCAGCAAAATGAAGGCTTTCATGAAACTGAAATGTTTCCAGTATTTAAAATACTAGAAAACCTGAGAAAAATTAAAGAAAAACTAAATATAGAGATGGTCATGATTTAGAAGACTAAATATTGTTAAGATGTTAATTCTCACCCAATTGACAAAAAGATTCAAGCAATCCCTATCAAAATCCCAATCTGCATGCTGGGAAAATGAACAAACTGATCCTAAAATGTACATGGAAACAGAAAGGGCCAAGAATACCGAAGGCTGTTATACTGCCAGATATCAAGATTCATTATAATATAGTAATTAAAACAGTGCAATATTGGCAAAAAGATTTTTTTAAACATTAATGTAATAAAGTCCAGAAACAGACTTACATATCCAGTTACCCAATTCACCACAAAATATCACTTAATACAGTATGAGGGTGGGGGTGTATACTTTTCAACATATGGTGCTGCCTATGTTTTGAGGATATAAAATGAAATCTTGACTCCAATGCAACACCATGCATAAAAGCTCACTTCAGATAGGTCATGGAACTAAGTGTAAAAGATTAAACAATCAAAATTACAGAACACTACATAACATCTTTCGGCAGACCATAAGGTAGCAATATGTTCTTGAATAAAACAAATCTGACTATAAAAGAAAATAAATTAGATTTCATTAAATTAAGAAATTGTTTCCTCAAAATAAACTAATACATAAGAAAAAGCAAGACACAAAACATGACATTTCTTCATGAGATTGAAGAGAGATCTATAATACAGGTCTGGCAAGAGTAGGTTTACAGTTCTAATACAAATAAATAATACAATAATTAATAAACAGTAATATAAGAATAAACTCATTTCAGGTACTCACAACTTCAAACCTACTTTTGCCCCACCCTGTACATGTGACAAAGGAATCAAATTCGTTACATATAAACACTACAGATCAGTAGGAAAAAGGCCAACCAGAAACTTCAACAGGTTCTTCACTGAACAAAACATGCAAATGTCAAATCAATACATGAAAAGTTCCTCAACTTCATTAGTCAACTGGAAAATGCTAATTAAATCCACAACTCTTTACCCCAGTATACACCAGAAAGGCTAAAATGAAAAACACAGACCAAACCAAGGTTTTAAAGCCGCTACAACTCTCATTCACTGCTGGTAGTGATTGCCACAGTCACTTTACAAAACCATTGCATAACAACTTCCAAAACTGAACATGCCTTGTCACACGAGTCCTCTCCTTAGGTACACAAGGTCTGTCTGGAGAAAGTGCAACCATTGTTAATCTAACGAGAACAGTTGGCGTCACACCGACGTAACCTGGCAGCCAAGGAGAGTGGACTGGGATGCACATGTGTGAACAATGACCACTTCACTGTACTAGTCAGTAGAGGCAGTAGATGCCATTGAGTGAGCATGTGTACTGTGTGGCCGTCACATTCAAAATGACTGAGTAGAGCAACAAATCTGCATCAAATTTTGCATTAAGCTTGGAACATTCCTCTGTGGAAACTATTCAGATGACTCAGAAGGTCACAGGTATGGGCAACTGGCAATTGGCAACTTCATCACGACAAAGTGCCCGCTCACACATCACGTCTCGTGCAGAGTGTTTTGGTGAAACATCAAATCACCAGGTGACTCAGCCCCCTACAGCCCACATTTGGCACCCTACATCTTCTGGCTTTTCCCAAAACTAAAATCATCTTTGAAAGGGAAGAGATTTCAGACCATCGATGAGATTCAGGAAAATACGACAGAGCAGCTGGGGTGATTGTGAGAACTGTGTGAGGTCCCAAGGTGCCTACTTTGAAGGGGACTGAGGCGTCATTGTCCTATGTACAACATTTCTTGTATCCTGTATTTTCCTCAATAAATGTCTCTATTTTTCATGTTACGTGGTTGCATACCTTCTGGACAGATCCTTGTATACCCAATAAACAACATTTATAGTCACCAAAAGACACATACAAGAATGTTCACAGTGGCACTATTCATCATGATTTCAGTCACAATAATGGCTATAATTAGAAACACAGACAATGGTAAGTACTTCCGAGGATGTGGAAGAACTGGAACCTTCATACATTGCTGGTAAGAATGCAAAACTGTACAGCCAATTTGAAAAAACATTTGGTCTTTTCTTAAAAAGTTAAACATAAATCTACCCAATGACCTGATAATTCCAATCGTAGGTATATACTCTAAGAATATAAAAACATATATTCAAATAAAGATCAATACGTGAGTGTCTGCAGCAGCATTATATATAATAGCTAAAACTGGAAACAATTCAAGTATCACTCAATTAGTGAAGGAGTAAACAAAATATAATATGTGTCTGTACCATGAAATACTCCTCACCAATAAAAAGGAATAAATTACTGGTACATGATAACATACATATGAACTTCAAAAACATCTGCTAAGTGAAAGAAACCAGACAAGACTATATACCATAAGAGTACATTTTCAGGACATGTCCAGAAAGTTTATAGTTATTCTGTTGATGGTTGCCTCGGGCAACAAAGACTGGCTGCAAACAGGTACAAGAAACTCACTGGATTGATGGACATGTTCTATGACTGAATTGTGTTGATGGCTGCATAACTCCATAAAATTTCCTAAAAATTATTTAATTATACATTAAAATGTATAAATCTTTAATGATATACATATTATGCCTCACAAAAAAAATCTGTAAAGTAGCCAACAAGGAATAGCCAGTGGGGACCTATAAATGAAACAAGTTTCATAATATCTTAGTAACTGTTGAACCTGTTAAAGCTGGGTAATGGGTAATAAGAATTTATTTTTCTAATTCCTTCTACTTTCATAGAGGCTTGAAATTTTTTCAAAATAAAGTTTTTTAAAAATAAGAAACAAACCACTTCACAAAAGAATATCGATAGATATTTATCATATTCACAAAAGACTATGGATATTTATTTAACATATCTATAGATAGATATGGATAAATAAGCACATGAAAACGATGCTTAACATCATTAGTTTCTGTATAAACACATATTAAAACCACAATGAATACCATTATGAATCTACTATAATGTCTAAAATTGAAAAGAATGACTATATCCAGTCTTGGGGAGAATACAGGGCAACTGTTACTCTCAGTTATATACTGCTGGTGGGAAGGAAAACAGTACAACCTCTTTGCAAAATGTTTGGAAGTTACTTATAGAAGTTAAAAATGAACCATCCAGTCTACTCTTATGTATTTACTCAAGAGAAATAAAACCACTGTGCACACAATTGTTCACAGCAGCTTTATTTATAATAACCAAAAAATAGAAACAAATGTCCATCAACAGGTGAATAGATAAATCGTGCTATATCCATACAATGGAATAAAAAGAAATAGACTATTCATATACACAGCAGCATAGATAAACTGGAAAAGAATTATGCTGCGTGGAAGAAACCAGACAAGACAGAGTACATACTGTATGATTTCAGTTACATAGCTTTAAATAAAAATTCTAAAAAATGCAAACTAATCTATAACGATGAAAGTAGATGAGTGGTTGTCTAGGGACAATCGGGAAAGAGGAATCAAGGAGGGCTGAATGGAAGGGAGGGAGTATAAATAGAACACAAGGAAACTTTTGGAGTTTATAGACATGTTCATTATCTTGATTGTGATGGTAGCTTCACAGGTATACACATGTCAAAACTTATCAAATCGTAAGTTGTTCAGTTTCTATATGTCAAATATATCTCAATAAGGCTGTTTGTAAGAGGTCAGTACAGTGGATGCTTGTCTGAGAGCAAGGGCACAAAGGACTGGGGAACAAGAGGGATTTCTTGGGCAGTGTCAACCTTCTGTTTCTTGACCTGGGTACCAGTTATCTGAGTGTGTTCACTCTGAAAACTCATGGAGCTGTGCACTTAGGGTCTGCACACTTAGCCAAAGGGGGTCTGTATGCATGCTATATGTCAAATTTTTAAAGCTATTTAAAAGAAAATGCGATACAACTGCACATTCTTCAAAATGTCACTCTTTTTAATTTTAGAGAATACCAAGTGTTAACGAAGACACAGAGAAATTGGAACTCTCATACATGGGTGCTGAGTATGTAAACTGGTACAACCATTTTGGAAAACTAGCTGTTATCAACTAAAGTGGAACAAAGATACACAGATATAGATATAGATATAGATACAAACCCAACATCCCAGTTTTTCTAGGGGTATACCTAACAGAAATACATCTATATGTCCATCAGAAGACATGTATGAAACTTTTGCTTAGAAGCATTTGTCAAAATCATCCACAACTAGAAGCACCTCAAATTTTAATCATCAGCAAACTGGAAAAACAAACTGTGATATATTCATTCAGTGGATAATATATAGTAATAAAAAGGAATGAAATACCCCTACATGCAACAACATGTGTGAAGCTCAAAAACATAATACTGGATTAAAGAAATCAGATACAGAAGAATACATACTACATGATACCACTGAATTTAAGCAAAAACAGTCAGAAATCCGAAGGTAACAACAATTCTGATAAAAGTCAGTGTGCTGGTTACCACTGGAGGGTCTGAATAATGACTGTTTCTGGGGTCCAGGGTAATGTTCTATATTTTAATCTGGGGAGTAGTTACTTGACTCTGCTTCATAAAAATTCAAACAGTACATTCAAGATCTATCTTATAACATGTTATTATTTCAATTTTAAAATTTTCAACTCAATATTGAGCCAGAGAAGAAAAAGAATTAACTTAAATGGTGCACCTGTCCTCTCTGAATATACCCTATCACCAGAAAGGGTGTCTTCAGACTGGGAATACAGACAACAAGCTTGACATAACCAGCAGGGACAGGCACAATCCACAGAAAGAACGTATCAATTATTTTAGGGGTTTCTCTACTATTAACGGGAAGTAAAGACACTGTTTTGTCAATTAGAACAGAGGATAGAGATAGGTTTTTCTATATCCTCAAGAAATAAACTGAAAAATTCATTCTGAAAACACTGAAGACTAAGGAGAACTAAGAAATATCATCTAAAAGGCAAAAATGACAAATAACAAGAAGACTCAGAAAACTGTCTCTCCATAAATGTGTTCCACTTTCCCAAGCAGAAACTAGAATACTTTGATTTCTGAACATCAGTCTATGAAATTGAAATATACATTATTAGGTACTTTGCACAGTTTATATACACTATTAAATAAAATTCAATAAACAAAAGCAGACATAATCTACTTGGTGGGCATTTAAAGAAATTTTTCAAGAGTAAATCTGATTGCTCTGTAAAATGTAATTCCATTTTATTGTGTTCATACAATACCTAAATATATATATCCAGACATATATACATATATACATGTATTTAACAGAAAAGATAGAAGTCTAAATTTAGCATTTAGGGTTAGAAAAGTAATGAAGGTGCTAAAATAGTACCAAATTATATTGGAAAGAAGAGGATGAAAAGAAATGGTCTAGAAAGTTTATTTTTCATTTATTATGAGAGTTAATCAAGCAATGTTTAGAGTTGATAAATCAAGAATCAGTTATAAGCACATTATTTAAAAACATGGAAATGATCACCAAGAGAACAAAAACAGGCACCGCTTTTAATCTTTTCTTGAGGAAGAAGACTGGTAGTGGGGCAGACAACTGCTACTATTCTATTTATTGAATAGTATACAATTCAGTGTACTATTCTATAATTTTAATCATTAACTTGTCCTACTTATTTAATTATTAAAACTTTAAGTCATGTTACAAAGAATATATCATATAAATATTTTCAACTTTAAAAGGAAGTTATATACGTTGATCTCTACGGAAACATATTTGTAAAGGTCTTAATAACTATTCCCGATTTCAAAGGTTTAAATGAGATAACATATGCAAAATAATCAGCAAAGAGCCAGGTATAATGTGAGGATTCAATACATGTTAGCTATCATTACTAGTATTTATTGTATATGCATAAAGGTTCAACACTAATATATTAGAACTGATGTTATTTATTATATAAAGCCCCTGGTATACAATGAGCACTCAAAAACTAATGACCGAGTTAATTAGTCTATCTAGCTTTCAAGAAACAGATAATTCTCTTCTAAAACTATCAAATAAAATGCAGACAGACAGCGACATGGTTAACTACAATGAAATTAGAACAGAACTAAAAACTTGACAAGGTACAAAAAAAATCATGCCCCAATTTTATTATTTATAGTAAAAACATCAATAGCAGCAGTAGCAATAGTGGTTACTATGTACAGCCTTCCTGGGTGTTAATTTTTTCTTCTAACATTCCCATGTATTTTTAAATTTTGTTATAAACACTACTTTTATAATTTTTTTGGAGGAGGGGTCAATTTTTTTTTTTGGAGAGGTGATCAATTTTAGAATTCTACTCCACATAGAAAACAATTGCTTACAAGGGCTGAAATTGCCAAATTATGTCAAACTATTCTGGTACAAGGAGGGGTAAGTTATTAATTCTTACATACTCATAAAATGATACATAAATGTAATTTTTTCTTGGTACATTTAACTATCTGGGAGAAAATAGGAATCTAATTAAAAGAAAAGAAGGAAATGTTTAAATTTTCAGTGCCATACCGAAAGCACACCATTCTCTATAAACAGGGACCTAATGAGAAATAAATGCCTGGCTGAACAAAAATAGCAATTAACCTTTCATTAAACAGCAGAGAATGGGATATATAAAGGAAAAACAAATAAATGTACTCATTATTATTATTATGTATACTTGTAATTACTTTATAAATATTATAAATATAATCCTCTCCCAAAAGGATCATGACCTTCCTTGCAGTAAGAAACAACTTAAATCCTCATCTAAAGATTCAAATGGACTAAAACAGGAATCAAAGTGAGGTAGCCAGAAATAAGAAGAAAAGGAGAACATAAGGACACCAGGGCTTCTCGCCAACAAACATGCCTTTATACCTTATAAAGTACAGTATACCTGGAATGGAGACCTCCATTTCCAAGCTTACCTGTGCATACTCTCTTTCAATAGCAGCCTTCTTCTGACTGAAAGTCCTAAAAACACAAATAAAAATTCATTACCGAAAGTATTAACAGTAACTTCATGTAAATTTATCAACACTCCCTCAAATACTGCCTAATAAGCTGTGTTAAGTGAAGAGATGATTTTCTTTCATCCTATGTGCCTAGGAATACTGCTTACATCATAGACCCTGGACTCAGGCAATCGACATTCAAATCCTAGCTCCACCACTTCGTAGCTGTATGACCTTGGTCAATCACTTGGCTTTTCTGTGCGTCAGTTTCCTCTTTGGTAAAATGGGAATAGTAACTATACCCACCTTGCAGGGATAATGTTAAGATTTAGTTAATTAAAATACATAAAGTCCTCAAAACAGTGTTTAGCACACAATAAAAGCTATATAAATGCTAGCTACTGTTATTAGAATGGCTAGTGCACAGTAGGCACTAAAAATGTTTATTAACTTAACTAATGTAGAGGGAACTACAGAAGACAAGGTTAAAATCAAATTTTGATCAGCTTCTCAACATGAAAAAATAGCCGAATCATTTCCTTCAGTTCAGTCTTTTATAGGAGTTATAAAACAAAGTCCATGTTGTGGTATGATGGGAGTACCCTTTCCATGCATGTATATTTCATAGATTCTATGGTAAACACTTTTCACATTTTAACATTTATTATATTGGGATGCATCTTTTATTAATGATTAGTATTATTTCTATCTTAACAGTAATGAAATAAGAGTATATCTTACAAACCACAGGTAAGGCAGAATCAATGAAATATAATAATACTGACACATTGAATAGTCTGAGTTTCAGGCTTTTCTATTGGTGCCAGATATGTGTGCTCCTAAAAGCACTTCATTAAGGCAGACATAGAGTAAAAAGTGAAAAATATAAAGAAAAGAGCTGGAATAGAAAAAAAAGACAATAAGCCAAAATTTCCTCATTAAGAAGTATTTATGGCTATTCATCTCTTATATAAGAAATACAGCCATTTAAAAGTTTACTACACTTGTTTTGGGTGAATAACTATTATTTAGCCTTAAAAAGGAAGAAAACCCTCACGCTATTATATGAACCTTGAGGGTAGCATGCTAAGTGAAATAATTCAATAACAAAAAAATACATATTGTATGATTCCAGCTATATGAAGTACCTGGAGTAATCAAAATCATATAGGCAGAAGTGAGAATGCTGGTTGCCAAGGGCTGGGCGGAGGGGGTCAGAGAAGTTATTTAACAGGTATAGAGTTTAAGTTTTGCAAGATAAAAAGGGTTCTGGAGATGGATGGTAGTAAAGGGTTCTGAACAATATGAATGTACGTGATATCATTAACTGTACACTTAAAAATGGTTAAGATAATAAATTTTATATTGTGTGTATTTTACTACAATAAAAAAGAGAAAAATACAAAGAGTCGAGCAAGAACATTTTCCTTATGGCATACTGCACATTATAAAGCATTTAACAATCCTTTAAAAAACAATTAGTCTAGCCCTGGCTGGTGTGGTTCAGTGGACTGAGTGCCAACCTGGGAACCAGAGGGTTGTTAGTTCGATTCCCAGTCAGGGCATGTGCCTGGGTTGCGGGCCAGGGCCCCAGTAGAGAGGCATGCAAGGGGCAACCACACACTGATGTTTCTTTCTCCCTCCCTTCCCCTCTCTAAAAATAAATAAATAAAAATAAAATACAATTAGTCTACTTTCCTTAAGAGAAAGCACATAAACTGTATATTATATATAAAAACACACACTGTATATATGCATTTATATGTTGTATTTTACATATATACATACACTCATGTGTGTATGTATATGTATTGGGGCTATATATGCCTATATATAGATATAAAAATAGTAATGTAAGTTTTCTCTGGGTAGTGGGATTACAGGTTTTCACTTTCTTGTTTTGTTTCTGTGTTCTATATTTTCTGATGTTTGAGTAAGAATTTGTATTGTATTTGAAAAAATCTATAGTCCTTATTTTTAAATAAATAAATTTATTTATTTAAACACTCACAAGCATTTGCACACAGCTTTTTACACCCATGTTGTTTTATTAAAATTGGATTTAGGTAATGTGGCCACTTTAATGTTATTTATTCCAATCCATGAACACAAAAGATCTTTCCATTTCTTTGTGTCTTCTTCAATTTCTTTCAACAATGTCTTATAGTTTTCAGTGTATAGGTCCTTCACTGTCTTTAAGTTCATTCCTAGGTATTTCATCATTTTTGTTGCAATTACAAATGGGACTGTTTACTTCATTTCTTTTTCTAATATTTTACTGTTAGTATATAGGAACACAATATATTTCATATACTGATTTTGTATACTGTAACTTCACTGTATTTTTATTGTTTCTAATAGTCATGTGGTGGCATCTTAAAGGTTTTCTATATGTAGAATCATGTCATGGGCAAATAGTGAAAGTTTTACTTCTTCATCCCCAATTTGGATGCTTTTATTTCATTCTCTAGCCTGACTGCTCTGGCCATGACTTCCAGTACTCTGCTGAATAAGAATGGTGAGCAAGGGCATCCCTGTCTTGTTCCTGATTGAAGAGGAAAAGCTTTCCGCTCTTCACCATTGAGTATATTAGCTGAGGCTTTTTCATACATGACATTTATAATGCTGAGGTACTTTCCTTCTATACCCATTTTACTGGACACTTTAATCATAAATGGATGTTGTTCCTGTCAAATGCTTTTTCTGCATATATTTATATAATCATATGATTTTTATCCTTTATTTTGTTAAAGTGGTATATCACCACTGATTGGTATATGTTGCACCATCCTTGCATCTCCAGAATGCACCCCATTTGTTCATGACGTCTCATCGTTTTAATGTATTGTTGTATTCGATTTGCTAAAATTTCGTTCAGGATTTTCCCATTTATGTTCTTTAGAGATATTAGCCTGTATTTGTCTTTGTGTATGTCTGTGTCCTTGCCTGGTTTTGGTATCAGGGTTATGTTGGCCTCATAAAATAAGTTAGGAACTACTTCCTCTTCTTCAATTTGGAAGAGTTTGAGAAGGACAGATATTAGATCTTCTTTGAATGTTTGGTAGAATTCACTAGAGATGCCACCTGGTCCTAGACTTCTTTGTTTTTGGAATGCTGTTTCATTTTCCTTACCATTGACTGGTTTATTTAGGTTGTCCAATTCTTCTTGGTTCAGTCTACGAAGGTTATAAATTCCTAAGAATTTGTTCATTTGCTCTACATCATTGAATTTGGCGCTGTATAGGCTTTCATAGTATGAATGCAATGCCCATCAAAATCTGGCATTTTTCAAAGAAATAAAGCAAAAAATACTCAAATTTACATGGAGCTACAAAAGACCTCAAATATCCACAGCAATCTTGAGAAAAAGAACAAAGCTGAAGGCATCACACTCCCTGACTTCAAACTATGCTTCAAAGTGACAATAATCAAAACAGTACAGTATTGGGAGAAAAAGAGACACACAGACCAATGGAACAGAATCAAGAGCCCAGAAATAAACCCAAGTAGGTATGGGCAACTGTATTCAACAAAGGAGCCAAAAACATACAATGGAGCAGGAAAAGGCTCTTCAATAAACAGTGTTGGGAAACTTGTAAAGCCACCACATGCAAAAGAATGAAACTAGATTGCTACCTGACACCATGCACAAAAATTAACTCAAAATAGATTAAAGACACAAATATAAAACCTGAAACAATAAAATAGAGAAAAGAAAACACAGGTACTAAACTTACAGACCTTGGTATCAGAGGAATTGGTTTGTGTGAACGTGACCCCAAAAGCAAGGGAAGTAAAAGCAAAAATAAATAAATGAGACTACTTCAAACTAAAAAGCTTCTGCACAGCAAAAGAAACCATCAACAAAACAAAAGGCAAACAACTGAAGGGAAGAAGATATCTGCAAGGCATACCTCCAATAAGGGGCTAATCTCCAAAATATATAAAGAACTCAACAATAAAAAACAATCCAATTAAAACATAGGCAGAGGACCTAAACAGATACAGTTCCCAAGGTGACACACAGACAGCCAACAGATACATGAAAAGATGCTCAACTTCACTAGCTAAAGGGAAACACATATCAAAACCACCAGATATGTGACACCTGTTAGAATGGCTATTATCAATAAGACAGGAAATAACAAGTGATAGAGAGGATGCAGAGAAAAGGGAACTCTCATACACCTCTGGTGAAAATGCAAATTGGTACAGCCTCTATGGAAAACAGTATGGATACTCCTCAAAAAATTAAGAATAGGGCTACTATATGACCCAGCAATCGCTCTTCTGGGTATCTACCTGAAAAATTTGAAAACACTTATTCATAAAGATATGTGTACCCCTATGGTCATTGTTGCATTACTCACAATAGCCAAGACACGGAAACCGGTAACCTAAGTGTCCTTCAACTAATGACTAGATAAGGAAGATGTGGTACATATATAAAATGTAATACAAGTCAGTCATAAAAAAGATGAAAATGTTGTCATTTATAACAACATGGATGGATCTTGAGAGTATCATGCTAAATGAAATAAGTCAGATGGAAAAAAACAAGAACCATATGATTTCACTCATATGTGGGCTATAAAACAGAAAGCAACAAATGAACAAACAGAACAAACTCACAGACACAGTACAGTGATTACCAGAGGGAAAGAGAGGTAGGGGAGGAAGGGGGTAAAGGTAGTCAAATATATGGTGACAGAAGGAAACCAGAATGTTGATGGTGAGCATGCAATGAAATATGCAGATTATTTAGTATAAAGTTGTATACCTCAAACATATGTAATGTTATAAGCCAGTGTTACCCCAATAAATTTAATTTAAAAAAATAAAAATTAAAATTGAGCATATAAATTATGACTAGCGCTACCAAATATGTTATCTCCCTACCCAATATAAATATTCAAGCAAAAGAAACTAATTTAAATGAACTAGCTTACACTTTCACCATAAAAAGAAATCTGAAAATTTACCTATATTTTGAAGATGTTATTTTTAATATTTTATAAAAAACAAAAGTAAATACTTAAGCTGTTTATTTATTGCCCTTTTAAGCTTATGTAACTCACCCGGAAATAAGAATGCAACAAGTATATTATGCTAGAAAATGGGAACTAACTCTTTTACTCTAACCATTCATATCAACTAATTTTAAAATTCTCAATGGAATTTTTGGTTATTATTAAACAATTACATGTCTACGAAGTAATTTCCTGTTCTAAAGAAAGAAAACAAATCCAAGATGACAACTACTCAAAATCAACATCATCAATATTAGGAAATGTACTATGATTCACCATATGAAGACTGCAAAGCAAAAAAACCTCTGACAATCTTCATATAAGATGTAAAGGTATTTGTTAAAATTCACCATTAGTTTATCATAAAATCTCTTTCAAAATACTGATGGATGTTATAATTAAACAGATGGACAAGAACAAGTGTTGGCAAGGATGTGAAAAAATTAGAACTCTCACATGGTGCTGGAGGAAATACAAAATGGTGCAGTTGCTTTGGAAAAAAGTCTGCGAATTCCTCAAAAGGTTAAACATAGAGTTACTATATGACCCAGCAATTCTATTCATAGGTATACAGTAGTCCCCCCTGTCTGCAGATAACACATTTCAAGACCCTCCCTGCAGTTGGGTGCCTAAAATTGTTAATAGCACCAAATCCTACATACACTATGTTTTTTCCTATACATGCCTTTTCCCTTAAGGAAGCACTTTAAGGCTTCTCTCTGGCCTATCCAAATGACCAGAATCACTATTCTTGCTCTTCGAGCTCATTACTAAGTAAAATAAGAATTTTTTTTTAACACAAGCATTGTGACACCATGACAGTCTATCTCATAACTGAGAGGGCTACTTAGTGACAAATGGGCAGGTAGTGTATGCAGCTGGACAAAGGGATGATTTATGACTCAGACAGGACAGAGCAGAAATGTGCAAGATTTCAATGGCCTGCTCAGAGTAGCATGCAATTTCAAACTTACAAATTTCCTTTTATTTCTGGAATTTTCCACTTAATATTTTTAGACCACAGTTGACTATGAGTAACAAAAACCATGGAAAGCAAAACAATGGGTAAGGCGTGACTACTGTATACCCCAAAACACTTAAAACATGTCTACATAAGACCTGTAAAGGAATGTTCATAGCAACATTATTCATAAAAGTCAAAAAGTGGAAATAACCCAAATGTCCCTCAACTGATGAACAGATAAACAAGATGTGGCATATTCACTGAGTACCGATACATGCTACAATACAGATGAACCTCAAGAACACTAAGCTAAATGAAAGAAGCCAGATATTTAAGAAACACACACATTATATGAGTCCATTTATAGAAAATGTCCAGAATAGGCAAGTCGAGAAAGACAGAAGGTAGATTACTGATTGTCAACGGTGGGGGAGTTGAGATAAGTTTGCCATAATTCCAAAAGTATTCTTCTTTTAACTAGGTAAACTGAGTATAAAATTCACATGGAAAAAGGAATGAATGTTTAAGAATAGTTACAAACATTCTGAAAAAAATATTAAAAAAGACCTACCCTCACCAGATAGTAAAAATAATTTAAAAAGCAGCAGTAATTAGAACAGCTTGGTAACAGAACGTGAACAAACAAAGAGATAATCAAAACAGAGGTCACAAACACACCCAAATACATATAAAAATTTATTAACTAAAGAAGATCATTCAAAGGGGAAAACATGTATTGTTTAGTAAATGGTATTGGGATAAGTTTATAGGAAGATGCAATGTTAAGTAAACAGAAAAGTTACAGAATAATGTATATAGTGTACTATCTTTTTATATTAAAATGTTTTACATGTATATGCTGGATTATAATTATTGTGCTTGTTTCAGCAGCACATGTACTAAAACTGAAACAATAATTACACTACTTCTCAGTTACAATAGTCCCTCAAATGAAAATCTGTTCCACGCAGAAATGCCTACTGTGATCCCCTTAGGAATCACTGGATAGAATTTCCTAAAATACTTATCATGGAACAGGGCTAACTGGCTCCACATGAAGAAAGGCACTGGTAGTAATTGTAAAAGAAAGACCTTCACTGCACTCTTATTTTTATTATTTAAATTAATACCATGTGTACATGTACATATATGTATATATATTTTTATTGAAGTGAAATTTACATGACACATAATTAACCATTTTAAAGTGTACAATTCAATAGTGATTATTGCATTTACAGTGTGTGCAACCACCTCTCCCTACTTTCAAAAATTTTTAATCACCCCAGAACACCCCATACCCATCAAGTAAACACTTTCCATTCCCCTTTCCCCTTGCCGCCGGCAACAGCTAATCTTATTTTCTATCTCTACATATTTGCCTATTCTGGATATTTCATATGAATGAAATCATATAACACGTGACCTTTTTTCTGGCTTCTTTCACTATGTTTTCAAAGTTCATCCAATTAGAAGAATGTACCAAAACTTCATTCCTTCTTATGGCTGAATAATATTCCACTGCACAGATACACTACATCCATTGATGGACATCTGAGTTGTTTCTAAAGCCTGACTATTATGAATAATACATATTATAAATATAATATATTATGAATATATTACATATTCATACATAATACATATTATGAATATAATATGAATATAATATTCATATTATATAATTATGAATATAAACATTTGTTTATAAGTTTCTATGTAGTGACATGTTTTAAGTTCTCTTGGGTATATCCCTAGGAGTGGAAATGCTGGGTCATATTGCTATTCTACATTTAATTTTCTGAAGAACAGTCAAACTATTTTCTATAATGGCTATTTTAAATAGTTAAAACAAACTAACCTTTGAAAATAAGTTATATTACATTTATTCAGAAGAATCCTATATGGACACCAAAAAGAATGTGGCAGACCTATATGTATTGGTATCAAAAGATACCCTCAATTAATTCATGCAACACACACTTAATGACTAGCTATGATGGGACTGGCACTGTCTAGATACAGATGATATTACAGTGAATAGACAGACATCCAGTAGGAACAGTAAAAAAATCATTATACAAAGAATTACTTAATGATAAATGGAATATTTATAATACTATGAAGGAAGCTAAAATATATTATCTAGTATTTTTTAAAAGCTTCAGAAAAATATACAAAGAAAGATCCCATTTTACCTTTATATAAAAACATATTAATATATCTCTATGTAATACAGACATCTGTATACACTCACAAAAACCTGGAAAATACATATGGGGAGAAGACATTCAAACAATATATGCCAAATTTTTATTGTTAAGAGAAGGGGACATGACACTTTTATTTTTCTATTCTGTTTTTTTTTCAATAATCTTCTATTATTTCTATATTTATAAACAAAGATATGAAAGCACTAATTCTCAACCAACTCATTTACTTATATGCAAAAAACATAAATTCCATGTCATATAGAAAGGAGCAAGAAAAGTCCCGGCTGGGGTGGCTCAGTGGACTGAGCGTCAGCCTGCAAACCAAAGGGCTGCTGGCTCGACTGCCCAGTCAGGGCACATGCCTGCGTTGTGGGCCAGGTCCCCAGTAGGAGGCTTATGAAAGGCAACCACACATTGTTTCTCTTCATCTCTTTCTCCTTCCCTTCCTCTGTGCCTACAAAATAATAATAACAATAATAAAATAAATAAAATATTTTTTAAAAATAAAATAAATAAATAAAATTAATTGTTTTAAAGGAGCAAGAATAAATCCCAGCAACAATTAATTCTTGAGGAAAGCTTAATGGTTTAAATAATTTTCCTAAGACAAATCTGATCAAACCACTCTCCTGCCAACACTTCTGAAACGGCTTCCGGAAATCACTCCCAGAATAAAAGCTATCTGCCTTTAACATGACAGAAGAGGCTGCTGACTATCAGGACTTAACTGTTAATGTGGCTTCACCTCTGTAAACCATCCTCCCTCCCCCATTCACAACCCAGGCCCAGCTAAGTTTCTTAAAAGGACCCGTATGGCTCATGCTTTCACACTCTAGCAAATGTGGTCATTTTTGGTTGAAATTCCCTTCGCCCAATATTTGCCCTGAATCTTCCTCATCCTTCAAAACTTAGTTTGAGCATGATCTTCCTGGGGATTCTTCCTGAATTCCACTTGTGATTAAACATTCCTTCTGAGGCCCTCCAGCACCTGTAACACGGCACCTGCTTCAAGTACTGTAATAGTGAATTGACCATGAAGTTCTCTGTCTTTATACATGTAGCACAATCCCTGAACACTGCAGATACTCAATAAATGTTTGCTGAGTCAATGAATGAATGGGTGAATGAATGAACGAACAGAACTACATAATCAGGTTTCGCACTACGTAAGTTTGAATTAAATAGCTCAGTAAGCTAGCTCCTGGGACAGGTGGAACCAAGATCACCAGTTAGAACCAAGATCACAATTTAAGTTTCTTGACCTTGGTAACAGATTATATCAGTTAAGAAAACCATTTTGTGTTTATGAGCTTTAAAAACCAAGGAGGGTATATAAATTTACAGTAAAGTATTAACCTTGCCCCAAACCTTTGGAATGTCATGCCTGATAAACGCATTTCTATTTACCTGTGGACATTGAGCCATGCCAGACAGTCTATGCTAATAATGTGATTTATTTGGGGGCAGGGAGGTGGGGAGAATGGAGGCTGGGCCATCTCTGAAGGAGTTGGAGACTAAGGTCAACCAATGTGCATTTGATCTTATCTAAGCAATACAACTCTTCCCTTGGACGATTTAAAAATATATTCCTTCACTATAATAAACCATAACCTTTAGTAAATTTTCAGTGAGATCTGTGAGTCCTTCTAACAAATTATCGAATCTGAGGGTGGTTTTGGGGACCCCTAATCTTACAAGTCATGTCAGAAATTAGGGTGGTTTTGGAAACCAAAGTTGAGGTTGGTGTCAGAAGTAAGAGTTGTCTTGGGGACTCCTGAACACTGTAATTCATTACTAGGATAAGCAGAATACCTGAGTTCAAATTATTAATGGTGGTAGTTGAGAAGGGATATCAATAACCATAATGATGAATGTTAAAAATTTAAAAAAACAGCCCTGGCCAGTGTGGCTCAGTTGGCTGGGAGTCGTCCTGCAAATTGAAAGGTTCCAGGTTCGATTCCCAGTCAGGGCGCATGCCTGGATTGCAGGTTCAGTCCCTGGTCGGGGAATGTACAAAGGGCAACCAACAGATGTTTCTCTCCCTGTCTATCTCCCTCTCTTCCCCTCTTTCTCTAAAAAAATAATAAATTAATTTGAAAAGATTAAAATAAACACATCAACCAGAATGGTAACAAGACTGATATATATATACCCTTGGTGAGGATATAGAGCAATGAATCTCCAACATGTTCTTTGTAAAAATGCAAAATGATACAACCGCCTCAGGAAAAAAAAGAAACCGGTTATTTCTTATAAAACTCATGGGTTAAAAAAAAAAAAAAAAAGAGGCCTTTGTGATAAATCTAACCAAAAGTAACCTCACAGGGTGACCTGATCATAAATTCCTAACTGGGCAGGTCATGCACAGTGGATAGTCACACCCCAGGCTTATAAAAAGTTTATCTTCGATTTAAGCAAGCCCTGTCCATTGTTCTTGTGTACCTGCCCTCAAGTACAGACCCCTCAGAGAAGTAACCACTCTCAAGGGAGCAGTTAAACTTGCTATTCTGTAATGCAATCACAGATCCTCCCTACCTTGCTTTCTCCCACCTTCATGTAATCTTCCTTAGTTCCCTCCTTAATTCCAAAAGTATAACACAAACTGAACAACTGGCATTTGCCAAAGCACCTGAGATCTTGCTTCCTAGCATGTTGTCAGTTTGGCTCAAATAAACTCACAAAAATTCTCAACAAGTTTGAATGTTTCTTACATCCACAAATTCCCTTGACATAACAATTCTAATGCTAGACATTAACCAAGAGAAATGAAAACAGATGCCTCAAAAACACCTGACAAAAATATTTGTAGCATCTTTATTCATAAATAGGCAAAAACAGGAAACAGTCCAGGTGTCCATCAGTGGGATAATACATCAACAAATGGTGATATGAGTATATTCTTACAATAAAATAAACCTGAGCAATAAAACAAATGAACTCCAAGAAGACCACCACATTCTTACTACCTTGAGTTAGTGGATCTCTGTTATTTTACACATGACATTGTTTAAATATAACTAATATTAAAATATAAAAAGTAATTTTTAGCATTAACAGTATACTAGGGTAAGGGATCTAGTGCTTATGTTATCAGCACATTGAAGGTCTTTTATAAAGAAACTTTTATAATTTTGTTCAGAAATTCAATGGCTATTTTTAAAGGTTTTATTACAGCAAATATGGCAATAGCATTAAAGTGATGATACAAGAAAACAAATATTTTTTCCTTAAACAAGGCAAGTCAAGTGAACAACTGAAGCTATATAAGTCTGGCAGAGAGGCAATTATTTGGCTCCTAACAAAGGATATTAATTCACCAACAGCATTCTCTGAGTATCTTCTAAATTATAGGTATTATACTAAATATGCACTGGGACTATAAAGATGAAAGAGACGTGGATGGACTCTGCTCTCAAGGGATTCATTACCATAAGGTATAAATAGATGATGCCAAGAACCACAAATGCCAGAGTCACTGAATGAAAAGCAGAACGTGTTCTTACTTCTTATTAATTAGGTAACCTTGGGCAAGTTAATTTTCCTGACTGTGCTTCAGCTTCCTATCAATTAAATGGGTATAAAAAGAACACCTACCTTACAGGATTATTATAAGGATTAAATGAATACGTATTTGCAAAGCACTTAGAACAGACCTGGCACATAAAATACTAGAAAGAGTATTTGGTAAGTAAGTGAAAATATCACATTCTATAGTTTATAATTATAAAAGTTAATCTAGTTTAAATATTTTAACTAAATGAATATGCAAAGCACTAACAAAAATAATACATTTTAAGTACTTCTGGTCTTAGATAACAGAGCAACGTCAGAATCTCCCATCTCCTTTCAGGAATTACCTAAAAGCAACAAAAAGATTAAAAGCACAAATGCAAACATGATCTCCAATAAAACTAGAAACGTATAAAAATAAGTGGAATACAGCCCAGAAAAAGAGAAAACTGAACTGAAGAATGAGGGTAAATATAAGGCATGAGGCTCCAAAAAAAAAACAAAGGGGATGGGAAGAGTATACTTCTTCAAGTGCACTTCCAACATAAAATGTAAAACACATCTGCAACAACAAAAAAAGGGGACATGGGCTGGTGGAGAGAGCTTTGCTGATCATAGTTTAAAGAGGTAGAGGAGACAGTACTTCAGAATCACACAAACAAGCTCTGCTGGCAGAAATCAGGCTGCTAGTGTGGCAAAAAGATAGTGAGACAACCGCACTATGATTGGCCCTGCAGCAGCCAATCTTCTCTAACTAAGGAGAAATAAGTTCACACACACAATCCCAGTCATAAAGAAAATTATTGAAAACTTGGAAGACAATAGCTACCATGAGATACCTACTTCTGATATCCCAAAAAGTAGTATAGAAAAACCCTCTTCATTCAAAAAGAAATAACTGAAAAGGAAGCAGAAACAGAATCTCCACAAATAAGAAATTTTAAAAAGAAAAAAGGGAACAGGAAAGATAGCAGCCAAAGGACACTTATGAGAAGCACGCTGCCATAAAGCAGATGAAATATGTAACTAAATATTTTGAATGAATTTTTAAAACCTAAATTTTAAAAAATGAAGCAAATACCACTTCCAAATAGAATTATAATGTCAAACTAAATTTCAAAGCTATAATAATCATAATAAAATAATAAAATATTTAATTTACATTACATAATACACATTTATTATTATGTATTACATACATAATAATAAAAATGTATGATCCTGGCATAAAAGATGTCATATAAACCAACAGAGCAGAATAAGGAGCCCAGAAATAAACCCATGTATATACTGTCAACTCATATTTGACAAGGGAAGCAAGAACACTCAGAGGGGAAAAAGCAGCCTCTTCCATAAATGGTGTTGGGAAAACTAAATACGCACACACAAAAGAATGACACCGGATCCCTATCTTAGACCACACACAAAAATTAACTTGAAACTAATTAAAGACTTACATGTAAGACCTTAAACTGTAAAAGTCCTAGAAGAAAACATAGGGCAAAAGCTCCTTGACATTGGTCTTGGCAACAATTTTTTGGATATGATGCAAAAGCACAAGCAACAAAAGCAAAAACAGCTAAGAGGGACCACATGAAACTAAAAAACTCTGCATAGCAAAAGAAACAATCAACAATGTGAAAACTATGGATTGGGAGAAAATACATGCAAACCTTATATCTGACATATTTTATATCCAAAATATATAAGGAACTCGTATAACTCAATAGCAAAAAAATTAAAAATCCTATTAAAGATTGGGCAGAGAACCTAAAAAGAGAATTTTCCAAGAAGATATACAAATGGCCAACATGAAAAGGTGCTCAATATCACTAAGTATCCAGAAAATACAAATCGAAACCACAATGAGATATTACTTCACACCTTTTAAAATGGCTATTACCAAAACAACAAGAAATAAACATTGGTCAAGTGTTGGTGGGAATGTGAACTGGTGCAGCCACTATGGAACACAGTATGCAGGTTCCTCAAAAATTAAAAACACAACTACAATATGAATATGACTCAGTAATCCCACTTCTGGGTATATATCTGAAGGAAGTGAAATCACCATCTCTAAGAGATAATCTGCACACCCATGTTCATTGCAGCATTCTTCACAATAGCCAAGACATGGACTAAGTGTCCAGGCCTCTCCCAAAATCTACCACCTCTGAATCTTAAGAGTAGGCCCTAAGCATCTATAATATTGTAAAGTTCACAGGTGACTCTCTTACTAATACAATGTATTGTTGGCACCTACATTTGAATAAGCTATGTTTAATTCTGGGAATTCAAAATATTTCAAAGACGACAATGTCATCACATTGTGATGGCAACATTCAGGAATTTGAAAAAGCTCTTTGATCTTCCTCATCACATAACCAACCTTCCCCAGCTCCCTCCCCCACTCCACACTTCCCAACATCAAAGTGGTTTCAAAGTGGTTAGGGAGCATCACCTCTCAGACTTAGCAAATACAGTCTAAATAGAGCTGCTTTTTTTCTAGTTACATGTGTTGACCAGCTGACTTATTTTAACTGGACATCTTTAGTCTCCTTTTCCTTTCAGCTCTTAATGCACCATAAATTAAAAAAATAATGTCATCAAACTGAGTTACCTGAAAAGAGACAATTTTATCACAAAGAAATTGAAAGTCCAAGTTTGTCAAGAATAGGACCTAAGATGAAAATGATCACAAGAAATCTTCTAATTTTTTAAAAACTCGCATCCTATAAGAAGTATTCAGGTCATTTTAGTAAAATTTGCAAGATGATAGAAGATTACTATATCCTCTTATTTTTCAAAAGTGCTGATATCATAGCACACACACAAAAAGACCTGAGGAAGAAGAGATTAATCACCCCCAACTAAAACTGCATTTTTAAGTAGTCATGCACCCCTTAACAACAGGAAGATTTTCTGAGAAATGTGCCATTAGTCAATTTTGTCACTGTGTGAACACTGAGTGCACCTGCACAAACCTCGATAGTAGAGCCGACTACACGCCTAGGCTCTATGGTACAGCCCATTGCTCCTGGACTACAGGCCTGTACAGCATGTCACTGTACAGAATAACACGAGATTAAATCAAGTGCAAGAGAAAATGATGCAACCAAGAGATGCGGTAAACACGCAATGTATGAGGCAGCTGTGTATAATTCAACACACTGTTTCACAACTTTCTACTTTCTACTTTTTATAAGTAGAAAGATTACACTCTAAAATAGTGATAAAAAGTATAGTAAATACATAAACCAGTAATACAGTTGTTTATTATCACTGTCAAGTATTATGTACTATATATAATTACACGTGCTATACTTTTATGCAACTGGCAGTACAGCAGGTCTGTTATCACCAGCATCACCACAAACACGTAAGTCATGTGTTGTGCTATACGTCACTAGGCAATAGGAATTTTTCAGCTCCGTCTTCATACACGCAGTCCAGCATTGACCCAAATGTCATTATGTGGTGCTTGACTATAAAAAAATTAATTTCCATTAAGATTTATCCATATTAATCAAGTTGCCCATCTTCTTGTCAAGGGATCCATAATCAGGTTCCCCTTTGAACACCATTACTTTAAATATTTTCATCTATAATATATCATTTAAGACCCAATTTAAGATGCCAAGTTTTCTTTGCCAGGAAGAGTAGGAGACACTCATTAGTCAGATAATCTTTTATTAAAGTGGAACACACATTCCTTTGATATCATGGAAGGCAACACATATCAAACATTTTAATCAAGTGAAAATTTTTGCTGTTTCTATATGACACAAAAGTTAACACAATTTTTTACAACATGAATTATCTTTGAAAATATTTACTGCAAGATACATCTTACTCCTTATCCATGAATTACATTGTCCATTTAAAAGATACATCATAAATCTTTCACAGCCTTCTGCCTGGAAGAGTTACATAAAATTAAACACTAAGGTCTTCTTCCTCGCTTTCTCCTTCCTTAGAATGATACAGATGTGTAACAGACAGGTGGTTTGGAGACAATTTCAACATGTGTAGGCACATAAAGACTAGACCTAGATCAATGACCAAAGGCACATTAACAAAATAGGCCACTGTCAAAATGAGTTTAAAATTTGTAACAAAGTTTTACAATTTGTTACTATTATTCTTAAAAAATAATAATAAACTAATAGAGCTTGGAAAATCTGGTTATTTTCCTGAAAGTAAATTTAGGATCATTATGTCTCCTCGGGAGTATAGTTGTTTTCCCACATATAGCTATACAAAATGAAACAATGCAATGGGCTAACAGCAATTTATATTCTAGGTAAGAAGCATTTCAGTAACTTTTGTAACCTATTGGCTTCAAACATATAAATAATTTTTTCTATTAAAGTGAGTTTACTAATATAAATGATCATGAGATTATATACACTTCTACCATCTAATATGAGCTGATTCTAAGCTATCTATGGAATATATCTTATTTTATGAACACGTCAAACAGTTGAAAATAAATATAATTAAGTGGTCATTAAAAAAAAACAAACTTGCTCTCCCGAAACTTTGTATCCTTCACTCAATCACCACAAAACTGTTCTTATAACAAAAAAGAGAGAGGAACATTTTCAACTATGGAAATATCTCAAAATAAAACCTAAACTCCAAATATAATTATCAGCAGAGCGAAGAGATCCCTAAAAGTTCAGTGTTTCACACAATCATTGAACAATCCTGGATCTGAAAAAAACATGAAACTCCAGACAATGGATCTTCTTCCACTCCTGTACTAATCAGCCAAACTGAAAGATCTGCAAGGCACTGAATCTTATTACACCTATTCTTTGGTATCTATTCTAAGTAGTAGTTCTTGAAACAAGATACTATACTCCATCCACAATGTCTGGGCATGGTAGGCATTAAAAATGCTGTGTCTCCAGTTATTTAAAATAATCCTGAGTGAAAAAAACAGCTGTCTTCCACTTTCAAGAAAACTAAGTACAGCTATCAAAACCAGGAAAAAGATGTTCTTTATGTTCAATGGATCCCTGCCAAGATCTAATAAAGGCTGAGAAAATATCTATCTACTTAGGCTCTTTCACTGCCTGGAATACTATGAAAATTTCGTTTGATTTCAACTGCTCTATCTGTAGAGACAGTTTTCAATGAGGAAAAGAACTTAAATTTTAAAGTCAGGCATAAACCCATGTTCAAACCCAGCTCTTCTATTTCTTACTTCTATGACCTAGGGCAAGTACCTTAACCACCCTTAGCCTCGGTCTCCTCATTTATAAAATGGGAATAATAATAATAAAAAACATAGTTGCTGGGAGGCTTTGACATATAATTAATGTTCAAAAGCAAGTATTTACAAGGATATGAAGAAATCAGAACCCTCAGATATTGCTGGTAGGAATGTAAAATGGTATAGTTCCTTTGAAAAAGAGTCTGGCAGATGCTAGAATGGTTAAACAAAGAGTTAGCAGATTACTCAGCAATTCTACTCTCAGTCATATACCCAAGAGAAATGAAAACATATGTACATTAAAAAAAAACCTTATACATGAATGTTCACGTGTTATGCACAATAGACAAAAGCAAAACCCAAATGTTTATCAACTGACAAATGGATTAATAAAATGTGATTTATCCAAACAATAGAATTTTAGCAATAAAAAAGAATGAAGTACTGATGCTACAACACTGATGAACCTTGCAAACATTATGCTAAATGAAAGAACCCAGTCACAATAGACTACATATTGTACCATTCCATTCATAGGAAATGTCCAGAACAAATAACTCTATAAAAAGTAGACTAGTGGTTGCCTAGGCCTGGGCAAGTGGAGGGGGAGGAAAAGGATGACGGCTAAGGGTGTTGGTTTCTTTTTGTGGTAATGCAAATGTTCTAAAGTTAATGTGTTAATGGATGCACAACTCTATGAATATACCAAGAGCCACTGAATTATGCACTTTAAATGAGTGAATTACAGTGTTTAAACTGTATCTTAATAAACTGTTTTAAAAATTCCTGTGCTACAGTATACATACATTTAAATATGGAATATCCAAACTCATATATCCAAAAGCAGAGGCTAATTAAGATTATGTAGATATTAAATATGTATAAATACATACTCTTATTTATGTATTTAAAGAAAGTGAAAGCCCTGGTTGGTGTGGCTCAGTGGACTGAGCGCTGATCTGCTGTGAACTGAAAGGTCGCTGGTTCGATTCAGGGCACATGCCTGGGTTGTGGGCCAGGTCCCCAGTGGGGGTCTGTGAGAAGTAACTGATCAATGTTTCTCTCCCTCTCTTTCTACTCCCCTTTCCCTCTCTCTAAAAGTAAATAAATAAAATCTATTTAAAAAAAAGTTAAATATCTTCCTCCACCACGACCAGGAAGTAGACTTTGACTTCTAGCCATGATAAAGCAACTGGTATTGGATTAGCCCTCCCCAAGTAATATCTATAAAACTGGATAAAATATATAACTCTACTCTTTTCAGGTATGAAACAGCTGGCAGCACAGGAGGCGTGAATCACATCCACTCCAGCTCTCTGCCTGGGACGCTTTCCCAACTATATCACAGGGAAATGGAGCCTAAGCCAAGTATGATGGTCTCACTGAACTGAGATGCAGAGATCTGAGTTCTAGGCTACAGGAGTAAGCTAGATTCATAGAGGACAGCATACTAGTACGGAAGCCACAGTGCAAAAAGGGTGGTCCCAGAAATCTGCATGGGGGTTTCTTAACCACCCCTGCCTGAGTACTGAGCTACACATAAGCCAGGGTGAGACTCCAGGGGGCATAATAGAGTCACTGGTGCAGGCCTGAGAACTGAACAAATGCCAGAAGCTGCACACAGCTGCAAAACATTAGAATTCCAGTTCAGCCAGGGTGGAGGCATGGCTGCACACCCGGGGCACTCAGGCTTTCAGTTGAAACCCCAAAATTCAACACTCCTTAAAGAAAGACAATACAACCAAGACTCCCTATAATGTGTTATCCACAATGTCCAATTAATAAAAAATTATTAGATATGAAAATAAGCAGGAAAACATGACCCATTACCATAGAAGTGTTCAATAGAAACAGACCATGGCATGACTGCAGGTTGGAAACGGCAGCCAAGAGTTTTGAAACAGCTATTATTAAATTATAAATATTCTAACACTTAAAAGTACAAGATCAGAAATGCAAACTTTTCTAGATGGGCTTAAAAGTAGATTGAAAACTACAGAAGAGCCTTGGCTGGTGTGGTTCAGTGGATTCAGTGCCAGCCTACAAACCAAAGGGTCGGCAGTTAGATTCTCAGTCAGGGCACATGCCTGGGTTGCAGGACAGGGCCCTGGTGAAGGGTGCACAAGACACAACCACACACTGATGTTTCTCCTCTCCCATTCTCCCTCCCTTCCCCGCTCTAAAAATAAATAAAATCTTTTTAAAAAATAAAATAAAGAAAACTACAGAAGGACTAAAGAACCAGAAAAGAGATTAACAGAAATTATCCAATCTGAAGAATACAGATTATTATCAGTTTAACATGTGTAATTGGAGTCCAAAAATCAAAGAACAGAGAATGGGGCAGAAAAAAAAATTTGAAAAAAATAACGACCCCCCAAATTCCCAATTTTTGTTGAGAAACATCACCTCTGGATCAAAAAAACTCAGTAAACCCTAAGCAAGATAGTTACAAAGATACCACATTGGTCACATCACATTCAAAGTTCAGAAAACCAAAGATAATGAGGAAAAAGCTATCAGTGAGGGGAGGGGGGAGGCACATTACACAGAAAAGAACAAGTAAACAAATAATAGCTAACTTCTCTCAAAACAATGAAAGCCAGAAGACTATGGAGTGGCCAACTGTCAACCCAGAATTCTGTATCCAACAAAAGTTATCTTCCAAAAATAAGGGTGAAGTAAAGACACTTTCAGATAAGCAAAAGCTAAAAGAATTGTCACCGGCAGAACTGCACCAGAAACACTGAAGGAAGTTCTTCAAGCCCAAAAGGAAATGATACCAGACTGAAACTCAAAACTATATGTTGGTCTCAGGAAGGAAAGAAGAGAGCTAAAATTGGTAAACATAAAAGCCTTTTTTCTTCTCTTAATCTCTTTAAAAGGTAACTGTATTTAAAGCACAACTAACATTGTATTATAAGATTCATAATGTATGCAGCACAAAGTCGGGGATGGAGCAACTGAACTAATATAAGCATCTTATGTGGCATGGTATAATATTAATTCTAAGTATACAGTAATAAATTAAAGATGCATGGTATAACAACAAGAACAACCACTTGAAAAACAGAAAGAGGTAGAGCTAAAAATGCAAGAGTTAAAAATAGAATACTGAAAAACATTCAAATAGATCAGTATAGCTGAGAAAACTATTATATAAATATCTCTAGTAAAACAGACAAAACAGTTTCCTCATGGAGCAAGTTGGCTAATGCAAAAACATCTTACCACAAAAACAATATTTTAAATGACCATGATGTAAAAACTTTGGATAACGTTACATAAAATAAAATTAGGCAGGACAGGAATCTAATCACCTTAAAAGTTTGCCTGTTTGGGGACAAAACACGCCCAAAATACAGGAAAAAGGAACACGGTTGCACACACAGCCTGTTTCCCCAACTCAACCAGCTGGAGGCCAATCATTTTATGAAGTTTGTAAATCAAGTATTTTTTTTTCCTAAGATCTTATTTATTTATTTTTAGAGAGAGAGGGAGAAAGAGAAGGAGAGAAACATCAACGTGTAGTTGACTCTTGCACACCCCAACCAGGAACCCAGCCCACAACCCGGGCATGTGCCCCAGCCGAGAATCAAACCAGTGACCCTTCAGTTAGCAGGACGACACCCAACCCACTGAACCACACCAGTCAGGGAAGTAAATCAAGTATTCTTACTACTTGTACATATTAGAAATAGACAGTAAAGTCTATTAATAATAAAAAAAGCTATAAACTAATTAAAAATCCAAAATGACATTTCAGCATTAAAGTGAATTTTTACAATGTATTATGTTAATAGACATGCAATAAAATGTTACCAATCCAGAATCATTTAATTTTAGTTTTCAGAGTAGGTAACACTCACATGGCTCAAAAATTCAAAACATACCAGAAAAGGTACATAATAGAAAGCCTCTCTCACCCACACTCTCCAACCTCCAATGGGGGCAAAACAAATACCGCTAAAATATAACTGAGAGACATATACTCCCAATTGTTTCCTGTGGGACCACAGGCATGGTAACACTGATCATAACACCAGAAATAACATTTTCTTTTTGAATTGGGATTATTGCAATGTTAGCAAAAACAGAAAACATCTGGATGACAAGATACTCATACATGAATGCCAAAAAGGAGATCAAATGGAATGTTCAAATGAAGCATGACCAAGGGATACTGCGAGGACACAATAAAATGAAATAAAAATATCAGTAAAGTCCTGTTAAGTTAGTCCTGACCAGCACATGACAGGAAATCTGCAGCAAGGAACAACGGATAGGATTATAAGTTTCTGTGCCTAGTTCCCAAATTAGTCACTAAAGAGCCAACAGCACAAACCAGACTTACAAACTCCTGCTTATGTAGCAGATCATTCCTGCAGACTGACACCAGCAAAACAGAACAGCATCTGTGGGATTCAAATGAACATTCGAAGAATTTACAAAGGAAAACAACAACTTACCACCACAGGACTCCTCAGGTAAAAAGGTTTTATTCTTTATACTTTCAAGACTGATTTGCCAATCCTCAATTAAGGGGCAAATTATTCAGCTAGGCATATTTTTAGCTCTTATTTGTCCTTCCTTGCTTTCAGATTAGCCACTTCACTACATATTAATGCTTTCACCTGAGATGTAAAAGAAATTTAGCAAAAATACAATGCAACAGCCTGGCAGTCCTTAGACCACCATTTCTCCAAATTATCTTAAGACTATCTGAGCACAAGGTATTTAACCACTCCTATATTCCTAAGAAGAGAAACCTAAGAGACCCCTGGCCTCCTGGCCCATTATCTATGGCAAAAACAAAAAACAAACAACAAAAAAAAACCCTACTCCTGACCTAAGACATTTAATTCAAAAGTAGTTGGGAGGAGGCAATACAATGGTTTCTAAAGAGTTCCTTTGTCCCAATCTGTCTGGAGCAATTGGAATTCAAGGTATACCTTTCACAATCTAGCCCCAGCACATTTTCTATACTTTTATGGACAACACTAGGAGTAAATCAGAAATGGGTCTCTGTGGCAAAGAAGGCAAAACAGTAATGTGGCAAAAGCCACAGTACTGGTAACCAATACCTTATTTTTTGCTGGCAAAGACAACCTCTATAAGAAGATAATCACATTCCCAGACTCCTTTGCAGCTATGTATGCACAAGTACATGAAGCAAACTCAGCCAATGAGATATAAGGGATAACTGGGATAATTTCTGGTAGAAACTGTCTTCCCTAATAGAAGGAAAGAATGGAAATTATCATGCTTGGAGTTGTTGAGCCCATCCAGCAATCGTGAGGAGAATCATTACCAACACACATAAAAATGGAATGGAATGCCCTGGCTGGTGTGGCTCAGTGGGTTGGGCATTGTCCTGTAAACCAAAAGGCTGCAGGTTTGTTTCCCAGTCAGGGTTGCAGGCCAGTTCCCAGATTGGGGGCATGCGAGAGGCAACCAATCGATCAACGTTTCTCTCCTTCTCTTTCTCCCTCCCTTCCTCTCTCACTAAAGAAAATAAATAAAATTAAAAAAAAAAAAAAAAGGATGGAAGGTGCCTAGGACTGCTGAACTTGGTGAAGAAAATTCTTTAGAATTACTTGAACAGTTTATCTTTGAGATCCATTACATTTTTAAATCCACAAGTTAACTCTTCAGAGGATAAATAAGTCATAGACCATAATTTCTGAATTGATATTCTTAATTACTTAACAAAATTACAGTCCACATGCAGTTACTGAGCATCTATTATGTTTCACACATTATGCAAGAGCGTTTTTATATGCATTACTGTGTTTAATTATCAAAGCAACCCCATAAGGTATTATAATTATTACCATTTTACAGATGAGGAACATGAGGCTCAGAGAAGTTTAGGTGACTTGTGGTGACTTGTGGCCAAAGTCACTCAGTTAATAGGAAATTAAGAATTAGCTAGTATGTGCTTCAGCGTATTATAGCTACCCTACGACACAGATCACTTCACTGTCCCTTGTACTTATACACCTGAGTGTGGCTAAAAAAGAACAAATCAAGGAAAAGTGCACACAAAAATTCTTCCACACCTCTATTCCTCACCCGAATAATGGGTAAATTTCATTACCACTCCCTAGTTTAATTCCAACTGGTTCAGGAAAATATCCTCCATTCAAGTCTATAAATCAGAGAACAACTTCTCCCCACAGTGGGCTGCAATGACTATCCTTCTCAGAACTAAATCTTCGAATTTTAAGAGTACACAAAGACTGATGAATAATAGTTTATAAGCTCCTAAATCATTAAATAGCAATAGAAAGAGGTATTATTAAAACCACGACTCTTTCAATTCAAGTAAGCAATGGTCTATGACAAAAAGTTTTATTAAACAGACCCTCTCAAGCTATGCTTCCCTATTTCTTCCTCTGTCTAGTCTGTGTCTCCTATTCTTTGTCTCCCCATAACTGACCATAATGGAAAAGTGTGTATTTAATTTTTTAATTCATTTAGTCGGCTGAAGTTCCATGTTATCTTTTAATTTTAAAATCAGGTAATTTTTTATTTCCTCTCTCTCAAAACAACATTGAAAAAAGACCAGAGTCCAGTACCTCATCTGCTGCTTCCAGTTTTTATCATCTCTAAAACACCACTGATTGCAAGACACATTATGTTCCACTATGGGAAAAGGCTGTCAAAGTTGAGGGTTCAATCCCTGGTTGGGGCACACATGGGAGGCAACCAACTGATGTCTCTGTCTCTCTCTGTCTCTCTGTCTCTCTCTCTGTGTCTGTCTCTCCCCCCCGTCCCCATCAATAAACACATCATCAGGTAAGGATTAAAAATAAAGAAAATTGCTGCCAATTAAATTGATAGAATGCCCTAGCATTTACAATTTTTATTTATACTTACTAAAAGGTCTCTTTTAAACTTATATTTTTAGGATATATTATTCTTGTGCACAATTTTAAAAAGATGAACAAAACAAATTGGTGCATAAACTGGTCACGTTCAGAGTCAAACTCTTCTGAATCCAAATTTGAGTCAGTTATTGACACCCATGTTTTTCGACACAGTATCATACTTTGTGCCACCAAAAGCCCAAGTGACCCAAGATCTGTATTCCAACAACTGTCACTGGGATTTTTTCCAAGCTTGCTGATACCTATTCTGCAAGTTTGAAACATGAAAATACAATAGCAACTGCATCATGGTCAAAAGCAATCATATGGAGTTTCTGGATTTCAGAAGTGTAAGAATGTAAAAACAGTGCTTCTCTTAAAATTAATGAAACAATAACTTCCTTTGTTACCTTGAACAAGACAATATCCTTCCTAACCTTCCATTTCTACTAACAATAGTAGCTACCAATGCTGAATACCTACCATACTGGGCATTTCACATATCTCAATTATCTCTTAAAGGAAAGCAAAAAGGTAGACACTAACCTTGTTTAATATGCATGAAATATGAGGCTCAGAGAACTTTAGTAACTTGTCAAAAATTACCCAGCTAATAAGTGGCAGAGCTGAGTTTCAATTTCTGGTGTACTTTCAAAGTCCTTACTCTTTCCATCACTTCAGTGGTTCTCAAAATTACCTCAGGTCACTCTTCCACAGAGCAGGGGAAGTACTGCAGATACTACATGTATCTGCAAATCATAAAGCTGATTTTTTTAATATATATACACATGCATATATATATTTCTTACAACTCAATCAGGAAAGAACAAATAACTCAAACAATGTGCAAAGGATTTGACAAGACATTTCTCCTAAGAAGATCTACAAATGGCCAATAAGCACATGAAAAAAATGCTCAAAATCATAAGCTATTAGGGAAATACAAATCAAAGCCACAATATGATACCATTTCACACACCTAGAACAGCTATAATCAAAAGACAGACAACAAGCCTTAGCAAAAATGTGGAGAAACCGGACTTAATACATTATTGCTATTGGGAATATAAAATGGTACTGCCACTTTGGAAAACAGTTTGAAAGTGCCTCACAAAGTTAAACATAGCTACCATATGACCCAGTAATTCCACTACTAGGTATATACCCAAGATAAATGAAAACAGTCCAGACAAAAATATGTACATGACTATTCAAAGGACCATTATTAATAATAGCCAAACAGTCCACTGATTAATGAATAGATTAATAAACTGTGGTATAGCCATAAAATGGAGTATTATTTCACAATAGAAAGGAATGAAGTGCTGAAAATATAACATGGATGAACCTTGAGAACAATATGCTAAGTAAAAGCCAGTCACAGAAGATCACATATTATATGATTCTATTTATAGAGATTCCATCTCTGTAGAGACAGAAAGTAATTGCTTAAGTCTGGAGAAGGTGATGGGAAGTGACAGCTAATAGGTACAGAGTTTCTTTTAGGCAGAACAAAAATGTTCTGAAGTTAAAGTGTGGTGATAGTTGTACAATCCCATGAATATATTATTAAAAAACTTTAAATGGGTTAATTGTATGGTATGTGAATTATATTTCAATAAACTTATTTTTAAAAATTCTTCTATACCACCCTGGCTGGTGTGACTCAGTGGATTAAGTGCCAGCCTGCAAACCAAGGGGTCCCCAGCTGGGGGCCTGCAGGAGGCAACCACACATCGCTGTTTCTCTCCCTCTCTTTCTCCCTCCCTTCCCCTCTCTCTGAGAATAAATAAATAATATCTAAAAAAAAAATTCCTCTATACCTGATTACCTCTAAGGTTCCTTTCTAGACATAAAAGTCTCAGAGCATCCATAAACAGACTTCAGAATCCAATCCCCAGTTGACTCCCATGAACCTAGTTTAGAGAAAGTATCATATAGTATAGTAACTCCTCACTTCAGGTCGTAAGACATCCAGGTGCCAACAAAGGAAGGACAGGTGCTTTTGAGCCAGTTTCAACTTTTCAGAACATCTGAGAGAAACCTTTGGCTGGTTTCATGTTCGTAGTTTTAAAATACTGATTCAAAGCTGACTGACTGACAGCTTAATGTATGAGAAGTTAAAAACAAACAAACAAAAAAACAAACTATTAGTTAAAATGTAGTTTTTGATAGGCAAAAATGTTTCCAAAAAATGAGACCCACGTTGAGTTCTGTGTTTGAAAGCTTGGGAAATACAAATAAGTACACTTGTCTAAAAATTAGAGGAAACATCTTAGGGTCCTCCTTAATATGATTCACTTCATCTCACTGTGCCTCAGTTTCCATTTTCATCAATAAAAATTAACAAATGTGACAGTATCCACCTAACTCTAAAACTCCATATTTTTGTTGGTGGAGTTTTGTAGGTGGAGTTTTGTTGATTTTTCCATATTATATAATTATACCCTAAAAATGTCTGCTAAAAAGATAGTTTTTCACATTGTGGGTGTTTGCAAAGAACGTTCTTTCCTGACTACTTAGCACATCATAGTAATAAAGAATACTAAGTGCCTAATACTAATAAACAATAATAAGCTGTAGTATTTAGAAACTTAACTTATGATTGGCCTCAGAAAGCAAAGCAAGGAAAAAATAATAAATTAAAAAGAGTAAAGTGTGCTTGCCTACTGCTGACAGCAAAAGTCAACAGGAAACACTTTAGAATACAATCTCGCCAAAGCATGGAATGTCCCTGATTAACAACAAATGAGTTATCTCTCTTTCCATTACTTTACTCCCAACATACCAGCTTCCAAATGCATCCCTGAAACAAATGAACCAAAGAGGCGGAAGAGAGCAAAGGAAAAAAAAATGTATCATCACTGGTCTCCTCCCTGCAAAATTCCAGGAGATGAACAGAGAGGAAAGGAGTGGGAACAACCAAGCATAAAATTCTCCTATCTACAGTTTAATATGCTGTGGCCTTTTTAAAAAACTTTTTTAAAGTCATAAAAACTTTTTTACTACTAATTTCTTTATATTAAGATTTAAAAAGCTATCTGCACTTTTTTGAATAAATTCATACGAACTTAAATTGAGTGTAACACTGTCTGGGGGGGCCATGGGTTAGAAGGAGTACTGTTCATGGGATTTGGGGGAGAAGGGTGGTAGAAGCCTCAAAAAAAGGAAAAGCAGGCAAGATACTTTACAACATAACACACATAAAAACCCCAGTTCAGAGATTCTAATGAATTTTTAAAAGGTCACTCCCCTTGCTGGAACAGACCAGGAAAGCCAGATCATCTCCCTCCTCAAGCAGCTAATACCATGAATACCAAGAGTAGGCAATTTTTAGCTTCCAATTCAGTATTATCATTGAAAAAAAGAAGGCAAATCAGAAACCTAAACTCATTGTAGTAAGCGGTATAGTGTTCTGCTCACAATTATACAGGAGTGAAGGAATTCATTCTATTAATTTAATACAGAAAAAAGAATGCACTGACTCCTCCAGAATAATAAGGAATCCTTTAATCCTCGGAGCGTCAACAATCTCTGTATTTACACATCATATATGAATACAGATATACTCTACATCAAATAGCACAGGACATTTTAAAGTACTCACATGAATCAAAGCATAACACAAGCTTAAAAGACACTACTATAGCCTCTACAAATAAAGCTTATAAATATCTCACCTAAAAACAAGTACAGTGTAGTTAAATATAACAATTTAACAATTCTGCCAGCCTAAATAAAGGGTACAAAGATACCAAAACAGTAACTTTGACCCTGACTTCAAGGAATTCACATGAGGAGGAAAGTCAGAAACATGGGCAAAATCAAAATTCTTTGAGATCACAGAGAACCACTTGCTAATTTAATAGTAACCAGAATCTGTCAGGTGAAAAAGTAGGAGGAACAGGCAAACAGAACAACACAACAAAGGCATGAATATAGAGAACACAATTAGATAACCAGAAGTCCAGAGTGGCCAGGGCAGGGGGTTAAGGAGGAAGGATGCATGAGCATGAAATGGCAGTTATTAAGTCAGGAAAGGAAGCTTACAGTTGGCTTGTAGAGGTGTTTGGTCTTGACCCAGAAGGTCACAGAGAACCTGATACACAGTTAGCAATGTTTTTCGAAAGCAAACTGGTGACAATGCGGAAGACAGATTTAAAAGGGGGTTAGGGGGTTGGAAGATATAACACTACTGCAACATTTAGGATATAACTGTAATAATGCAAGTAAAATGTGATGGGGTCAGCAATAACACAAACAACGAAACAACAGCACAGGAGCAACAACCTACATCAATTTAACAGTGACTGTATATCCATATATTTGACCATATGGTCCGTTACCCAGGGACAAGGCAATGAAGGAAAAAAAATAAAAGAATGCAAGCAAGAAGTCTTTATAAGATACAGTCGACAGGGTTTAATGATCATTGGCCATACAAAACCCAAAGAATATCTTCATTTACACACTAAGTCTGCCTTCCTAAACTGCTTCTGAAAACGTTTTAGTTTCTTCATCTAGAGATTTCTACTAAAATAGGTGTTTAAAAACTTAGTTCACCTACTATATGTTAAAAACTTTAAATTTTTAACCATATTAAGAGTTTCAGGTATCCTACAGGGGTTATTTAAGTCTAAAAATTTCCCTGTGGCTACAAGAAAAATAAAAGAAGCAAATACAGAATTTAAAAAAGAACAGGAAAAAAAAACAATGATCTTGGTACATCCTAAACTGGATGAGACTAAATTTATATGACTTAGTTAGAAACCCTGAGCCCTGGTTAGTGTGGCTCAGTATGTTGAGCCCCGACCTGTTAACCAAAATGTTGCCAGTTCAATTCCCTGTCAGGACACATGCCTGGGTTGCCGGCCAGGTCCCAGGTTGGGGGGTATGCAAGAGGCAACCAATTGATGTCTCTCTCCCTCTCTTCCTCCCTTCTTTCCCCTCTCTCTAAAAAAACCAAATAAATAAAATCTCAAAAAAAAAAAAAAAAGGAAGAAAGAAATCCTGAAAATACAGGTATACAGTAGAAATACTCATAAATAAATTAAATACTGGGAGGAGAAGAACTCTTTAAATTAAAATCTTTGGGCTATAAACAATTCAGCTATCAAATACACATAATTTTATTATAAAGACTCACAGTTAATATCTTTCATGAAACCAACATGAAGTTGTGCACCACAGGAAAAAAAGGCAACCAAGAGGCTTACAGACCCAATTCCAATTTGATAAACATATTACTAAAGAAAATAAGAACTGCAGCCACTTGGCTTCAACATCCAAATCATCTTCCATCCTTTACCAAAGTATGTCTGTTAAACTGTCAGTCTGTATTAAAGGATTGTGAAATAAAAGTCATGTTTTTTTCAATAAAGTGAGTTATGCTTCCCTCTATAAAGAAAGATACTGATTTTCACAATGCTGGCACAATGTTTTATTTATTGAATTCAAAGTTACCTTGACTATGAATACAGGTAACTTTAATAATAAAATATGACAAACACATTTCCCACTAAATTTAATGTTCAAAGTAGTATCTGTCATGTTCCAACAAATAATGCTAGTATCTAATCATCTGAGGTTGACTGGCTCACCCCCAGATATTAACCATTAACCAGAGGCGTTAGTTTAAAAATACATGTGAAATCGTTAGGGTCAATAAACATTATGATTCAGTAGAAAGATTATTTAAATAAGAATTTCTACTTCAATGACTATATTCTGGCAGATAAACTTTTAAGACCCCTGTTTTTTCATAGTAGTATGTGTACGTTAGAGGATTCCCCCATTAAAAGAATAAAGTTTGTATTGTATTAGTTCCAGTTATAATTTCTAGCTAAGTCAAAGCTCTGACAGCCTTAAAGAAGGAAATCCAAAAGGAAATTCCATCATCAGTTCCTGGGGCTTGGTAACTAAAAGGTTCTTTGAAACAGAGATATAGAAGTTCTCAAACAATTCACTATAACCTTACCTCATATCTTCAAGCAAATCACATTCTGCTTGATGTTTGGCTTGAAGTTTTGTCATCTGCTCAACTTGAATGTTTTTCAGTTCTTGTGTAACTTTCACCTAAAATATACCATATATTTATGAAGGTCTTACTGCAACTTTAACAAAAAAAACAAAAAACTACTTAATGAAAACATTAAATACTTATCAGAATATGTATCTCTTACTCACTCCCCCAAGACCAGAAATTCACTATTAGCCACCTAATTTTGTTTGCTGAAGATACTCTATTTAATGAAAAAAACTAGCCAAATAACCTGAAACAGAGGCTAAATATAAGTACACGAATATAAAAATTTCAGATTAAAGAGGTGCAAAATAAACTGCCAGTCATCCCATTTCATGCACAAGCTCAGTACTTACCTAAGTCTCCCTAAAGTTTTAAAAGAGCCTGTCTTCTATTTTTACCAAAAAGGATTCAAAGACATTACCCACTAGGAGTGGTGAGCAGAATGGAGCCGGGAGAAGGGAGCATAAGAATGCCTAACATCTAATGACCGAAATGTACACGATAATGAAATTATGCTTGAATCGACTACATAAATTATTCCATAATGGCTGCAAGAAAGCACACTGTCTCAGGATGATGCCCTCCAGTCGCTGACAGCACATCAAATCACAAATCTCTTTCTCACATAGGAGAAAGCAAAAGTGACCTTCTAGTATATGCAGTGCTTTTAAGACACCCTAGCAAGCCGGTTCCTGTGGCGACTCCACTCCAAACAGCTAGAACAGTAAATGCAAGCTGGCCAGTGCCTCGCCCGCCAGGCCGGCACCCCAGGGTTCCAGGTTCAGTGGGCCTGGAATCCCCTCCGCCGCAGCAGGGCTACCCGGAGGGGTGGGAGTACGTGTGTGAAAGAAAAAAAGACTCATAATTGGAGAAACCCGGATTAAGAAAGAAAGAATGAAAAGGAAGTAGACACGAGTGAGGCATTCAGCAAATGTTTGCCCACGAGGGGAGGACAGAAACAGACTCCTCCACCCAGCGCCCAGAGTAGACACTCAATAACCATCTGCAGGATTAAAAAGACAAGGACACAGCCTCAGCCCCTGGGAAAGCTGGAGAAGAGGGCAGTGAAGCAGTTCTCGAAGAGGCGCAGTGGGGAAGCTGCTGACAAACCCGGAGCACCCGTCACTCCCATCCCAAGCCCAGATCGCGATGCACACGCCACGCACTGCCGGGTTCCCACTCTCCTTGGGGCAGTACCACCGCCTCCTCGCCCTCTACCCGGAGAAACTGGACAAGGAGAAGGGTGAAAAAGGCAATGCTTAATTTCTTGTTCTCCCCTAGGATAGGTTGGGGGGGTGACTATTCCAACTTCTTTTCGGCCCGCCCCGTGGGAAAAGCAGGCCAAATCTTAAGGCTAAACTGGAAACAAATTCCCTGCAAATGTGCAAATGAGCAAGGGTGGCGACAAGCGGCTGGAGGGCTCAAACCTGGTGCAGACTAAACAATCACACAAGCACAAGGCTCCGCAAAGCTGCAGGGGCTCCCCCGCCTCCCCTCGATGCAGCCCCGAGAATGCACTTTGCAGCGAGCAGCACTGCCATGCGCGCGCACACACACAAATGAGCACCCGAAACTCTTGTGAAATGTCGGGGGTCTCCCGCGCGGTGGAGGGGACGAACCCCAGCCGCCCCTCCGTCGGAAAGGCACCTCATCCGCCTGGAACCGGCGGCAACTCGGTGACAAGCCAGAGGCTACAGCGGTCACGGCCCGTTGCAGAAAGGGGGAGGGGGCGCAGCGGTCGCCCCAGCCGCGTTCCTTGGACGCATCGCCCCCAAAGCCCCAAAGCCTCCCTTCTGCACCCTCACCTTCCTCGGTGGCGGCTGCATGATGCTGAAGGGACATCAATCCTCCCCCGACGGCGGCGTTAGGTACGACAAGAGAAAGGAGAAGGGCCGAGAGGAGGGACTGGCCCAGCAAGTGTGTGTGTGTGTGTGTGTGTAAAAGAAGAGCCTGAGAACGAGGACTTGCTCCGGGGTGAGCTAGGCCAGCAGGCTGCAGGAGAACCCGGGTCGCGGGCGAGAGTGAAGAGAAGGAGGAGCGCCGAGAAGGCCTGGGGCTCTAGCGGCCCAGGAGGTGTGTGAGCGAAGGAGGCGGAGACCGCGAGGGGGCGGGGGCCCAGAAGCTGGGGCGCAGGGTCTCCCAGCTCGCCGAACGGCTCTCGAGGAGCAGCGGCGTCGCCCGGCTCCCCGCCCTCCGCCGGCTCCGGGGCTCCTGGCAGACGACTCTCCCCTCCGCCCCAACTCTGGCAGCCCGGCCCTCTCTGGGCCCGACGCCCCCGCCCGGCGCGGGGAGGTCGAAGGCGGCGCCGCGCTCTGGGCTCGGGCTCCTCCACTCAGGCCGCGGGAATTTCCGGCCCCACAGCGCGGCGCAGCGCCCCACTCCGGCAGCGGAGGGGACAGCTCAGGCCAGAGCTGGGTTCACGGGGCCGGGCCAGGCTTCAGGGACGGAGCGTGGACGCAGCTCTGGGTTCGATATCGTGGCGGAGACAAGGGAAACTAACGGATCGGTGGGCGAATAGGAGGGGCAGAAACGCTAGCATCGCACAAAAATTCCCCCATCCCATCCCAGAGTGGCACGTTCCAAACGCCTCCAGTCCTCCCTCCCCCACACTGAGAGCCCGCCGGGGGTTCCCGCGCGCTTTCCCGCCAGCCCGCCGCGGCGCGCGCCTCCGATCGGGGGCGCGCACGTGGGCGGGAGAGGGCTCCGCGCCGACGCACGCGCACAAGACGCCCCTACCGCCCTTTGGCTGTTGCTGCTGCAGTGTTTGTGCGGGATGGGGCGACGTGGACCCCTGCAGGGAAGTTTTTACAATGAGGAGGGGGCGATATGCTTGGGGCAGTAGGAAAGTTAAATTTTTGGCTGCTTCTCGGTCTTCCAACACCCCTCTCTCTAGAGCGGTTGGCCTTAGTGCCTACGAAAGGAGCGAGCATGAACAAGTCCTTCCGCAGCCGGCCGCAGGTGCCTGTTACGGGGGTGGGGAGTCTAGTTACCATGAAAAAAAAAAACAAAAAAACACCGGATCCCTGCTACAGGGCATTCAAGTCAGAGAGCATGGAAGGAAACAGTGAGGTCGTTGAGATCAGGGCCCCCATTTCACAGATGGGGAGGCTATTGCCCACAGAGGACTGAAGACTTCCTGAAGGTCAAACAGTAGGACTAGAATCTCTGGGTCACGAAGGGTTCTTTGGGTTATAAAGAAACATGCAGATAACCATGAGGAAAAGTAGGGAGGCCGCAGGGGCAAAAGAAACCCTTGTCTGGGAGTCAAGCCCTCTGGTGCTAGACTAGCCTGCCTGCCTCTAACTGGCTAGGTGAGTTTAGGCTTCATCTGTCAATGAAGATGCTCATCCAGACACAACCTCCCATCCCCCCACCCCTCCCTCTGATCCTCCCACCACTGGCCCCAAACACACACACAACCTTCCTGCTCTGTCCAGACCTTCTAGGGGAGGGAGTATCAGCTTTCCTTGGGGTTCTTAGAAGAATGAAAATACCTCTTCTGGAGCCGCAGTCTGGAGGGAGAACTAGATTGCCCCACAGTTTTATCAGAAGTTAACATCCCAGACACCTCTTCTCAGAAGTGTGTAGTCAGGCAAAACAGGAAAGTGAGTGAGGCCTGGCGAGATCCAGTTACATGGCCAGAAATTGGGAAGATAGAACTTGAGCCCCAGTTGTTTACATTGAGTTAGCCTAGACTCTTGTGCGGGGAGGTGATACAATCAGTTATGCTTCAGTCAGATTTAGTCTAGAGCTGTGTATGGACTAGGAGTCTAGATTTGATATTTCTAGTTTTCTTGAAGCCATTTAAAAGTCAGCACTCAACCAGAGCCCTCAATTACTATCAGGGAAGGTCTGGGGCAAGGGAATAAATATATGGGTGGAGGCCCAGCTTCCTGCAGCTGTGGGTCAACAGCTAGAGCCCAGGACCAGGACCAAGACCAAAGTAGCCAGGCTGGGGTCCAATCTCAGCTCTACCACTAATTCATTGTAAGGCCTTGAGCTAGTCAATTCTCCTCTTCTAGCCTTTATTTTCTCTTTTGTAAAATAGGGATATAATACCAGCCTTGAAGGCTTATTGACTAAATAGAATTTCACCTACCATAGAACCTGGCACATGGTACTCAACAAGTGCTCATTGATTCATCATTTATTCAAAAAATATTTGCTAAGGTCCTGCTTTGTGCCAAGCCTTGTACTAGACCCTGGGGATATAGGAATAAGCAAGAGAGAATCAACCTAGGCCTTTAGCCAAGGCTGAGTTCCAGACCAACTGTTTCATGAATGACACTGAGCTAGTTAGAGATGGGGTCAGGGGGAGGGACCTTAACAGTGCTTGCCCAATTGTAGTGTCCCACACACAGAGGTGCTTAACAAAGATTTGCTGAATCCTAGTCTGCAGTGTATCTAGTCTGGTCCAGAGACTATCCTCCCCTCACCCCCCTCCTCTGGCAGTAAGCACTGGGGGTATAAAGTGCTGAATGTTGGGAGACTTGGGATCCAGCCTCTACCCCTGACCTGCTGGGTCTTCTCTAGGACATGATCCCAACTGCAGAATAAGGTAAGTGAATGAGCCTGGAGCTTAGTAGGCTCTTCACAGATTAAGTCAAACCCTGAGACTTCACTTTATGAATTTAGGAGAGCATCCTCCACCTAATTTGCCATTATTCTGAAACCAGGACTAGCATTGACTTCCTGGAATGCTTTCCTTTGGAGATGTTATAAAAAGTTAACGGGCAACACCAGATGGGTTTACCTACTAACTGCTTTTTAATAAATTGGAGTTTAAAAAAATCTGCGTTTGATATTTACCAAGTGCCTTTTCCAAACCCCAAACTTTCATGTTACTTTTTCAAACTTCACTATAATCCCATGAAATAGTATTATTTCTTTGCTTTACACATGGGGAAATGTAGACAGTGAAAATAAGTGATTTTTCCTGAATTGATGGATTTGGGACCAGAACTCAGTTCTCCCTTTTGCCTCTATGGGAAATGTTCAAAGGAATTAGGAGAGTTCACCCAGGAAGAAAGCAGACTTGAGAGGATAAGATACATGTGTTTTAACATCACAGGGATGAAAAAAGGGTTTCCGTGATTTATGCAAGCCTGATTTCAAATATACCCCCTTGAACCAGGCTAGGCACTTCCAGAGCCTTGCTCCTGCAACTGGGGCAAGCATCGTGTTACCTGTAAGGTCTCTTAAAAGTCTCTGGGGGAGATGTCACAGATCAGCATGCACTGTGGCCCCAGAGACAAAACTAGAACAGATCTCAGCTGCATCTAGAGAAGGAGGTTTTCCAGGCAGAGCCGCCCCAGAGGGGTTGAGCCCCCTAATCCCTTGGGCTGTGCAAGCAGATGCTGGCTCTCTTCCTTAAGGAGGCCACAGATGGGATTCTCACCCTGGGAAGAAATTAATAACAGCTACCATTTCTGTTGCCTCTTCCATGTTCTAGGCATTGAACTGGGCATGTCATTTCCATTGTTTCTAACCCTGACAGCAACCCCTCATAATATGTAGGACCCATTTCACAACTTTCACAGACTGAGACTCAGAAGTGATATAACCTGCCCAAGGTCATGTAACTAGGACCGAAGAGCCAGGGTCGACCCGTGGCTCCCTCTGGCTCTGAAGCTGTGCTCTCCCTCCAGCATGTGTGCTGCTGTGCAGTCTCCCAGAAGGAATATGATTCTAAGTTTAAACCATAACCAAGATCAAAAGCTGGCCTGGAGCATGTATATGAGTGGGCATTGGAAGATAAGCTACTCTAGTATTCCACAGGGTTCCTAAGTCTAGTGTACAGCAGCCCTTCAATATGGCTAGAGCATGAACAGCAGCCAACCCCAGTCCAGAATGGGCACCCAGAAGAGGCACTGTATCCAAAACTCTTTCCAGAGAAGGTGGCCATCATCCCATCTGTCCATATTGCACCAAAGCACCCACGCTACCCTTCCTGCAACTGGTGTTCCTAGCCTTGTTCATAGCCTACTTCCTTTCTTGCTCTGTCACTATCCCCTCCTCACATTGGCACAGAGGCCAGGTATTCCCTACCTGTACCCCACGGAGCCTAGCTGGAGATGCTGCTGCAAACAATGTAGGCTGTGGACCCCATTCCCATTCACCTCCCTTCCACCCTAGTCACCCTTCCCCCTCCACCTCCATCCCACCCACACATATTATGAGCCTTTGCCCCTGCCTGAGCTCATCCCCTCGACATGGTCAGTCTGGTGTGGAAGTATGCCTGTCTCCTCCACTAGTCAGCTCTCAAAACAGAGAATCACGGCCCACTAGAATGAGGCTTCAAGATTGGAAAAGGGCAAGGCTCTCCCTGGGACAGAAAGTGAGCCTGTAGCAGAACTAGACCTTGGATTCCATCCAACATCACTCAACAAGCCCCTTATTCTGGGCTAAGTCATAAGCAGGAGCTCCCAATCTCAACACATGGACCAAAGGTCATGCAGTGAATCAATGGCATGTAGGGCCAGGACAGTCATAGGAACCCCAATTCTACTCGATTGGTAGCCGGAGTCTAAGGCCAAGGGTAAGTCCTTGAGAGGCAGGCACTGGGGCAGGGAATTATCTGGTCAACTGACACGCCTCTGGGGGAGTGTTACAACTTGGGGTGGGGATGAAAGAACAGCCAGTCCTGGGAGGTGACAGTCACATGGTTTTGACATCAGGAGGCAGGAAACCAAGGTTGGTCCTATCTTTGCCAGGCACTTGTTGAGTCTGACCTTTGGCACATCACAAATTCTGTCCTGTCTTGCTCCTGGGCGGGGGGGCGGGGGGAGGGGCGGGCAGGATCAATGAAATAACATGTACATGATCTATAAAGGGCTGAGGAGCTATGTAAGCATGCAAATGTCCACGTGTCAGAGAAGGCTGAGTGACTGACCACCTATGTGTGAAGGGTGACCACAGATGAGGGCCTTCCCACTGGGAGCTGCACTGTGATTGCAACTCTGTGAAACCTGGACTGATGGGTAAAACAGCAGGGTTTGGGTGGGAGGGTGACATCACAAGGATTTGGGATCAGATGATGCTAACTCAGATGTCCTGTTCCTCTTCTGCCTAGCTTTAGGTTCTTGACTGAGTCCTGAAGCCTCTTTTTAACTGAGTTCCCTTATCCATAAAAGGAGAATAATGATTTTTTTTTTTTTTTTGCAGTGTTGTGGTGGGAATTAAATGGGAATGTTTATATAAAATGCCTGCAACTGTGCTGGCCCACACATGTGAGTTTCCTTTGTGCGTGCATATGTTTTTCTTCAGTTTCTCTTCATTTTGTTCTGGTTTTGTTTGTAAATTAAAAAAACAAAACACAAAGAGAGGAATTCCCATGGGAGGAGGTTGAGCCCAACTACAGTCCTGGGTTGTGTCCCTGACTCACTGTGAGGCCCTGGGAAGCCCCAGCCCTCCATCAGCATTCGGTTCCTCATCTGTGACACCAGGGAGTTTCTCCAAAGCCCAGCCTAGAAGGTGGGGAGGGGGGATGCTACCCTTCTGTGAGCCCTTCCACTGAGAGGACCCTCCAGGCTGAACTGAGGGATAGGGATCAGTCAGGGACCAGGGGAGGGAGATGGAGTTGTGGGGGAGGAACAGCAGGACAGGGAGGTGGCAACTCTGTAGCCGCTGTGCCCCGGCCTGTGAAGGGAGCAGACCCACTCAGCTTAGGAAGCCTGCTGCCTGTTTTCCCACAGCCTGCCCAGTTAATGCCAAAACAAAACATACTTGCCTGCTCCCTGCCGTGGGAGGGCAGCGGGCCAAAATGAGCGTCCTGAAGGGCTGGCAGATGCCCTGGCATCCTGCCTCTTCTTCCTGGGCACCCACCCTTCCCTGTCTGCAGCACATCCACACACTTGTGTCCTGCAGCCTGGGCAAGCCAAGCACCACCCGCAGCCAAAGCTGGCCCAGAGTGTGTGGAGAGGAGCTCCCCAGGGACCTGCACTCCCCTTCTCGTTTTCAGCCCTCCTCAATGGACACCTCCAACACCAAAGCCTGCTTGTCTTCTCAGTCCACCCTCAACCCCAGATGTGGTCTGATTCTCACTATGCTGCTGTGGGCAGAGCACATGGCATCAGAATGCTGGGAGCTGCTATCAGTCACTATGGGAGGGAATTCCCTGGCTCAGGAAAGCTCTTACAGCAGAAGGGAGCAGGTGGTGAATCTCCCTGTAGAGTCAGACGCCGCCAACACTGTAGGCAGAGCCAATCCTGGGGTAAAAAGCAGCAAATCCACCGCCCCCGCCTTCTCTCTGATGCTTGTCTACACTGGGCACAGTCATGGTAATAGCTCATACTTTATAATATTATAATAGTTACCATGTGTCAGCACTTCACATAAACAATTAATCTGGTTCTTACAACAACTTTGTTGTAGGTAGTATTAGCCCCAGTTTACCCTAGGGTTATGCGGCCAGTAAGTAGCAAACTGAGATTTGTACCCAATTAATCAGGCTCCCGTATCTGTGCCGCTAACTGCTATGCAATCTGCCACCGAAGATGGCATCCCCCATAAAACCCAGGTCCCATCTTGGAATATGGCAAGATGTTTGCCCTAGCATTGTAGAATCCGAACATTTTTTTCAGACTTGCCAGAGCTGAGAACAACCTAGTAATGCTTGTTCAAAATACAGGGCCCTTGGCCCCTCCTCTGAGGATTCAGTGAGTTTGGTGTGGAAAGAGAGGAAGTGCCTGCCATGTGGAAACTGCCCCAAAATACTTCTTAAGTGAATGAATACCCTTGCCCCGACTGAGCCTCCACTCAACTCTAAAATCGAGTTATACTTCCACAACCTGCCTCATCTCCAAGTATGGCTGTATATTAAGCTGGTGTGTGTCTTCACCAGTGTTTCTTGGGTGTGAGGAGTTGTTTACCAGTGCACTAAGCTGGCTTCTAATAATAGCTGTAATAATAATAGCTAACATTTCTTGCATGCTTATGTATGACCAGGCACAGTTCTGAGAGATCTCATTGTGTTAACTGGTTGATTCTCACAACACCCAATTATCCTGGCTTTAAGGATGTGGAAACTGAGGCTCAGAGCAGTTAAGTAACTTACCCATGATCACATAGCAAGAAGCAGGGTTTGAACCCTGGTGGTTCTATTCCAACATCCAGAGGTTATCCACTCTGTAATAGTTTCTGGACTCACCCAGCTGCTCCTCTTGGGAACTGGGCTGCCACATTTTAATTAAGCAAAGGGTTACTGCAGCACTGGAAGTGTGCCTTGATCTATGGAAGGTAGACCCTCCCAGGAGAGGAACAATGAGAGCAAAAAACGCAGGTCGGGTGGGCCTCAGCCATGTTTGGGAACAGTCTGAGTGGTAAATCCTAGAAAATGAGCTTACAAAGGCAGCCTGTGCCTTGGGTGTCCCACTTAGATGTTTGCTCTGAAATTTAAAAGCGACCCTCCTTTATGGTGTTGATCATGCTCTGTAATAGACATGTATATTGCCTAGTTCACCCACCCTATCAGTGCTCCTCATCCCATAGATCTCTGGGAGAATATCTTATTTGTCACTGTATCCCTAGCACCTAGGGTGAGGCATGCTGGATGGATGGATTTGAAATCTGAAGACCTAAAGGTTTACCAGCTTGGCAGCCAGGTCACAGAATAGAAGTCCCAGTCTAGCACCTTAAGTGGGAGGCGTGCCTAAGGGTTGCACAGGCCCGTGTCTGTTCACATTCAGCCCTCTGTCCTCACATTCTGCACTGGGCCTGCAGCCTCACCACTGCCCCTCCCAGGGGGAGGCTTGTGAATTCATGGACCATAAAGCGGATGATGGACAGGTCTGAAGGACGAGGCACATTGAGCTAGAGCACAGTAACTCCCGTGCCTTTCCTCACTGCACACTGGACACTCAGCTTATGGTCTTGGTTAAGAGCTTGGGTCAAGGAGCTTAAGTGAGACTGACTAGTTTGAATTTTGGCTTTGACGCTTTCTAGTTTTGTGGCCTTAAATGCATAATCTAGATACTGAATACCTCCCCAATGTCATCTCACATTGGCTCTGTGACCCCGGGCCCAACTCTCACTCTCTGGGCCTCAGTTACTGTGTATTTGGGATGGTTCCCCTTGAGGCCCATATGGCTCTGTCATTCTCTAGTTCTGTAACTATCAAGACTAGACAGTGCTTTTGAGAGAGCAGCAAAAAATATGTAAAGGTGAAACTTGGTCTTTTCTCTCTGGAGCAGCCAGAAAACCTTCTCCAACCCAGCACTGATCACAAAGAAATGACTGGGTCAAGGCCATAGGCATCATCCAGAGTCCATCTGGGTGACAGTTTTTCAGGCATTTCTGGAGATGGTTAGTCTATTCGCACTGCAGCGCTGACTCTCGGCCTTGCACCCTGCCCAAGGAGGCTGGCCGCTGTGGACTGCGTCAACAAGGCCCCCTTGCCAACTGATTTCCACTTAGGTTTGGACAAGGAGAAATAACAGGAGACAGGCTGAGAAAAAAAGAGGTTGGGCTATTTCTCCTTCTGCTCCCTCCCTACTTGGTGCCTTCCCCAGTCCAGTCCCTCCTGGACCCCATTTCTGCCAGGCAGCCCTACCTCTCTCTCTCTCTGGGCTCCAGTAACATGAATTCTGCCCCTTTTTCAGCTCTAATCTCTGGGTGCTGGGTGGGTGACTTACCATCCTTTTGTTTGTTCCCTTAACCTACCCACAACTCAGAACAGCAGTCCCTTCATTAAGTGTCCTCTCTTGAACTGTTTGAGATGAATTGCTTCCTTCCAGCCTCCTAATATAGGACCCTCAACCTGGATCTTGCCTGTTCGGCTCAGTCAGGTCAAGACTTTCCCCAGAATAAAGAACTAACCAGTCTGGTCCATAAACATCCTTTCCATCCATATCCCTGTTCTTGGGCAGAGATGTACAATGTGGCTTCTTTGGGGGCCTCAAGCTCTGATTATGACTTACTGTCACTCCTAAAGAAATCTCACGGGCAGAGTCAGATGAGAGAAAGGCACCCACTGCAAGGTGACAGTGACTAGTGTGGTAAACCAAGCCCACAGAACAAGGCACGCCTCAAAGCAGAGCCTGGTCATGGGTACTCAGGCAGAGTAGGGGGTGGGGTCAGGGAAAGCCAGGAGTAGTCACTGCTCGGGGCAGGCTCCCTGGAGGGTCAGACAGGACCTGATCAGGAAACATGGGTGCTAGAGAGGGGGAGAGGAAAGGGGAGAGAATTCAGCAAAGGGTTGGCGAGAAAAAGCGGGATCCCAGAGGGCACAAGCCAGGGGCGGGGACTTGGTGGGGCACACCAGGGTCAGTAGCTGGCTGCCCCTTGGCCTCCTCGGGACATGCCTCCTCACCATGCCCTATCCTGGAGCAGCTTCTGCCTGAGGGCTGCAAGTCACCCCAACCCTTTCACTTCCCCAGCCAACCACACCTGCCCACACCACAGCCATAGCATGGTCTAGGTTTCAATTCTCATTTCCTCTACACCTCTGTAGGCTCCGAAAGTTTCCATTTCTTGACAGGGGTTGGGCCTGACACTGACTGAGGTACCCGCAATCCTCTGTCACTGCCTCCTTGCTGTCCTTTCTGCCTCTCCCCCAACTCGGCTCCGTCCTAGCCTCTGCCCTCCTAGCAGCTAGAGCAAAGCCTTCTAATATGCTATTTTGACCATGCACTCCTCTGCCCGAGACCCTTCTTTGGCTCACCCTGCCCCACGAATTAAGTCCAAGATTCTTAAAGCGACATTCTAGGCCGTTCACTGCATGACTCCTGCTGTCCTACCCGACTTCATCTCTCAGTCTCACCATTTTAGGAACACTTTGTTCCAAACGCAGCATATGTATGCACTCTTTCAGAACTCATCGGGTTCTTTTAGCAGCTTCACACTTCTGAGTACGCTGTCCCCTCCGCCTTTAGCCTTCCCTATTCTCTCTGCCTGATAAACTCATATTCATCTTTCAAACCCCAGCTCAGGACTCCTGCTTCTGTAAAGCCTTCCTCCTTCCTCCAGGTCAAAATTAATCCACCTGCCCCTGAGTCTCCACAGCCTTGTCCAGATCTTGATGACAGCACTAAGCATAAGCTGATTAGGCTTCCATTTATTTGTCTTTTTCTGAACTCCCCTCCCCTTCAAGTCTCTGGCCCAGCTAGACTGCTTTTTGGCTCTGTGACCTTGGGCAAGCCACTTAACCTTCTCCGGAGCTCTCCCTGAGCCCCCAGGCTGGACTCAATGTTCTCTGTGGAGAATTTTCAGCTCCTATGCATAGACGGATAATCATGCTTATCCCATAGTTTTGTATCTATCTCCCACCAGGCTGTCAGTCCCTTGTCAGCAAGGTAACAGGCCAGGTTCCCTGTTACCAAGTTGTCTCTCTATCCCCAGGGCCCACCATTCCAGAAATCCTTATGGCTCAGGCAAATTTAACCCAAACTCCATTTTTCCAAGTGGGGAAACTGGGCCCAAAGAGGCACAGAGATTTGTGTAAGGTCATGAACCAACTTCGGGGGTTTTTCCCCTGTGCTCCCCCAAGTGTCTGTGCCAGCCTACTGCCCAGGGACCTCCCCTAGCCAGGGCCAGGGCTCTGGAGGAGAAGGCACACCTGCCCAGGCCTCACCTGTTGCTGTCCCATGGGCTTTCAGGGTAGAAGCTGCCAGTTGCCCAGACAGTTTTACTTCCCTCCTGGCTGCAGAGTGCTGAGAGCAACTGTCAGACCTCAGGCACTTCCGTTTCACTCAAAGCCTGGCTTCCTTTTCACCCCTTCTGTAGGCAGCAAGCCAACAGAACACGGACCACAACCTCTGGGCCAGCTCCTGGGGAGTTTTGTTTCTCCTTGGGGGACCAGCGCAGACAGCCCAAGACAACCTTCTCCCTTGGGGGTTTGTGGCAGGAAAACCTGATTACCCAAAACCCGGGGAGGGAGAAGTCTTGACCTTAACAAAATCTCATTTGACCTGAAGAGTTGAGGAGTGAATGGCCTCACATGAAGAAGCTTCTGCAGAATCATAAATAGTGAAGTACTCAGGGACATTGATTTGTAGGGACGCCTGACCCTGAAATAAATGGTCTCAACCTGTGTTGCTCTGAAGTGCTTTCGCCTGTATAATGTGGTTTCGTTTTCCCATCTCCCTCCTACCTGCCCATCAGGTGCTTCTCTCTGCCGCCTTGCTGGGTACCTGCCTGCCTGTCTGCAACAGCAATGCTCACCCCCAGCCTGGCTGCCAGTTAACCTTTAAAACTGTTTACAACCGCATCACCAAGGGTATAAAACTGATGTGTAAAATATGAGTAAATGGGCTCAGATCAAGGGTTTGAGGAACAACTTTAGGATATCCAGGGACCTTTTATATGTAAAGTCTGGTTTCTGCAGCCCGCTTTTGACGGGAAAAGAAAAATTCAGGCACTCTCTATCAATCATTAGCTCACACTTAATCCACACATGCTTGGAGGGTGCCCGTGGAAGGAGGAGAGCAACAGCTTGCCCCTCTGCTTCTCTCACTTTGGTAACTTAATATCATCCCCAAGGCTGAGAGGCATGTTAAAGATCAGGCAGTTCACAATCTCATTTACAATTGCATCAAAAAATAAATCAAATAAATGAAATGAAATGAAATATAATATAAAATACTATAATAAAATATAATACAATATCTAGGAATAAATTTAACCAAGGAGGTAAAAAACCTGTACTCACAAAATTAGAAGACACTAAAGAAAGAAATTGAAGAAGATACAAATAAATAGACACATATACCCTACTCATGGATAGGGGGAATTAACATCATTAAAATGTCCATGCCATCCAAAACAATCTATGGATTCAATGCAATTCCTATCAAAATACCAATGGCATTTTTCACAGAACTACAAAAAGTATTCCAAAATTTATATGGAGCCACAAAAACAAACAAACAAATAAACAAACAAACAAAAAACCGACCCTGAATAACCACAGCAATACTAAGAAAGAAGAACAAAGTTGGAGGCATCACATTACATGATATCAAACTATACTCCAAGTCTACAGTAATCAAAACAGCATGATACTGGTATAAAAACAGACACATAGATCAATGGAACAGAATAGAGAGTCCAGAAATAAACCCATACCTTTATGGTCAATTAATAATATATAACAAAGGAGGCAAGAACATACAGTGGGGTAAAGACTGTCTATTCAATAGTGTTGTTGAGAAAATTGGACAGACACATGCAAAAAAAATGGAACTAGACCATCTCCTTACACCATATACAAGAATAAATTCAAACTGGATTAAAGACTTAAACATAAGACTTGAAACCATAAAATTCCTAGAAGAAAACATAGGCAGTAAAATCTCTGACATTTCTCTTAGCAATATTTTTTCTGATATATCTCTTCAGGCAAAGGAAACTAAAGAGAAATAAATAAGTGGGACTACATCAAACTAAAAAGACTTTGCACAGCAAAGGGAACCATCAACAAAACAAAAAAACAACCTACTGAATGGATGAAGACATTTGTCAATGATACATCTGATAACATATTAATATCCAAAATTTATAAAGAATTCACACAACTAGCTCAGCACCCAAAAAACAAACAACCCAAATAAAAAATGGGCAGAGGACCTCAATAGACATTTCTCCAAAGAGGATATACAGATGGCCAACAGACAAGTGAAAAGATGCTTAATGTCACTAATCATCAGAAAATGCAAATTAAAACCACAATGAGATATATCCTCACACCTGTCAGAATAGCTATCATCAGTAAATCCACTAACAAGTATTGATGAGGACGTGGAGAAAAGGGAACCCCCATATACTGTAGGTGGGAATGCAGACTGGTGTGGCTGCTTTGGAAAACAGTATGGAGGGCCCTCAGAAAATTAAAAATAGAACAGCCTAATGAACCAGCAATTCCACTTCCGTGTAGAAGAAAACAAAAATGCTAATCCAAAAAAGATATGTGTACCCCTATGCTCATTGCAGCACTATTTACAATAGCCAAGACAGGGAAGCAACTCAAGTGCCCATCAATGGACGAGTGGATAAAAAAGTGGTGGTACAGCCCTGGCCGGCTCAGTTGGTTGGAATGTCACTCCTTACACCAAAATGCTGTGGATTTGACTGCTGGTCAGGGCACATACCTAGGTTGTGGGTTTGATCCCCACAAAGGACTTGTATGGGAGGCTGCTGAACAATGTTTCTCTCTCACATCGAGGTTTCTCTCGCACGTGCACACTCTCACCCTCTCTCTCTGTCTCCCTCTGTCTCTCCCCTCCTTCCTCTATCTCTAAAATCAATTTAAAAAATATCTTCAGCTGAGGATTAAAAAAAAAAGTGGTGGTACATACATACAATGGAATATTACTCAGCTGTAAAAAAGAATGAAATCTTACCATTTGCAACAGCATGGGTGGACTTAGAGGATATTATGCTAAGTGACATAAGTTAGGCAGAAAAAGACAAATACCATATGATTTCACTTATATGTGGAATCTAAGGATCAAAATAAACAACCAAACTAGAAACAGACTCATAGATACAGGGATCAGGACCATGGTTGCTAGAAGAGGGGGCTGGGTAAAAAAGGTGAAGGGATCAAGAAGTACAAATTGGTAGTTACAAAATAGTCGCAGGAATGTAAAGTAGAGCATGGGGAATATAGTCAATAGTATTGCAATAACTACTTACAGTGCCAGGTGGGTGCTTGATACTTTGGGGGGACTCTCCATACTCTTTTCCTTTATAAAGTATATGGTTGTCTGACCAGTACGTTGTATACCTGAAACTAATGCAAAATAACATTGAACATAAACTATATTCAATAATTGAAGAATTATTGAACTATAATTGAAAAATAAAATTTAAAAAAAGATCAGGCAGTTCAACCCCAAGTCAGATTCAAAAATCATTTTCTCCATCTAGTTTTTCTTTCTGAAATTTTTATTGGACTCATGCAAATCCAGTCCTTGACCTATAAGATCCAGCAAAGTTTTGTCTCCAGGGAACTCACTACCCAAGGGGGCAACAGACATGTAAAGAAATCCTACAGTGGAGTGTGCTGTGGGTCCAGGGGAGAGAGTGATCAGGATTCTCAGAGAAGATGCTTCCCGGGATCTTGAAGGATAAATTCGCGGAACAGAGAAGAGAGAGAAGAGCTCCAAGGAGCTCGCTGTATTCTTACTATCAGAGCCCACTGTTAAGCGCGCCACTCCTAGATCAGACCCCCTGACTTGTGCACCACCCTTGCCTTTCCCTAGGCTTTATTCAATCACTTTGTTGGTCAACAACCTTCCCATGCATTTCACCTGTGAAACCTGTTCTGGGCCCTGGGGACTCCTGGCCTTGTGGAACCCCCACCCTGGCATATAGACGCGTATAGATGCATAGAGAGACAATGACCATGCAGTGTTGATGTGTGGGGGAGGAAAGGACACAACCAGGGAGGCAACAAAGGTACCAGAGCCATTCTGGGAGGTCAGGGAAGACTTTCTGCGGAAGGATTTTTGTTAACTGAAATCTGAGATGTGGAATCTCCTTTGCTCCTAACATTCCTCTAGGGTGGTCTCATAATCTGCATCGTAGAGGCGATAAAACTGGGGCCCAGGGAAGGTCAATGCCTCACCCAAGATCACATGGTTAGTTAGGGAAGGTGGGGTGGAGGGTATTCACTCCTGGGCACCCAGCAGTGGAGTCAGAGGGTGGCGCCACTGGAAGGGCTGGCCCTAGGATGCTAGGACCAGAAGAGGGATGCTCGAGGCACTGGGAGAAGCAGAAGCTGAGAGCCTGGCGCTGGATGGAATCAGCAAGGTATGCCATCCCCCCACATACCATGGAGCAGACAAGGGGATGGGAATACCCTACCAGCTACCAGTTTGTGGCTTCAGGACAGCAAAGCTGACTCAGTCCTTGGACACCTTCTCATCCAGCCCCCATTAAACCGAGGCTCAGCCAGAGCAATCAATGAAGACAAACAGTATCACAGTGGCTGGCCCTGGACTAGAACCCAGAGGCTAGTCCCGCAGCCCAGGGCTCTATGCACAGTCCTGGCTGCCACTGCGCTGTTTAATCCAATCTACATTTACTGACACGTGCTCTGGATCAGACACTCTTCCGGGCCCCATGGGGATCAGAGGTACCCCCTGCCCCCATCACTGCTGTCAGGAGCTTACAGCTGGAGCGGGGAAGTCAGATCTGGCTCACGGACATGGACTACAGGCAGCACGTAGGAAGGGGGGCAGCATCAAGCCTGAGCAGAGTCCCGGGGAATCGGGTGGGAGAGGGTCTTAGTGTGCTCTGGACAAGTCCTTGGACCTCAGTTCTTCCACCTGGTCCAAGAAGCAACTGGAGTCAACAATCTGTGGTCTCTCAGTTCAGGCAGCCAGGTCTCTATCCCCACTTGCCATGCAGGGGTTGGGAGGTGGGGCTGGGCCAAGCTTCTGGGAGGCTGGGTGAAGGGAGGCAGAGGAAGTGGCTGGAGCTGCTTGAGCCACCCACCCCTGGTTGTCCCTGTCGGGGCTGACCCATTACCAGCAAGGAAATCACAGACTCAGCGCTCAGACATCTGGGAGGCGTTGGGCAGCCAGAGTATTTTTAGAAGGCCAGAGGCAGACATGCCAGGAATCTTGGGCGTCGCTGAGCCAAAGAGGCTGTGAGGCCAGTGGAGGGTGAACCAAAAAAGTGGTCCCGGTTCTGGTTCTTACTTCACTAAGTTCAGCTGGTCCTCCTTTTCCCCAGAGGCCAATGCTCAGGACTCCTGTGTACAAGCTCTGGTTTCCCTGGCTTGCCACCGGATCTGCTTCCTTCTGGGTTGTCGGGTGCAGAGCTGTTACAGGGCCTCAGTGGGGGGATGTGCCCTTGGTCTCCACTGATTCCCTCAGCCAGCTGTTTGGGTACTTTCGGTGGTTGGGGTGAACTGCTGGGCCTGGGGGATATAGAATAGGAAGGAAATAACCCTGGGTGGAGAGGGGGAAGATGTGGGAACACAGACAGTGGTGACTTCCAGAGATCTCTTTGGCAAAGGAGCACATATGGGCCTGAGGGAGCTTGGAGGGGAACCTGTTGGTTTCCCGGGGCTGCTACAAGGACTAGATGATTATCTACGAAAGAAAATGCAAGCTGCCCGAGCAGGGGAGATGGGGTGCAGTGGGGGGCAAACTCTGGGTTATAACTAAAGGGCAATTATCAGTCTTTCCTAGAGCCATGTGTTTTCTTCTTGCATTATTTCTGAAAGATGAAATCTCAGAATTGGAGTATAGAGTAAGAAGATCTGTTCAGCTCTGGACCTATCAACTGTCAGAAAAACTGCCCAGTTAGAGGGGCAGCTCTAACAAATGGATGCCCTTGTGCCCACCCTGTCCCCACCAATCCCTCCAAACAAGTCTATCTGTCTTGTTACAAATGAAGATCCAGACCCAGAAAGGGGCCCAGGACCCCTCAGTGAGTCCTAAGGAAGGACTCTGCCTCTCTCTGAAACGTATAGATTTCCAAGTAGTCAAAGCCACAGCGGGTGTACGCCCAGGCCTGCCCATCCCAAGGAGAGGACTAGGACTGGGCACAGGGCAGGAGTCCATCCCCACACTGCACTCCATCACTACTGACTGCAGCTTTGACTAGACCTTCATCCACCTTCTCCCAAGGATTGTCTGTCCTTCCAGCCCAGTGTTTCTCAAATCAGTTTCCTGGGGGTTTCCAGCCTTAGTCATGAGTGTCCTCAAATTCTCTACCTAAATTTTTAAATGTTGTACCTTCACGTTAATAATAATCTAAACAAATTAATATGAAAATATTCTGGCTTGGCTGGAATGAAAAACATCTTATAAACGAGGTGGCTCAAACTGCCAGTGCCCATGTCTGGCTTTATCAGCAAACCGGTTCCAAAGAATCTACTACAGTGACCGTATATAACTTCAGTGCAGCTCCTCAAGCTGACTTATCAATTTTTAAAGTCACTGCTTTAGCTAAAATGCTTGTTTCCTTCCTGACAGATCCTAGGCAGAGAAATAGGGCTCCCAGCTGGGGTCAGAAAGCCTGGGTTCTAATTTTATCTCCGCTCCCAGCTCACTGAGCAGACTTCGACAACTCCCTTCCTGAGTCTAGATCTGGGTCTAGGTTTCTTCATTCGTAAAATGGTTAGTTTGTGTTAGACTATCTCCATGACCCCATCTGACTCTCACACCACAGGATTCCAAACTATGACCTACCTCCTCATTCTCCCACTCCCCACAGCCCATACACCCCCACGCCATCCAGACCCCATCTCTGAGGCCAGGGCTGCACTGGGCTGGAAGGTACGGACACACACAGGGAAGTAGGGCAGCCAAGACTGTGGGTGGTAGGCAGAGATAAAGCCGAGGTGGGCTGGAGGTCATCAGAAAGAAAGCCACCAGCCTGAAAAGAACTCTTACAACCAGCCAGGCTACTCACTGAGACTCACGCTGGAAGGCCCACACAAAGGGTTCCCTCTAGCTCAGGGAGACTAGCCCTCACCTGTGTAGGAATCCACTCTGAGGCTCCTCCACCCACCCCAGCCACTCCTCCCTCCAGGGACTTAGTTAGAGCCACCCTCTCCTATACCCTCCCCATCCTAGCTCACACTGGGGCCTCAGAGCACAGGGGCCCCCAGGCAGTGCCAGAGCTACCCCCCTCTGCCTGGACCACCTACCCCTTGGTGCCTACCCAACTCCTGTAGATGGCCTAGATTTCCAACTACAAGTATCCTCTGTCAGGAAGCCCGCCCTGACCCCCCACCCCAGGCAGGGCCAGGGCCTCATCCCACCCCACGGTCTGTATTGATCTCTGTCTCTACACTGATCCGCTGTAAATATTTTTTCTCTCCCTTCCTCCCACCCTCCTTACTCCTGCTACCTGTATGAATTTAGACACTGTGGAGATGACATTCTAAGAGCTTTACATTGAACAAAATTTTTCTGAAATCGGCTCTGCGCTGGGCACTGCTTTTCATCAGAATTGCTGTAGTGTCAACTTGCTGTTTGTCCTCTGGGGCTGGGAGTGGGGTTCTGTTAAATCTCTCTTGCGTTGCTGGGGAAAAGTATGAAGCTCTGTCCCTTAGCCAGGGAATGTGAGGCCTGAAAGAGCAGCTGGAGTAGGAGGAAGTATCTGTCCTGCAGGCCCCAATGGCCTTGGGCCCCAAGCATACCTGCACTTGACAGTTTGTGGACTAGATATACTAATCTGGGTGTCCTACTCTCTTGACCCGTCAATTTGTCCTGTCATTTGTCATCCTGTACCTGGAGGGATCTCCTACGGACACCAACCAGGGAAGCGAGTGCGGGGGCGCTGTCAGATGGGAGGAGGGGGATGCCAAGGGAAGGAGTATGGGTAGGGAAATGCTTGGGGGTATGTGTGGCGTGTCTACCACACCTAGGTGGAGGAAGCTGCCTCTTCACCGGGTGTGAGACCACTGGAGCTTTCTGTGACTTGGTCCCCACCCTAGCCCAGCACAGGAGCCTTCAGAACCCAGAGGTCATAGGTCATCCCCTCCCAGCTCCAAAGTGGTCTGTTCTCAGCACCTCAGCCCCGGGAGAGAGCACTGGGCTGTGAGTCAGGAAAGTGTGTGGCTTTGGGCAAGTTATGCCTCCTCTCTGGGCCTTGGTTTCCCCATCTGTACAATGAAGAAATGGGCTCTTTAAACCCTAAGGGCCCCTCCCGTCAGGACAGAGGAAGAAATTGCTCCTGTGTGCAGGGCTCTGGCTGGATGCTCCCATATCTCTCATTCCATCTGATCCCACAGCCATGGAGTAGTACAGAAATGCCACTGCCCAAGCGAGGCTGGTGGAACCGAGGACACAGGCTGCTTTGGCGCCTTCAGGAGTCATGCCTTTGGACCGGGAAGGCATCTGACCTGAGGAGGGGCTACCAAATTTTTGTTCTAAGCAAAGAAGGGTGGCCAGGATATGTTTTGTTTTATATTTTAAAAACAAACAAACAAAAAAACCATTTTAACCATTTTCAGGAGTATAATTCAGTGGCATTAAATACATTCACGATGTCATGCACCCATCGCTATTATCTATTTCCAGAACTTTTCCATAATCTCAAACAGAAACTCTATACTTTAAATAATAACAATAACTCCTCATTCCCTCTCCCCCTAGTCTTTGGCACCCTCCCCTCTTATTCTACTTTCTGTCTCCATGAATTGGCCAATTCCAGTACCTCATGTAAGTAGAATCAGCTGATACTTACCCTTGTTTGTCTGGCTACTGTAGTTAGCATAATGTTTTTAAGGTTCATCTATGCTGTAGTATATGACAGAACTTCATTTCTTTTAAAGGCTGAACTTTATTCCATTGTATGGAAATACCACATTTTGTTTATCCATTCATCTGTGGACATTTGGGTCGTTTCACCTTTTGGCTGTTGCGCATAGTGCTGATATAAAAACACGGGTATGAAAGTATCTGTTTGAGTCTCTGCTTTCAGTTCTTTGGGTCTCCACCTAGAAGAGAAATGGCTGGATTAGGTGGTAATTCTACATTTAACGTTTTGAGGAGCCACCGAACTGTTTTCACAGGGGCTGCATCATTTTACAGTCCCACCAGCAGTGCACACCTGTTCCAATTTCTCCCGCAACAGCGGGAATTAAAACGGTGGGGAATTGTAACCCACCCCACCATTCTTTTGACATTGTTTCTATAAGCACTGACTCTGACTGATATGTAGCTTGTAGATAAACAGCATGTTTGTCTTCTTGTATAAGAATCCTAGGAACTAACATCAGAAGATACAGACTCCAGGCATCCCAGCTCTGGTAGATTTTCTGACCTTCAACCATGGAGCCAGGTTGATATAAAAGCCAGGATGACGTGAAGGCAGGATGACGAAACCAGAATGTTGCACACCAGGCCATCACTTGCCACATCAGAATGGACCGTGCTTGTTTGAACGTAGAGAACTTGTCAGTCCCCACCTTTGATCTCTTTGTTCTGTTCCCCTCTCTCACCTTATAAAAATCTCTGCCTCCACTGAGATGTGGAGATAGGCTTTGAGACGTGAATCTCCCATCTTCCAGGTGGCTGGTACCTGAAATAAACTACTTTGGTTTCTTTTAAAGATTTTATTCGTTCATTTTTAGAGAGAGGAAGTGAGGGAGAAAGAGAAGGAAAGAAATATCAATCTCAGGTGCACCCTACTGGGGACCTGGCCCACAACCCAGGCATGCGCCCTGACTGGGAATTGAACCAGCAACCCTTTGGTTCACAGGCTGGTACTCAATCCACTGAGCCATACCAGCCAGGGCTGAAATAAACTACTTTCCTTTACATCCACACCTGCCTCTCAAGTGTTGGCTTTTGAAGCAGCAGGCAGCTGGACTTGCGTTTGGTTATCCTCCTAGGGACACAGGCTAGAGACACGTATTCCTTCCTTTTTATTATTTTATAATAATAGCCATCCTAACGAGTAGGAAGTGGTATCCTACTGTGGTTGGCCTGGAGTTTTTAAAATATATATTTTAGCTATGGTGTTCTTTTATCAGAGGAAAACTTACCCAAAGGCTACATGAAGTCTGGGTGAGAAGGTGGTAGTCATTAACTGGAGGAGAGAAGCGCTGGTGAGGGGCGTGGGGGTAGGGGGAGCTCATGTGTGAGGGTACTTTCTCTTGGTCTCTCCTACCCTGTCCTGCCCCACCCAGCAGTCCCTGAGGTCTTTCTGAGGAAATTGGCAGCACAGTGTAAAATGTCCCTGACTCATGGTCACTGAAGTCACTTCCCTTCTAGGGTACTAAGGGGAGAAGGCCAAGTGTAACAGTGGCAGGAAACTTCTTATTTTTTGTCCTTAGGAGAGGACTTAGATGGCCACGTTGGGAGAGGCTCTCTCAGTTTTGGCAGTCACTTGAGGTTATCGGATTTAAATAGGCCCTGGCAGAACCAAACAGGACCCTTTGTGGCCTGACAGAGGCTGCCTCTCCCAAGACCAATGGGATGCAGAGCTGGGGAGGAAGGCAACATACTTGCAGGAGACAAAGGAACTCCTAGAGTACAAATGGAAGAAGGCCTAGACCCTTCCCATGTCAGGTTCTAAATTATTTCACTGTCTTCTAAGAAAACCATTCCCAGTGAGCTCCACTGGTCAGTGGGAAAGGACTCCTGGGGCCCCAAGGGGAGCTCAGTGGTGTGGAGAAAGGGCCTTGAACTAACTGGTGACTGGGCTTGATTCTGCAGCTGAGGACCCAGAAGCCCCTTTGGACTTTCCTCTTGGAGAAAATTGCCTGAGCTCGGGAGCGTGAAGGAGAGCTGAGACTTGGGAGCCGCGCGTTCGTGGCGGCTGGAGCTCTGAGCGGCGAGGAGGGAGAAGGCTGTTGGCCAGGAGTGGCTTCAGTTGAAATGAGCTAGTCCCCAAGGATTTTGAGCAGCCACATGAGGTGGGAGAAAAGACCTCCAGAGGAGCCTTTTTCGGACTTCCTCTTGATAGGATCTTGTGGGAGCTCAAACAATTAATCGGGGGCTGAGGCGGGGGCGGGGGAGGGGGTGATGTGACCAAAATTTGTACCCTCAGCTGGCGGAGTGACAATACCAGTTCCTGCAGTTCTCAAGTTCTTGGCTTCTCTAGCTTCCAGAAGTTGGGCATGGTGAGGGGGAGACAAGTGTATTATCTCTTTCGGCACCCAGGCCAGCTCAAGACAACCCTGAGGAACGGAAGGGAAAGTCTCTGGCCCTCTCTCCTCACTTCGGTTCCCTGTGAGTCCTTTCCGGGTACCTTTCAAGAGCTCCCCAGCTGCTCCTCATCTTCGGGATTACATCATGCCCCTTCACAGGCCTACAGCCCAGGATAGTACTCAAGGCTCAGGTTATTTCCTGTTTACTCTCTTTATCAAAACTCATCCAGCCAGTGCCCAGGGCCCTCTGAACCTCTTTAGAAAGGCTGAGCTCAGCTAACAGACCAAACCGAGTTAAAGAGTTGATGGGAATAGTTGGTTAATGGAGCCAGTAGAGCTTCACGGACATCCCATCCCTGATCCCTGATCCCACTCACATGTTACTCCAAAACACACCAACCTGAACAACGGTTCGTTGGAACACATCACCACAATAGCCTTTCGGCTTGGCTATGCAAAGAAGTTGTGATTCTACTGGTGGAATTTTAGGCACCTTGAAAGGAAGTTTGGGAAAATATTTTCTTGCCAAATAGTCACCCTCTGCTAAATCACAGAGAAGACAGCATTTTATGCCTACATGTGAGGGTGCTCAGAGGGGGCCCAGGGCTCAGGGCCAAACAGGACCAGCCTGAGCTGTGACCGTCAGCTCTACTCCCCTGGCCAAGAGGCTAAATTCAGATTCCCCATCAGTCCTGAAGCAGGTTAGACCAGTCACCATGGGCGTGCGCCTAGGCAACCAAATTTGCCTGAGGTGAAATTCTGATTTATGCAAAAGGAATCTTTAGACTGCAATGTTTTCCACACCCAGCACACAAATGAAAACATTTCTTTTCGAATACATTTGGAAGGAAAAAGGGAGACAAGTAGGATAAAGGGCAAGATAAGAGACCAGAGCAGGAACCAAGGAATTGCATTCTATCTGCCGTCAAACCTTCATTCAACGTGCCTACTCATCTACACCCTGTATTTCTAAATTAATCGTATAACCAATCAATCTTCATTTGACTAACCAATAAATGAACCAGTCTTCATTCACTCAAACATTTTGTATTTTTTGGAGCAGCCAGTTAATTTCATCTGTTCACTCGCTTTCTTTAACAATCAACCTTCATTCAACCAACAAAATACTAAGTAGTCATTCAATCTTCATTCATTCAATTAACTATTTCAAATATCAAAGCTCAAGACTGGAAGAGTCCTCAGTCCATCTGGTTCAGCCAATTCAATCTTGTAGAAATATTCTCCATCACAATTTTGCCAAATAGTCCCGCAAGCTTTATTGAACATCTCTAACAATAGAGAACTCGCTGTTTTCAAACGGCTGCCTGGACTGTTGTGGGACAGCTCTGGCTATGAGAAAATATTCCTCAGCCCCCTTATAACCTTCATATCTGCTTGTAGTGCTGCTTTTCAGGCCGCCCAGTACAATTCAGCTTCCCTTATCAGCAGGTGAAGCTAAAGGTTATGGCCTAGCCCTCTGTCCATGTGGCTCAGTTTGTTAGGGTGTTGTCCTGATACACCAATGTGGTGGGTTCAACCCCCAGTCAGGGTACATACAAGAAGCAACCAATGAATGCTTAAGTAAGTAGAACAACAAATCGATGTTTTCCTCTCTCTCTCTCAAAAAAAAAAAAAAATTTTTTTTTTTTAAATTTTTAAGTCTTGTTCAGGGCGATGGCCTTTCCTACAGTAGATTACAGCCTTATTCCTACAGTAGATTACTGCCTTATGTCATAAATAAACAAGAGAAGCCCAGAGCTATTTGCACTGCAAAAAGAGGGGGGCAAGAAAATGGGGCAGGGGAGGCCCCGGAAAGGAGAGGGGCCTGGGGTCATTTCAGGGGAGAGAGAACTTGCTACGGGCTATTTGATGTAAAACCCAATTCCATCTCTAGATAGAAATATTGAATGCAATGACCATTTGTCACTAAGGCCTGGTGGCAAAGGTAAAGAGAAGTGATCTTGGAGAACGAAGTGAGTAGAAACTGTGGTGGGAAGGTAGACACACTTGAACTGCAATTTGGAAACATGCCCAGGTTTTTGATGGGAAGTTTAATTCTCAGCTGAATCTGGGTTTCAATCATTACTCTAAATGAAGAACCAAAGATATAACACTGTACCTATAGTGTGCGCTTGAAATTTTCTTAAGAGGGTAAATCTCATATTAAATGTTCTCACCACCATTAAAACAAAATGAAACAAAAACAAAAATGAACAAACGAAACAAAAAACCTCCCTTCCCATTACTGCTCACGTACCAGCGCAGGCTGATCTAGCTCAGGTAGAGAAGGCCGTGAAATGCTGTCTCAACACCAGAGGGAAATTGGGTCTGTGACGTTAGCATTCTGGCCTGAACAAGAATGGATTTGTTTTTTAAATGTATAATTCAGGATCCATTTGATAGCAAGTCATGGAAATTCATCTCTAATGTGTTAAGCAAATCAAACAAACAAAACCCACTATTACGCTAAGTGAAATAAGCCAGTCAGTGAAAGACAAATACCATATGATCTCACCTATAAGAGCACTCTAATGAAGAAAATAGACTAACGAACAAAATAGAACCACAGGCATGGAAACATGGAACAGACCGACAGCAACCAGGGGGAAGGGAGGTGGGGGTAATGGTGGAAAGAAGGAAAAGGGACTAGTTAAAGAGCATGTATGAATGACCTGTGGACATGGACAACAGTGTGATAATCGACTGCGGGAGCAGGGAGTTGGATGGGTGGAGGAGGGCAAAGGGGAAAAAACTGGGACAACTGTAATAAATAACAATAAAAAAAATCTTAAAACAAACAACCCAAACACATGAGAGAGGAAGTCAGAATTATTGGCTCACAAAAATGTGAAGCCTGGGAGTAGATTTACTAGCTTCAGGAAAGGCTAGATCCAGGCACACAAGTCAAGTCACCAGGAATTTGTCTCCATTTCACCACCCTGCTTTCCTCTGTATGAGCTTCTTTCTCAGCTTCCTATCCCCATGTGGTGGCAGTGTGGCCCCCAAGAGCTCCATCCTGACATCTTTAGCCCTACTGGAAAGAGCTTTACCTTCCCAACAGTTCTGAGAAAAGTTCCAAGACTAAGTCTCACGGGACCGACTGGTTTTTTACACAACCCTGGAGTTGGGAGGGTAGGTCAGCCACACAGAAACCCCGTGAACTGAGAGCACAGGCCGGAAAATCTCCCAGAGGAAATCGAGGCACTTATACCGCAAATGGGAATGGCAAAACAGCAGTGAAAAACGGAGACAAGCACCCTGTAAAGCGAGCTCAGGGGGCTGATGTCAAACAACGAAAACAAACAAAAAAAAACCCAGACTTCCTTGTGTGACCCCAGGCTGGGAATTGCTGTGCAATTCAGCCTTGAAGAACACGTGATTTATGAAGAAACTAGAGTGTCTCCAGGAAGGGGTGAGGTGGACTGGGGCAGATACCCTTGGCTGATTTGGGCCCTCGCTTCTTCCCCTTTTAGCCTGAGCTTTGGAGACAGGATTTCCTGGAGCTGGAGCTGCTGTTGTGAAGCTGGCTACCAGACAGCACTGAAACCTCTGGTCAAGGCCACATGCTACCAGAAAGGAGAGATGGTGGCAGGAAGTGTAGCCCCAGGGACAGAGAGGAGGTTAGCAAATTGTGATTAGAGCTTCCCACTGAAATATTACAGGATGGTGGTAGGAGACAGGGAGAGAAGTGGCAGAAAATTAAGAAGCTTTAGGTTTGGGCAGTAGGAATCAAACATGAATTCAAAGCCACAAATCAATGCCTCCATCTCTGTGCAAGAATGACCAGTGCTACTTAAAGGGATATGCAGTGATGAGGGGAGGTGCCAGGATTCATGTGACTTAGAGATAACAGGAAGGAGATAAGTGCCCTGAGTCCTGTGGTATGAGCTCCGAGCCCTAGGACAAGGTACGCTTGACCGAAGCGTGGCGAATCTAGCCCTGCTAGAACAGATAAACATAGGTGCAGCTGATAAGTAAATCTTACTGAGAAAAAGCAGAATTCCCCAGAGACTGGATTCCCAGTGCTGGACATCTTCCATTTTCTACTTGATCCCAGGAAGCTGACTGTTGTAGACTTAATTAACAGGATTAATCCTGTGCTTCTGGCTTCAGGTTGGGTTTGGCCAATGGAGAGAGAGTCCCAGCAGGAGACCAGAGGAAGGGAGGTCAGTGAGGTCAGAGTATTTATTCCCTTGGCTCCCTTCTTGTGGGGGTGGCTCTGTCTCTCAAGCAAAGGTCACTACTCCACTCAAAGAGGCTGACTCCACATGACTGTCATTCCATGTTCCGGTAATTGGTCCACTCCCCTGACCCTAGACCATCTAGCGGCAGTGACAGCCCTGTTGCTACTAGCTCCAGATTATTGCACTCGAGATTCCCCTACACGTTGTAAATAGTCCTTGTATAAGTAAAACTACCTCCTTCCATTTTCAGTTGAGTGGGCCATCTGTTGCTTTTTGGTAACCTGAATGATATTGTCCTGGAAATTCTCCTTGTTACCTAAGTGGAAGGAGGAAGAGGGAGAGGTGAGTGGGGCAGTCATCAGAGGATAAGAGGGAGCAGCCCAGCTCTGGCTGGAGGAGCCAGTACCACTGGGGAAGCAGAAGGGATGCAGACACGTTCAGCTCCATGAATCCGAGTCCCTCGCAGAAGGCCAGCGACTAAGAGAAAGTTCTTCAGAACCAGCCTGAAGCTCAGGCTGAAGTACTGGGCACCCTCTTTTCCCCTGAGGAGAGCCTGGTACCCAGGAGGATGGGCACTTGCTGGCACCTAACAGGTCCCTGTACTTGCTAGAGAGATTGAAGGGCAAACTAACAAACGCCAAGAATTCTTAAATTTGAAACACTTCAGCATTTATTTTCACTAGGACCAGGAAGGCCATCTTGTGGCAGGTGTACCTCTGAGGAAGCTCCCTAAATGCATTTTTTTTCCTCCTTTACAGGAAAAACAGACAGAGATGAGGCACAGAGGGACCTACCTAGTGCTGGGGGCAGTCAAAAATGTGCAGACTGAGCTTGTCTCTGAGGGCAGAGGGCGGGAGAGAGCGGATTCAGGCTGAAAAATTCTGCCAGCTGTCCAGGCCCCTTTTAAGGCTAATACTGCCACATTTCAATCAATAGTGGCTTCAAATATCCCTGCTTCTCTTACCATCAAAGCTAAATGTATATGTTTTGAGGTGGGGAGGGGGAGTGAGGGTGTCTGGGAGGCTCCCTCAAGGAGAACAGTGTGTCTGCAGAAGGAGAGAAGCTTCTCCCCTGGACACTCACTGAGCAAGAGCCTGCAAGCTCATCCTGGCACTTCTGATGGAATAAACTGCAGTGAAAACGCAGGGCTGTGGGCAGGGAGGACCCGGGCCATGTTCCTGTGAGACTGGGGGTGTTCGTGAGCACAGAGATTGGGCCAGAGAGCAGGCAGGAGGCCCAAGAAAGGGCCTATGTCAGCAAGCTTGTCGGGACCAGGATATGGTGGGCCTGGGAGGAAAATGGGGCTGCCCCTCCCTATTCCTCATACTTCCCATGGCTCCACGTGAACGGACGTGAAGGTTAGAGGCGGAGCGGGAACCAGAGAGCCAGCCAGCAGCCACTGAGCCGAACAGTGGGACCCTCAACTTGGAGAGGGGCTACGGACAGGCAGACGGTGGGGACAAAGTAAAGCCAGATGGTTCCTATCTGCAGGAGTCCCTGGCAAGGAGGGGACCCAGAGAGAGCTGAACAGCACCCAAAACCACACACATCCGTGGGGACCACCACATCACAGAGGCCACCGAGGCAGACAGAACCAGAGTAAAGCCAGGGACCCCTCTCCACTGTAGAATGAGACCAGACTGGCGGGAGATCTCCCCAAGTTTTCCTCCGCACCCCCAGGTGTTAGTGACCAGAAAAGAGAGCAGAGTGTGTCGAGGGCACACCATAGTCCACCCCCACACTAAGCCTCTCTAGTCACAATTCTAGCCCCGCTGGGGTGGGGAGGATTGTTATGAATTGGATAGGGAATCGAAGTTTTAAACTAGACAGGTCTAAGTTTTAATAACTGAACAAGACCAGAAAGTTACATTAACTCTACCTATGATGTTTAAAAAGAGGAAATGCTGATGGAGTGACTAATGAGGGAAAGAAAGACCCAGAATTGCTTCATACATCCACCTCAACATGTTGAAACTCCTTAACAATCAGCTGCAGTAACGAAATGGCCTCTGGCCTCTTCTCTCTGGAGGGGGTATCCCACCCACCTGAGAAAGAGAGCATCTGTGACCCAGAACGCCTGCCAAAGTCCTGAGATGCACTCTGATTGGACCATCTTGGGCGACATGGCCTCTTCTGAACCCAATCACTGTGGCCAAGGGATGGAATGTACTGATTGGTCAAGGTTATATTTCCACCCCTGGAAGCTGGTGTCCTTGGAACCACAGGATTCCCCCAAAGGGATGTGGGAACTGCAGGGAAAGAGGAAGAGAGAATGAATTTGGGGGAATATTGCTTCGGGGATTTTCCCTATTCACTCCTCTAAGAGCTTAAAGCTTCTGCCCCAGGAGGGAAGTAGGTCTAAAACTAAAATTTCAGGGTTTTTTAAATAATTCCTAGAATGATAGCCATTGGCATAGTTAGAGACAAGGTTAAGTGGTGAGTAGGAGTGGGCCAGGCAGAATGAAATATTCCTACAGTAAGAAAAAGCCGGGAAGGAGAGACATGAGATGGGTGAGAGCCCCTGAGGGGAGTCCCAGGGCCTGAAGGCTGGGGAGGGGGCGTTGTCCCCAGGAGTGGGGACTGCTTCAGGGAACAAAGCCATGTCCAATGGGGATTTTCTGAAGTGATATTGTGAAAATGACATTGAAGGAAGGCACAAAAAAGTCCTTTCCTGTTTCCCATATGAAAATCATCAGTTACAAAGTCAGTTTCTCTTGTTATAGACTGGAGCAGGGAGACAGTGACTAAAAGCAACATAGTACCCTGGGACAAAGGAGAATGGTACTGAAAAAAAATGATGAAATCCAATTAAAGTCTGGAGTGTAGTTAATAGTCTTTACCAATATCAATGTCTTACTTGTACTAAATGTACCATAAGAATGGAAGATAATAACAACGGGGGAAACTAGATAAAGTGTATATGGTATCTCTCTGTACTGTTTTTGAAGCTTTTCTATAAATTTAAAATTATCCCTACATTAAGTTTATTTTTTTAAAAGTCAGTTTCTCAGGGTGCAGAGTCACTTTTACTGCATGGTGGACACCGCATCTCGGATTATAAATAAGCACCCATCTGCCTCTAGGTGTCGCGGCATCACGGGTTCAGAGCGGGGGCAGTGGAAAGAGCCAAGTGCTAGCCACAGCTCCTCCAAAATCACATGAACTAGGTGTACATGGATGACATGGAGCCTGTGACGTACTTAGCAGAGGGCTGGGCACATAACTAGTGCCCAGTAGAGGTTAGCGATCTCTGCTCTGCCCAAGCCTGATACCTGGAGATATTGTAATGTGCCTGCCCTCTCCTCTTGGCCTCCCATATCCCTGGGCCACTCCTCCCTGTGCCCCAGAAGTGAGGCAAGTTGTTTAGCTGCTTAGTGGAGTTTTTCACGGAGCTGAGAACCACATCCCTGAGGCCCTGCCTTTTTGGCCTAGGTTGGTTCTGCCTTGCCTCCTGCCACGTGTGGACAGCTGAGGTTGACTGTGTGCTAAGAGCTGATCAGACTAATTTTATTGAATCCTTACATTAATCTGGGAGGGTCGGGATCACTGTCCCCATTTTATAGATGGTGAAACTGAGGCCACAGACGCTGGTATTTGCTTTGTCTCAGGGCAGCCACCTGAGACAGGTAAGACAAACAAACAGCACCAGAAACTCTGGGGCCAGGTGAGCTGATAAGCAGACAAAAACTGGGAGTCTGGGAAACTCAGAGAGGAAAAGTCATCTCTGTCCCATAGTCAGTAGACTCTGGAGCCGGGGGCATCTCCAGGGAGAAGGGGATGCAGACAGCACCCCAGAGGAGAAAATAGCGAGACGCCTGGCACTGAGGTGGAATACTTAGAAATCCAGCAGTTCGCAGGCAGCCTGTCTGGACGGGCTGGGGCCCAGGATCCATGCGTAGAGTGGGTTGGGACCATAAGCAGAGGGACTGGGGGGCACCCACAGGGCTCTTTACATCCCACTCCATGGACCCAAATTTTCCTTCAGGATCTGCCCCAAAGCTAACATTAGCATTTAATCATTTGTAGCTAAAGACCACTCACTCCAAGGCCTCTTTGTTTCTGTTGGAAGGAGGTCCCTGCCGGGGCCTTCATGGATTGGCACTGGGAGGACTCAACACAGGGCAGAGATGGGAGAAACGAGTTAATATCTATTTTGTGCCAAGCCCTAAAATAGACCGTGAAGATGAAGCTGACTCAACCCTCTTTCCCTAGGAGCTCTCGGGCTGGAGACTGTGCTGACTGTCATGTACGAGGTGGTCAGCTAGTCCATGAGAAGCGGGGCTTAGAACTGCAGGTGGCCCGTGGAGGTCCCCGACCTCAGGACAGGGGAAGAGGGGACTCTCTAGCCAGACTTCACCAACCTGGTGGCGGAGCAGCCAACACGGACAGCCGTCCCAGGGTGAAGGATGACCCTGAGCTCCACCTCTGGCTGCCTCTCCAGGAGAAGGTTCAGATCCAGGAAACAGCAGGGCCCTGCCAGGACCTCCCAACCTGGGCAGCCCTCTTCCTGCTGGGGGGCTGTATCTGGGCAGGGTCCCATGGTGGCCCCACGATGGCCCCATGTTGACCCTGAGCAGGCGCTGGATCCCAGCACTTGTGAGGGCCTCTCGCTATTCCAGGTGACCTACCTCTATAGTCCACAAAATGGGTGTGATGCTGGGAACTTGCCATTTGCCAGCTGTCTGGAATCCGACCAACCCAGCAAGCCTATTCTCACATCACATGTTAGGGCTCGTGACACCAAAGTACAGGACTCTCTCAAGTGCTCCGGCTACCTCTCCAAGGACATGCAAAGTGCTAAAGTCCTCTGGGCTTGAATCCCTAGCTGAAACATGAATTTCTGCAGTGTTTCAGGGAAAGAGACATCTTTGTGACAATGGGAAGGCAGGTAGTGTACTTATGTGTCCCAGTACGTGGAGACCTTTTCTCAAGCGAGCATCCTTTTGATTCTTGTGAGGTAAGTAGCAAGGGGGTCAAGATAATTCCCTATTGGCAGAAACCCCATGATTTCAGGGAAGATGCCCTGGAGAGACCCGGAGGCACACAAGACACAGCACTGAGAAGGAAACAGTGGGGTAAGAGTCTCAGTAGCTCTCAGGGTCTTAGATGGCATGTGGAAGGAAAGACATGGAGGCTGGATGCAGATGGATTCTACGACAAAGAAAAGAGGACCTGACATTATTGCTATAGGTGGATGGATGAATGGGGCGCCCACGGACAGAGGGCCTGCCTGGGCCTCGCCCTGACCCAATGGGGATCCCATGGCATCCAACCCATTACACTGAAGAGAACACCAAGGTCTGGAGGGATGAGGGCGTGTCAGGACAGGCTCCAGCCTTCATAGGGTCCTGCTGCCCAGTCTGGAGCATTTCCTTCCCATACTCGGCCATGTCAAACTCAGCAGGTAGTGCCCTTTCTCTGGGGCTGGGGAAAGGGAAGGGCCCCTAGAGAGACAATCGGGTGCCCTTGCCTTGTTTCTTAGGTAATGAAATGAGTTATCAGAGAGGGACAGGGGCTTGACTGAGGTCAGGCAGCCAGTGAGCAACAAAACCTGCCCCCCAGGCCAGATGTCCTGACCCCCAGCGCAGGACTTCTAACTGCACTAATGTCTCCCAAGGAGAGGAAAGTGCAAGGAGAACGGAGCTCAAGTTTACTGAGCAGCTGTTAACGTGCCGAGTCCTTGATGCACATTCTTTGCAATCTCCCCCACCTTGGAGGAAGATGTCCATGTACATGTTTAACAAATCAGAACAGAGATTCAGAGAGGCAAAGCAACTTGCCCAAAGCCACACAGCTGGTAAGTCGCAGTGCAGAACTCAAACCCAAGTCTGTTCACTTCCAAAGCTTGTGCTCTCGTTCTTATCTAAGTTGAGTTTGGGACCCAGGGCTGACAATGCAAGGGTGTGGGGGAGGGGGAAACCAAGGGCAAACTCCAGGCACTCTCCAGGCTCCCAGCAACCCAGCTGAACCAGTGACAAAGATCAACAGAAATGACCTTGGGACAGCAGGACCTGGCCTCCTGCTACAGGATTGTTTTTTGAAGGTGTATTGATCCACACCCTGCAACAAAGCCACGCAAAACAAACAGTTGATGTCATGCCTCCGGTGTTGCTGAGATACCCACTACCAAGTGGCTTCGGGCCAAGGCACCACTGGCCTCAGAGGCTCAGATTCCTAGGTGGGTTTAGAAACTTAGACTCTCCCTCAGCTCTAACATGGAGGGACCTCCCAAGCTGCTAGTCTGCCTCACCAGGAGAGGAGTCATCTGTAGGCTTCCCAGCTGGGCTCGTGCAACCCTGCTCTCACCCTCGCCGCCTATTTCTAGAAGCAGCCTGTCCTGCTGGAACTGCCTTTCTCACTCTGAGCTGAGACCAGCCTCCAGGGACACCCCTATTGCCTCCTTTGGGGCCCAAAGTCAGCTGTCCTGTGGTCCCGGTGGCTCTATTAAGCTGGGAGGACAGTGACTCTGTGTCTCCTCTGCTCTGGGTCTGAAACTACTTGGGCAGGGGTATCAGTGCCAAAGCCATTTCTGAGGAATGAGCAAAGAGCTACAGAGAAGAGCTGGTTGGCCACCTTCCACATTCTAAGCTTTAAGCCTCTGCTAATGCAACCAGACATCAAGTCCACCTTTGTGCTGACCACATCCCATTGTGTTCCTATTATCTCAGACCCTTAGCCTTTTAAAATTTGACCTGGGTATGGAGTTTTGCTTTTTTAAAACCAATTCTGCATTGCAAATATTAGCAATTCATAGTTGTTGCAATGCTTTAGAGTTTACATATAGCCCCTCCATGTGCATTATCTCCTTTAATGCGTAGGACAGTTTACTGGCCCTCATATGGCTGGTGTGACACGTCCCCTGGGGAGCCCAGCCAAGGCAAGGGTTCCAGCAATAGTTTCTGGGGTGAGCATTAGGCAGGCTGGATCCCCTGCCGCAAGGAGTGATGGATACAAGACCAGAGATGCCCAGAGAGGGGAAAACAGTGTGCAACCCACAGGGGTGCAAAGGGCTTCCTGAGAGCCGCTCAGACCCTCAGGCAGGACTTGAGGAGCACGTGTGACCAGGAACCTGTAGGGGGAAGGGAGAATGAGTGGAGCCTGTCTGGTTGGGGTGGAGTCGTTCCCAGGGCAGAGGGCGGGCCAGATGTTTTGAAAGTCCCCTCACCAGCATCTGGGACCCCCCATACGAGTATTACCAACCCCCTGCCCTTTCATTGGCTGAGGAGAACATAAAGGCTCAACTAGTTTTCCCCAATGCTCCCTGATGCTCCCAAGCCAGGGACCTTCATCATGTATGAACCAGACTGGCCCCCAGTCTGTCCTGAGCAACCTTCGTTGGCTTGAGGAGGAGAAGGCAGGCCCCTGCCCCCGTGATGCTCTTGTCTGCTTGGGGAGATGGGCTTTCTCATTTCGTATGGAGTCATTTAGGCAAGTGGGTTCCAGGGAGGCTGGTGGTAGAAATTCAGGCACTGGCAACGAGCCTGTGGGTGTCGCTCTGGAGCTGGACTAAGGTCCCATCTCAGGCTGCTGTCTCCAGGCCGAGGATGGGTTGTTTGGGAGCTGGGTCTGGCTGCAGATCAGAAAGCAGGGCCCACCCCAGCCCAGGGACCCGGCCGGCGGGTGGGTCCAAACTAAACCTCCACACAAGGGTCCATTGTGGTCGCTTGGCCTGGCCCTGGGCTCCGCCAGCCCTTCCGGTTCCCGGAAAATGCTTCCCGTCTGGTAGTTCCAGGAGAGGCCTGTCTTGGCCAAGGCAGCGGCCCCACACCCAGGCCTCTCTTGCTTAGTGGGGATCCTCGGCTCCTACAGCTTAGAGCTCTTAGGTCCAGCCCCCATTTCACAGCCAGGGTCTCTGGGGCTCCGGGGGGTGGACATAAGCCACCACTGTACACTAGGACCAGAACCCATCACTCTGGTGATATTTTCAGCTCTCAATACCCATAGGAGACAGCAGTGTTTGGACTCAGAGAGGGAAAGGGGCTGTCCTATTGTACAGCCAATTGTGACAGAGTCTGGGTGAGTGACTGTTTCTTGGTGGTTGCTCACTGTCCCTAGACCTCTCAGGAGATCTGGGCCACCTCAACTGGGTTGTGTGGCCTTGCAAGGATCACTGTTCTCTGTATCTGCGGGCCAGGGGACCCCCACTGTCAATCGAGCCCTGATATCCTGAGCTTTGAAATCAGGCATGGATGCACTGGGTGGGATGAAGAAAAGCAGCTCTGGAATCTGGGGGTTTGACAATCCTCTCCTTATCCATGTGCCAGGCTACACAGGAGCCAAAGGGCTTGGGGCCTGGGGCTCCCCAGCCCTTGCCTGGGCTGACAGCGCCACCTGGGGCCCAGTGCATGTGACATGACTCCCACTGGGACTGCGCCACCAGCCTTCACTCACTGAAGGACCTCTGTGCCACCCAGAGGTAGGTGCTGGGACAAAGAAGGGACACGAAGGGGCTGCAAGGGCAGAAAGTCCAGGGCAGAGGAGGGCCTCTGAGCGACACAGGGCCATGAAGAGAGGAATTCACGACACCACAACTCTCATTGACTAGCTTTTGGACCAGGTCCTGGGCCAGGCCCTGGGACCCTCAGGGAATCAATGGCGATTTAATGGAGAGGGGCGAAGTGGAGGCGGGAGCCAGGGTCAGACCCTTGGAGCTGGGTCTCGGAGACTGACAGTACTTTGCCTTATGAACAAAGGGCATTCGACGCACAGGGAACATACCTGTACGAAGGCACGGAGGAGTGAGTATACATGTGTGAGCTAGAGCCCAACGCGAGTGAGAGGGAAGAGGAAGTGCCAGGACATGAGGTCAGAGAGGTCACAGCCCCAGGTATGTGTGGCCGACCCAGCCCCCTTCTGCCCCTGCCTCAAACAGGCTACCCTTTGGTGGTCCTGATTCCTGGAGCCTCCCTCTCTCCCCAAGGCCAGAGGTAGGTCAGGCTGCCAACCAACGGATCCTAAGGTACACAGTCCTAGGACCTCTCTGGTCACCTCTCTGGAGACTACCTCATCCACCAACATTGGAAGACACTTTCTTTTTAAGCTCACATGGAACATTCACCAAGATAGACCATACTGTGAGCTATGAAACACCCTTAACAAATTTAAAAGAATAGAAATCATACTATGTCTGCTCTCAGACCACAGTGGAACTACACCAGAAATCAATAACAGAAAGGTTACTCTAGCTGGGCTACCAAGGAGCCCAGCTACAGTCCTTGGATTGGGAGAAGGCTCTGGACTCTGGTCTGTTACTGAACCCTGGTCTCAGGTTCCTCAGTTGTAAAATGGGCATAATAATAGCACCTACCTCATGGAAAGTGGTGAGAACTAAATGAGAAAATGCATGTAAAGCCACTTATTAGCACCTCGCTCGCATGGGTCGATGTCAGTTAAAGGATCTCCTCCTTCCTTTGGATTTAATTTTCTTTTGTTTTTCTAGTTCCCTAAAGTGAAACTGAGATTATTAATGTCAGATGTTTCTTCCTTTCTAATGTATGCATTCAATGCTATAAATTTCCCATCAAGCACTGCTTTTTTACGGCATCCCACAAATTTTGGTTAGTTGTGTTTTCATTTTCACTTGGTTCAAAATATTTGTAAATTCCTCTTGAGATTTCTCCATTGCCCCATGTGTTATTTAGAAGTGTGCTATTTAGGCCCTGGTCGGGTAGCTCAGTTGGTTAGAGCATCATCCCAATATGCCAACGTCGCCTGTTTGATCCCTGATCAGAGCATATAGAAGAATGAACCAATGAGCACATGAATTGGTGGAACAATAAGTTGATGTTTTTTTCTATCTCTCTCCCTTCCCCTCACTCTCTAAAGTCAATAAATAAAAAGAAAAAATTTAAGTGTGCTATTTAATCTCCATGTATTTTGGGATTTTTCTAATTATCTTCCTGTTATTGATTTCTAGTGTAGTTCTACTGTGGTCTAAGAGCAGACATGGTATGATTTCTATTCTTTTAAATTTGTTAAGGTGTGTTTCGTAGCTCACAGTATGGTCTACCTTGGTGAGTGTTCCATGGGAGCTTGAAAAGAAAGTGTCTTCCAATGTTGGTGGATGAGGTAGTCTCCAGATGTCAGCTATGTCCAGCTGCTCGTCAGTGCTGTTGAGTTCCACTCTGTCCTTACCGACTTTCTGCCCTCTGGATCTGTCCATTTCTAATACGGGGGTGTTGAAGTCACCAAGTATAATAGTGGATTAATCTCTTTCTCTCTGGACATCTACTAGTTTTTGCCTTTTGAGCATCTTTTCATCTGCTTATGTGCCATCCATGTATCTCCTTGACCTTTTTAAAAAATTGAGTGGCTTGTCTTCTTATTATTGAGTTTTGAGAGTTTTAAATATTTTTATATTCTCTTATAGTTGTTCTGAATACAACTTCTTTCTTGGATATGTAATTTGCAACAGTTTCTCCCATTTGAGGCTTGTCTTTTTATTCTCCTAACAGCATCTTTCAAAGAGCAGAAATTCTTAATTTTGATGAAATCCAATTTATCAGTATTTTTCCTTTGTGGATCATGTTTCTGTTATCGTATCTATAAAGTCCTTGCTTATCTCAAGGTCACCAAGATTTTGTTTCTTTGTTTGTTGCTCCTTCCTTTCAATTTTGAGTTCTCATTATTTCTACCTTGCCTTTTTTCCAAGCACTTTTTTTTAAATTTTCAAGTCTATGGAAAAGTTGAAAGAGTAGTACCATGAACAGCCACACACACATACCCCTCTCCTAGGGTCCCTCAACTGTTAACGTTTTGTCACATTTACTTTCTCTCTCTGTATACTCCCCCCCACCCCCACCCCGAGAAACATTTGATAATAAGTTGCAGCATTTTGTAACACTGACTTTTTGCTAGTCCGAGCAAGCTCTCCTGGAAATGTTCTTGAAAAAGCAGCAACAGCAGCCTGTGCCATTTACTATGGTGACAAAAGCAAGCCCTTGCCCAGTGTGGAGGGTTTGGGGAAAAAAAAGGGTAAAGGAGACAATAAAACTGCTTCCTCCCTTTATTCCAACTCCATGATCCCAAGGGGAGCACTTGTTGGAGAGGTGGGAGGGGAAGACACACAGGGCTCAGATGCAAGTCCTGGATTCCCACTGCAGCTCCCCTCCACCCGCCGCCCCCAGTCCTGGGACAGCTTTGTGCAGAAGAGCCCTCAGCTGGGAGGCCTGGATCTCCCTACGTGACCTTGAGCCAGTTCTGCCTTCTCTGGGCTTAGCTGGTAAAGGTAGATAACAGGTGGTAACCTCTATTATCAAAGGGCTTGGCCTCTCTCCCTCCAACACCCCAACCCTAGCCTGGCCTCTCCTTTAACCCTTTGCCTCTTCCTGGGGACTCGGGATCCCAGCTGCTTTAGCCTGGAGTGTGAGCCCCCTCCTTGACCAGCCCTCCATCATTTAGGGCCCAGCTAGGTGTTCCTCCCCTCAAACTGCGCCCCCATCATCCCATCCATGGAGCCACCCTTGCCTCTCCCTCCTTCGTTGCAGCAAATCGCTCACCTGTTAAGGGCCTGGCTTGTGCTGAAGGCTACTTCACACTCCTGTTTCGCTCAATGCCCATGATGACAACGCTGAAAGGTGGTTATTATGGCCATTTTACAGATAGGAAACTCATCTTCGGCAGCTTGGGCAAGGTCAGTCACTCAAATTAGGACAGTGCCAGGCCTGCTCAGGCCACCGTTTCTGCCTATAGAGACACTGGAGCCCTGGTCTGCAACCCCAGTGGGCTGTGAGCACAGAGGTCAGACCTGTGTCTGGTGTACCTGGAATCTGCAACCTGCCCCCCATCTCCAGGAGTCTAAGTCTACCTCTTGCTTCAGAGTCTAGCCAGCAAGGTTGTCTCCTCCATGAAGCCTTTCCTGATTTCCAATGACGATGATGACTTCATCTGGACACCTCATGACCTGCACTCGGTGGCCTGATCCTTCTGCCTCTCTCACCCCTACTCAGAGCCCCCCCCAACAAGTGCCCAGGGTCCTGCACACTGGTGCTTAATCAGCTTCATTCACTACATTGTAATATTTTATTTTAATTTATTTGCATCACCTCTCTAACATTTATTAATTTTCTCTTACCTTCTTTTATAATATTGTGTTTTTTTCCCTATCAATGTATGTTCACTTTGTCAAAAATTTAGGAAAGAATAAAAATCACCCGAAATTGTCCACAGATTGCTATATTAACATTTTGGTAAATTATTTTAGTATGATTTCTGTAGACATATATATTTAATACAGTTTAGGCCAACTGTATAAACAGTTCTAAAGCCTATTTTTTAAAAAACTCTAACATTACACCAAGGACATTTTCCATGTCATTGAAAATTACATGGGCCACACCCACTAGAATGGCAAGACAGATGATAACAAATGTGGCAAGGATGTGGAGGAATTTGAACCCTGTACACTGCTCATGGGAATGTAAAATAGTGCATTCCCTTTGGAAAACAGTCTGGCAGTTCCTCAAATAGTTAAGCACAGAGTTATATGATCCAGCAATTTCATTCCTAGGAATATATCCAGGAGAAATGAAAACACATCCACACAAAAACTTGTATATGAATGTTATTACCAATATTATTCATAATAGCCCCCAAGTGAAAACAGCCTGAATGTCCATTAACTAATGCATGGTTTAAAAAATGTTATATATCTGTACAATGGAATATTACTCCGCCATAAAATGGAATGAAGTATTAATACATACTACAACATGGATAAACCTTGAAAACGTTATGCTAAGTGAAAAAAGTCAAACACAAAGATAACACATTATATGACTACATTTTCATTAAATGTCCAGAATAGACAAATCCATTAGATATAGAAAGTAGGTTTGTAGGCTGGGGTGTGGGGAAAGGGAGGCTTGGGGAAAATGAGAAGCTAATGGGTTTCATTGAGGGGTGATGAAAATGTTCTACAATTGATTATGGTGATGGTTACAAAATTTTAAGACTATACTAAAAACCATTGAATTGCACACTTTAAGAGAGTAAATTATATGTTACGATGTGTGTGTCAATAAGCTGTTATGATTAAACCCAAAAGAACTCCGTGAGAGCATTTTTACTGTCTCTAAACATTATTCCTTTGCACAGCTGCATCATAATTTATTCAGATTTCTATTGTTGGACCTTTATGTTTTCTATTAAATCCTTTGTTTCAAAACCTTTCAAACACACTCAAAAATAACTTGAGTTTTATAACGAACCCTTGTAGCCATCACCCATTTCAATAATTATCAACATAATTTTTGCTTTTCCAGACATGAATTAGATAAACATTCTTGTGCATAAATGTCCACACTTCACACTGTTTCCTTCCATTTATACTGAAGTAAATTCCATTCAAATCACTTCCTCAAACCTTTACAATGCGTTCCCAGAGCACCCGAGGGATGTGATGGATCAGACCCCATTCTGCACTTTGGTGGCTCCCAGTCTGGTAGGGGAGGTATATATTGGACTGCGATCAGTAGGGGCAAGGGCAGTGTAACTGGACAGTGTCCTTCTAGTACCTGCTGGAATGGTTCCAACCTGTTTCCCAAGCCTCTGCACAGCCCTGTCTTTCTTCCCTTGTGCCACATGGGGGCGCCAGAACCCGAGTCATTCACAGCCTCCTTGGGCCGCTGACCCACCAGCAACCTAGGTAAGGGGCTGGGGTGGGTTCTGTGCCGTGTCCTGGTCGACCCTGGCCATCTCATAGAAAACGGAGACCGCGGATGCAATGAGCCATCCGGACCCACCAGTGCTGAACTCTGGTCTCCCACTGATCTCATCGGCAGTGTGTTCTAGGCTCCATTCCTCAGCGCCTGCTTCTGGGTATTCCAGGGATCTGAGTGCCCCTCCACTCTGGGTCCAAGGAAAGATGAATGCCCATTAAGACAACTTTCCCCTTTTTCACAGAGGCCTACAGGAGGCAGCTCATTACCATAGGAGTGACTCAGTGTATCTGCCTGGTAGGTAAGGTGTCTGCCTTACAGCTGCCCATGCTGGGAGCCACTCTGGTGTGAGCAGTGTCAGGGACACCCCAGCTGCAGTAGCGAGGTTCATGGATGGAGGAAGAGAAAATGAGTCACCAGGGACTTCCAAAGGCCCAGCCTAACTCATGCCCAGCCCAGCCCAGAGGATTTTCCCCCACAGTGGGCACAGGCTGCAGAGACGCATAAGGACAGATGTGCCTGGCACAGTTGAAGGCTGGGTCAAGGGACAGGGTGTTCGCTCTCCTGAGAGGGCCTCTCCTGAGCTGAGAGCATCTCTAGTCTTGCAGCCTCTCCTGTCTGAGCACCTCGAGGGGCAGCGGGCCAGGCTCTGGGCCTGGATGTCGCCCTCTTCCCGGGGTGTCCTTTCAGCTCTGATTCCAACTCCGCCCCACTGGCCTTGCCCCTGCTTATCCCTGGCCCTCTCCAGATGCTTCCTCTTAACCAGTGAACTGACTGCAACCAGCCAGGCCAGAAACCTCTCCCCAGATGGCCAAGCAGTTCAGTCAAGAGGGGAGGAAAGGACCAGCTCACATCCTGAGCATCTGCTGTATGTCCGGCTGGCCCTGGGAGAGTCACATTGTGTGCATTATCACATTTGTCTCTCAGGGCAGCAGCCTCGTGAAGCACCAATTCTACACTCATTTCACAGAGGCGGAAGTCAAAGCTCGGCCCAGTAGTGTGAGCATTCAAGCCCACACTGGTCTGACTCTGGCCTGCGTCTCGTCCCTTCTCCCCATCTGCTTTCTGCACACTCTCTGATTCGTACACGGCGCCTCCCTCACTTCATCCTTGCTGCTGCTTTACTCGTGTACTCACCCAGGCCCACCCGGTTGCACACATGCTCCCAAGCTCACATGCTCCAAGGTGGGTGCACACTTGTAGCCCAGTCCTGACTGGCAGCCCTGACGGCCACTTAATCAGGCACGTCATCTTGAGCAAGCCACTTGCCTTCTGTGAGCCTCAATTTTCTCATCTCATAGCAGTTGTCATGAGAATTAAATTAGACATTATGTGTCACGCTGTTAGTACCTTGCCTGGCCAGAGTGCTCAAAAAAGTTTAGCTATTTTAAAAGTTTTAACTACTTTCCTTATTATTGTATACATGCATTTTTGTACACTGTACACATATAAGAAGCCACATGCAGTATACACAAGGCCACAAGGATTTCCACGGATACGTACATGCCCACAGTCAAACAGTCAGCCACCTGCTATATAATGTGCCTGAGCCAGCTCTACTGGGGCGGGGTTGGGTAATACCTGTGGAACAGAAGACAGGGGGCCTAGTCTGGGGGGTCCACCCAGGTAGGCCGGGGAGTAAGATTCATGATCAATGTGTGATCTGCAGGCCAATCTAGGACCTTGTTAGAACCTTGAAGGCTCCATCTCACACCCCACTCTAGATATTCTGAATCAGAATCTGTATTTAATAAGATCCTCAGAGCCCTAGCCAAGTAGTTCAGTTGGTTAGAGCATCGTCCTGATAAGGTACATACAAGAATCAACCAATGAATGCATAGATAAATGGAACAACAAATCGATGTCTGTCTGTTTGCCTGTCTATCTCTCGCTCTCTCTCTCTCTCTCTCAAGTCAATCAATAATTTTTTTAAAAAAGAGAAAAGAAAAGATCCTCAGAGCACCAAGGCAGAAGGGAGGGAAGTGGGCAGAGCTGCTATCCCTGAGTGAGAGGAGCTGGCCCTGGGCCTGTCCCCATGTCTCCAGCCTACTCTCACAGTAGGCTGCTATGCCTCCTGTGTCCTCCTCTGTGCTTGGGAGTGGTGCCAAGGTGTAAGGTTATCCAATTCAGCTTTGGAAGGACAGGCTGCCCCCTCAACGCTGTTCTAGAAGAATATAAATAGTAAGTTTCTCCCTGGTCCCTCCCAGGCCTCTGAGAGGCTGGGGGCTGGGAGCCACTTCAGGGAGCAAACAACTGGTAGAGGGCGCCCTCCTTCAATCCCTCTCCTAAAATGTGTCTGTACTCATTTGCGATTCTCCCACCCAGCATCATGGAAGGCTCATTGCCACAAGTCTGGCTGACCTTACCTGCCTTGAGTGAGGTGTGGGCTTAATCCTTTAGGGCTTTGGGAGCCTGAAGCCTGGGCCAGTTCCCCCTCCCTGTCGTTGTTGGGTCTAATTTTAGGGCTGCCTTGACAGCTGCCTCAGCTCAGCTTGGGTCAGTTCCCAGCCACTCAGTGTTGGGGTCAGCTGGGGTCCATTGGAGAGTAGATCAGGCCAGCCCCAGCTTTGGCTGCAATGGATAAAGCAACAATCCTTATTCCCTGGCCACCATCTCCACTGCCTGGAGAGCACCCCTTAGTGGTGACCAGCCGGATGGGATGGGAGCTGGTTCTACTCTCAGGCTCTGCACACAGGCAAACCAAATCCCATGGAAACCCAGAAGCCACAGAGATCGGGGAGCTCAGCACCTGGGGAAAAGGCAGAGGGGCCAAGGTCTCGGCCAGGGCCATAAGCACGTGATGGCAAAGCTGGGGCTGGAGTCCAGGTCTCAGGGCGTGTGGCTGGGTTCTACCCAGTCCAGGGCTGTGTAGAAACTCAGAGGGACCCAGCACCTAAAATAGCCCATGGAGGTGAAGCCCAACACTGGTGATTTTCTGCCTGGATGATGCACAGAGGCGACGCTTCTCAGGGTCCCTCCCTGATACCAACCCAACACCTACTTCCCGAGTCCCCATGCTGTGTTTAACCATCAAGGATTCAAGAGCAGATGGCACCTGGGATAGGTGATAGAGGAAGGATTTTAGCCTCCGAAGACAAAGAAATGGAGTCCTCCCTCTATCACCAACATTCTGGTCCTTGGTTCCCTCCCTAATGAAATGGATGTGGCAATACACGGAGACCGGTTGGGAGGGACGGAGGAGATGAATGGAGGATGAAAAGAGCACTGGGAACTCCGGAGTGAGCTCTGCCTGCAGGGCTGCCAGCTGGCTGAGAGCATGGGCTCCCACCCATGGAGCTCCTTCCCGTGGCGAACCTGGAGCCTGCGGGGCTCCCACAGTCTTCACCCTCACTGCTTCCATCCCTCTCTGTCCTCCGCCCAGCGATGTTGCAAGAGGCCAGGTCTTGAAGTTGACCTGGGCGAGAGGAAAGGAAAATGCAAGCAGGGGTCACACAGGGAAGCCGTGGTTCTCCCCACCTCCCCCAGCCTTTGCTCCTTCTGTTGCCTCTGTTTCTGCCTCTTGTTCTGCCCTTTTCCCTGTTGTCCCACTTCCTAGCTCCCCATCCCTTCCTCCCGACTCCTCTGAATTCCCTAACGCTGGAGCCCTGTGTCCTGGCCCTTGTGATTCCCGGGCTTGTGTCTGCCCGTGGGAGCGTGGGTATGTGCATGTACACATGGGGCTTTGCAACATATGGCTGGCACTCAATAAATATTTAACAGCCCACTTCAAAACCTTTTTGAAAAAGGCTACGCATTCGTGATAAATAGGTAAATATTGACTGATTCTCAAAGTACACACATGTACCCTGAGAAAAGCCTTTTTTTATCCATCCCGCCTCGGTAACAAGTTGATTCCTACAATGGACTCTCCAGATGGCTATAAGGTGGAGGAATCGCAGGGTTAGAAAGGAGGGAGGCGTTCCTGGTGGAGGGAGGCGTTCCCGGTGGAGGGAGCAGCTTGAGCCAAGGCTGGGACCTGGCGAATGCTTAGCAGTCAGTGGAACAGCCCTGTGAGGTGAGCTGGTGAGGCTGGCAGCGTCCAGGTCAAGAAGCACCTTGAATGGCAGGCCAAGGAACTGACTTTATGCTGAGGGCAATGCGGAGCCATGAATGAACATTTAGCAGGGGAATGATGAGGCTGGATTTGCTGCCACAGGTTTCCTCTCTGGCTGCTGCATGGGGCATGGACTGGAAGCAGAGGCGGGGAATCAAGGAGCCCTCTGCTTTCAAGGTTCAGGGGAGAGAAGATGAAGTATGAGGCTGAGAAGTGGACAATCCCCGGGATGTCACAGAGGCATGACACAGACTGAATGAAGAATGGGATGAGAGCAGGGAGGGGCTGAGAAGGGGCTGTGTGATCTCGCGATCCTGGCTGTGGTGACCAGCTGGTTGGAGGTGCCTTTACTGAGTCTGAGAGAGGCGCAGGTCTCGGGGAAGATGCAGAGCTCAGTTTTGGACATACCAGGGAATATCTGACTAATGGAGATGGGTCAGAGGGCTGGGGCCAGGCAAGCTTGGACAGATCCTCTCTGAGTAACATTCTCTGGATGCCTTTAAAGTGTCCAAGGTACCCCCCAACGGTCCCCTGCCCCAAACCACTAATGGTCTCCAAGACAGGACCTGAAATTGAGCCCCAGAGAAGGATGAGGGATGGGGACAGCAACGGGTCTGGAGCCGAAGGCTAACAAACACCCCCAGGGCACAGAGGTCTGGAGAGGGGTGGAGTAGGAACAAGCCAAAGACAGGCTGGGCTGGCAGTCTTTAGAGGTCCGTCAGCCCAAGGCCGTCATTGTACAGACAGGCAGAAGGAATCCTAGCAAGGGGTGGGGACAGGCCAAGTAACATGGCGAGGCAGACAGATCATCAGCTCCCGGCTTAAGGCTGTCCCGTGGGCCACACTGGTTGGGAGTGGTTAGGCTGATGTGGCTCTGAGAGTGAGCTTCCTGGTCATGCCCAGCTGTTGTGAGTTTGTCTGGTCCAGAGGGTTGCACTGGGGCAGAGAGGTGAGAGCCCAACGTCTTACCAAGCAGCACCCCTAAACCCACTGTCAGCCCATTTCAGCACTTGCTATTATATTCTTAGTCCCAGAACCCAGTCTGGGTTGCAACTGGAGGAGGAAGCCACAGACCCCGAGCTGGGGAACTCACAGCCCAGCACAGAGCTCACCTCTGGCATAGGCTGCAATGCACGTCAGAGGACAGGATGGGTGGGTGGGGACAGGGGGACTGTGGCACCGTGTAACGTGTTCCACACAAGGTGAGATGTAATAGCGGCAATTTCCTTCATCAAATGCTTATTCGGCACCTACTCAGTGCCAGGCTCTGCTCTAGGATCTCAAGACAGTGAACAGGACTTGTGTTTTAACTGGAGACTGACGATAAACAAATACGTAATACAGAATATAATGTCAAGGAGGGAAAAGTGAGATGAAGAAACACAGAACAGGGCAGGAGTGCGTATTTCAACGGGGCGCATGGAATGGCTGTGTGATAGGAAAAAGCCCTGCTTGTGGGCCTGATGGTCTGGGTGATTTGGGCCAAGTCCCTGCCCCCAACTCCCTGCCGCGGTGTCCCATTGGGGCTTGAGCTGAGTCATCTCTGAGGATCCCACCTGGCCTGGCTATTAGAAGGGCCCAAGGGGGGTGGCCATGCGGAAGACCAGCCTCTCCCAGGACACCCAGCCGCACCCCCTGCTCCTGCGCACGAGACCCCCTCCACCCAGGACAACTCAGCTCTTCCTGGCAGGGATCCTAGCAGGAGCCGAGGAGCCTGGGCCCGGGCACCGCCCTGGATCTAGCCCGGCAGGTAGAGATGATTCACCTGGGGGTATCAGGATCCAGGAAACTGCATGAGGCTGGGGGTGGGTGGTGTCAGGGCAGAAACATGGAGACTCGCTGCCTGGCCTCACCTGGGAGGGCCTTGGCATTTGCTAAGGATCCTTCTGCTCTCCAGGAGGACCAAGTTGCAGCCAAGCAGTTGCAAGGGGCCCAAGTTATTATTTGCCACTGCCTGTCCCCTCTGGGCCTCAGTCCCCTAGTCCACATATGGGGGAAGGATGGGGCTAAATAATCTTTAATGCCCCTGCCAGCTCTAAATTCCTCTTCTGTTGAGTATGCTGCAGGAGGTCCAGGACCTCTCTAATGGTTCCCTGGAGGCTCAAGGCAGAGGCGAGTGGCAGATTCTTAAATGGGGGTGGGGGTGGGGGGAGGGAGAAGGGTTGCCAGGTTTAGCGAGCAAAAATGTGAATTTCGGATAAGCAACAAATAATTTTTTAGCATAAGCATGTCCCAAATATTACTTATGCTAAAGAATTATTCATCGTTTATCCGAAATTCAAATATAACTGGGTGGCTTGTATTTTAATCTGGCAACTCCAGGTGGGGCAAGTGATTGGAGCTGGGACTTCAGCAGAGGAAGGTCCTAGATTTTCAGATGACCAGAGTTTGGGCCACCTACCTTGCTGCTCTTTGGATTCCTTATCCATGGACTTCTCAATGACTTATTGGAAGGTAGGGGGGTGAGGGAGGGAAAGCCAGGAGCTGCGGGAAACCAAGAGCTGTGTAGAGAGGCAGCGAGGCAGCGAGGCCCCAAGGCGCAGCACCTGAACTCCTGCTGCCCTGAACCCAGCCAACCTCACCGTTGCTCCTCCCATCGGGCAGGTGGTTCTCCCTGCCACCTCTGACACAGGCCAGACTCATTCCTACCTCTACAACCTTGCTCTATTCCTGCCCCCTTCCCTTCTATACAAACTCTTCCCACCGCAGGAACCCTCTTGGCTATTTTTTAGCACCAGGACTGCCTCTTCTGTGTTCCCAGAGGGCTGTCAATTCATTGTCTGACATTGACACAGAGCCATTCAATGAACTGAGCACCCTCTCCATAGCAGATGCGGGACACACGACAGTGCTCAGGACAGACACAGCCCCCACCCCCATGGAGCTCACAGGCTAGTGTGGAGACAGATATATAACCACTAAATGGGAAGATAATTGCCCTTTCACAAGGACCTTGGAGCCCATGTTACTGGAGGCAGCATACATGCGGGGTCCATGTTCTGTTTTACTCAGTTCCTACCTCACAGCAGACTTCAAACAATACTAGTGGGAGAAATGAAAGTGATGAGGGAGAACAGGAGGGAGGGCCTCTCAGGAGACCTTCCCCATCGGAGGAAAATAAAGGGTTTTTCAGATGGAGGGGAGAGCAAAGGCTGGGCATGTGCAGGGGACAACAGGGAGAAGAGCATCAGTACCGACCAGGCTGAGAGGTCACCAGGAAAAGAGCCAGAACTGTGCAGCTCGGGCAGGTGCTGTGGGCCCATGACCTGGGAAGGCTTCCTACCGTGGCGTGCCACTGCTCAGAGAGTGGCCTGTGCTGTGAGATTCTACATTTCTGGAGGGCAGAGGCTGGGCCTTCCTCTTCGTGCATGCCTTCTAGGGCTGGGCTGAGAACCCAACGCAGGAGATGGGTTGATTGGGAGTTTGGGGTGGATGGGCTCCTTGAGGCTGGGTGAGAGAGCCAGTTACACCATCATGTATTGCTGGGCATCGCGTATTGCTGGGGCAATTTTAGTAGGTGATCATATTCACACAGCAATAGTAGGAAAGGTGAGCGACTTTCTGTCCTCCATGGGGGCCCCCTGTGGCATTTAGCATGCTTGCCCAGACCCCCTCACAGCCATGGTCTGGGACGATGCAGTGCCAGTGACAGGCAATGTCTACCTATTCGTCACTGAAGCCCTACCAAATGGGCCAGGACCCCTACAGACATGCTCTCCTGTGCCAGATTTAAAAAGAGAAACTGAGTCTTACAGAGTTTAGGTGATTTGCCCAGGGAGTTTGGGTGCTAGACATTTAGGCTAAGCCAGGGTTTCCCAGTGCTGAGGCTCCTGCTCAGTTACACTTGGCTGCCCTTATTTTTTAAAGCAATTTCTGGGATCTTACTTATGTTTGGTGCTCAGAAAGTCACTCCAGTTTTACACCATTTTGATCTTTGCTATTCAAGTTGCAGATGCTGTCAAAGCTGTTGCTTCTCTGTGAACCTCTGTTGTGGCCTTTGCCCAGAAGCAGTGCACTAAGGAAGGAAGAAATCAGGAAGCCAGAGATGAGGCTGGCTCCTCTTGGGGTTCACTGGCATTTTCTCTGGGTGCCCCACCCTTTCTCCAGCCCACAACCCTGCTCTGCCCTGAGTCACGTGGCAACCCCAGCACACTTGGGGCAGCTAGCCCCTCTGCAGGCAACAGTGTTCCTGCTCTGCAACCCAGTCTCACACCATCCTCCTGCACATCACCAAGAAAGTAATTTGCTCCCTCAAGGTATCCAATGGTCACAGTCCAGGTCTACTGCTAGGCAAGCTTCTTCCTGGATATGCAGTGTGCCATGTCTCCCCTGCCAGACCATGAAGGCCTTGAGGACAGAGTGAAGCCCAAGAAGGGATATATCTGCCAAGAAGGACTCCCCATGGTAAACTGGGACCAAATTCATAACCAGAGCCTAACCACCATTGCTGACAGAGTCTTCTCACATACTCTGCTTTTCAGGAAAAAGCTACAGACTGAACGTTCAGCCTGCTGCACTGCACTTTTGCTGAGTCAATCAACTCTTTTAAGAGAGTTCCTGGTATAATACTGAACAATGGACTGAGAGACTGAACCCAAACAGAACTGTGCAGCTATATCCTCATTTGCATCTATGCTCACCAATCAGAACTGCTCCATAACAACCAATCAGAATGCACAACTCTAACCAGTCATGACTGTATGATTTGGGCCAATCAGCTGTGCAAATTTGGATTCCTCATTTGCATAAAAGTGGACCAATCAGGAACCAGGGTGAGAACTCTCTCTATAAAAGGCATTCACTGGTGTAGCTTAGTTGGTTGTGCATTGTCCTGCAAAGCGAAAGGTTGCTGGTTCAATTTCGGTCAGGGTATACACCTGGATTGCAGGTTCGGTCCTTAGTTAGGATGTGTATGATTGATGTTTCTCTCTCTCCCTCTTTTTCTACCTCCCTTCCCCTCTTTCTAAAAATAAATGAATAAAATCTTTTATTTTTAAAAAGGCAAACTTTTAGCATCCAACAGAGGCTGCCCTTCCCCATTTGCAAACTGTTCACCTGAATAAAGTTTCTCCTTTTTCCACACCTCACATTGGAAGTTTCTATTGACCAGAGAGACCTTGTATTCTCTCACTTGTGTGCTCAATAAGCACCTACTGACAGTCTTTGTGGAGAGTTGTCATGGTTTCCTGCTTCAACAGTGCTTGGATGGAACCCACACTAGACCCCCAACCCCAGCTGCTGCTCAGAGCCACCCCTCTGCCACCTCTTCACGGTGCTCTTGGACCACTCCAAGGCCCACACGGCTGTCACCTCTCCTCAGCCACCTGCCATGGTGACTGAATCCCCTTGCAGGGGTGCCAGAACTACCGCCAGAACTCCGAGGCTGCCATTAACTGCCAGATCAACCTGGAGCTCTACGCCTCCTATGTCTACCTGTCCATGTCTTACTACTTTGACCACGATGTTGTGGCTTTGAAGAACTTGGTCAAATATTTTCTTCACCAATCTCACTAGGAGGGGGAAACTGCTGAGAAACTGATGAAGCTACAGAGCCAGCGAGGTGGTCAAATCTTCCTTGAGGATATCAAGAAACCTGATCCCGGTAACTGGGAGTATGGGTTGAATGCAATGGAGTGTTTGTTACACATGGAAAAAGTATGAATCAGTCACTACAGGAATTGTACAAACTGGCCACTGACAAAAACGACTCCCATTTTTGGGACTTCATTGAGACTCATTACCCGAAAGAGGTGAAATCCATCAAAGAATTGGGTGACCACGTAACCAGCTTGTGCAAGGAGGAGGTCCCTAAAATCTGGAATGGCAGATTGTCTCCTTGACAAGCACACCCTGGGAGACAGTGATAAGTACTAAGCCTTATGCCGGCTTCCCATACCCAATAGGATGACTTCCCTGGTCACCAAGGCAGTGCAAGCAAGTTGGAGTTACCTTTACCTTTTCTATAAGTTGTATCAAATCATCTGCTTATGTTCTTTCATTTGTATCGTTCCTTCAAATAAAGTAATGTGGTGACTGCCCCCCCTCCAAAAAAATAATCACCTACTATGTGCCAGGAACACTGCTAGGCACTAGGGTACAATCGGGGCCTATATACCCTGAGATTTCTATTCGTTTTGCAACCCTGACTGCCCCTGGGTATACTGCCCAGGCAGGCTCAGGATCCACCAGCTAAAGGGCTATGTCTGGCAGATCATGGACACTCCAGAAGCTCAGGCCACATCAACCCCACATCTTGGACCTCCCGGACCTCCCTGGCTTCTCTAGGTGTGTGTCTGGTGCTGGGTTAGTTCTCACAGGGGTGGACATGGGCAGTTTTATAAGGCAAAACTGATGAATGTAAGGTACTATCGGGTGCAGACAGGCACAGGACCTTGAGAACCACTCTGCAACCGTCTCCTCACCGATAATCCTCAGAGTCAAGTTTAACCATGAATAAATCCCCTTTCTTTTCTTCCATTTACTCCATGATCCAACCAGTCCTCCCTCTCTCTGTTCTGGCTTTTGTATCATGTTGGACCTGTGACCTTAGTGTCAGGGGCCACTTCCTTGGAGCCTGTGGATTTCTCATCAGCTTCATCCAAGAACCTTAACAGAAGCCTGAGACCTTACACCGAGTACTGCGCTAAGCATTCTACATGAATTATTTCATCTCGTTTCATCTCATCCTCCAACAATCCTGTAAAGTAGACACTATGATTATCATCCTTATTTTACAGTTGTGGAAAATGAGGGTTATAGGGTTTAAGTAAATTAGCAAGTGATGGAACCAGGATTTGAATCTCAGGTGGTCTATTCCAAGCCATTCCTCCTAGTTTCTACACTTCCCTGCTCTGCATTTCTTTTTGTGAAAGACCTCCATGAAAGGTATCTGTAATACCCTCCTGCACCAAACAGAGGAATATTTGCTCATCAGAGAAGGAAATGGCCCTGGTTAGTGCGTGAGAGCCTCTGTGGATATTATGTTGGATTAAGATACTCTACTGTTGACTTAGAACATAACCATCAGGCCTCAAGACTCCACCCTGTGGGTAGACAGTGAGGTTCTTCCCGGTATAAATCCTTTGGGGAAGGTATACAGTCCAGGGCCTGGAAAGCAGAACTGCCCTGTGGAAGAGAAGTCCCGACTCTCTTAGTCTGGATTTTTAAAGGTATTGGTGTCTAAAGGGTGCTCCCAAGTCAGGAAGAGGCAGGTCAGGAACGTGAAAAGCAGGGTCGCAATCTGGCAAGGCCATAGTTTTCCCCCACCGGAGAAAAAGCCCGGAGGAAAGTAGGTCACCTGATATACCAATAGGTCACACTCTCCTCTGTTCATTTTCCTATGTTATTTCTGCCTGAATGGCCTTCTTACAGCCTTTGTAATGAAGGATTATAAAGGGTGCATTTTGAGATAATATCTTAAAATGAACTTTAAAAATAAACAAACTTTTTAAAAGAATAGTTTTGTACTCACAGAGAAGTTGCAAAGAGGATTCTTGTACACTCTCACTTAGTTTTCTCTATTGTAGCATCTTATATTTGTCACCACGAATGAACCAATATTGATACATTATTATTAACTGAAGTCTACACTTTATTTGGATTTCTTTAGCTTTTACTTAATGTCCTTTTTCTATCCCAGGATACCACATCGCATTAATCATCATGCCTCCCTACCTTCTTTCTGGTCTGGGGCAGTTGCTCAGACCTTCCTTGTTTTTGATGGCCTTGGCAAGTTTTGATGAGTATTGGCCAGATGTTTTGTAGACTATCTCTCAATTTGGGTTTTTCTGATATTTTTCTCATGATTAGATGGGACTTACGAGTTCTTGGGAGTAAAATCGCACAGGTAGAGAGCCATTATCAGCACATCCGATCAAGGGTACACAAGACGGACAGGGCTCACCACTGTTGATGTTTACCTTGATCATGAGGTTAAGCTTATGTTTGCCAGGTTTCTCCACTGCAGAGTTACTAGGAGGATGCATTCCACGATATACCAGCCCAAATCACTAAGATAGGGGAGGCATCAGCTCTGGAAGTCTGCACAGTGGTGACAACAGTAACCAGTGAGAGGAGCCCACAACGTGCAAGGTGCATTTCAGAGGGTAACTTCCTCTCAGCTTCAAAGGTTTGGGGCTCTACCAGCTTTAGCAGGTAGCAGGTCTCATTCATCTCAGCGTCCCCAGTACTCCACAAGGCTATTGAATGCATTGGACTTTTTCTTTTGCAGATGCTTTCTTTTTTTTAATTCAGGTGAAATTCACTTAACATAAAATTAACCATCTTTTTTTATTTTACCCTCACCCAAGGACATTTTTTTTACATTGCTTTTAGAGAAAGCCGAAGCGAGAGAGAGAAACATCAATGCGAGAGAGAAACATCTATTGGTTGCCTCCTGTGTGCAACAAGACAGGAGATTGTATGCGCCTGGACCAGGGAGCACACCTGCAACTCAGTATGTGTCCTGATCGGGAATCAAACCTGCGACCTTTCAGTTATAGGACTATGCTCCAACCAACTGAGCCACACTGGCCAGGGCAAAATCAACCATCTTAAAGTACAGAGTTCAGTCGCATTTATGCATTCACAGTGTTGTTCAACCATCCCTTCTATCTAGTTTTGGAATGTTTTCATCACCCTAAAAGAAAACGCCATACCCTATTTCCCTCCCCCTGCAGCCCCTGTATCTATTCTGGATATTTCATATAAATGGAATCATATAATATGTGACCTTTCGTGTCTGGTGTCTTTCATATAGAATAATGTTTTTAAGGTTCATCTGCATTATAGCATGTGTCAGAGCTTTATTCCTCTTTATGGCTGAGATATATATATAGATAAAAAGATAGATATAGATACACACACACACACACACACACACACATACACATCAATCACACTTTGTTTAACCATTCACCCAGTGATGAACGCATGTGAATAGTTCCACCTTTGGGCTATTGTGAATAGCGCTGCTGCGAATATTTGTGTGTGTGTGTGTGTGTGTGTGTGTGTGTGTTAGTACTGGTTGCAATTGTTTTGTGTGTGTACCTATACATGACTGGATGTTTTAAGAAGGTGATTTCTTCACAGGTTTTTAGGAAGCTAGTCAAACTTATGCAGAGGTCCTGGATAAGGGGATTTCTGTCTTGGGCCCAGATCAGGCTACCATCTTATCAATAGTTTGTACAAAGACATGAACACATATATCAAATTCCCCCACACAAGAAGCCAAGAGGGAGAGCTAAAATTCATAGTGCAAATATGTAAAGAGGACAAAGTATGACATCTTGTGTTAGATTTCTTCAAATGATTGTTTAAGCGCAGAATGTGGGAGAACTGGTTTACCAGCAACTATGCAAAAAGAAGCTCAGAGCTTGAGCTGACCGTGAGCTCTACAGCAGCCGAGGCAATGCCTACCAAATAAGCGAATGCAAACGCAGGCTGCATCAGTAGAGGCACAGCGTCCAGAGCAGGGAAGGCGATTGCTCTGCTCTGTTCCACACACACTGCCAAACCCGCCTGGGACTCCTAGGACTCGCTGACATGCTGGGGTACGCTCTGGATCAGGAGCCAGTGACAGTACTACAGAGGCTTGGAAACCAGGTCATATGACAAAGGGACAGAGGACTCAAGTGCAGGCACTGTGGCTGGGGCAGGGTCTATGTTGCTCGAGGTTGGCAGGACTGGTCCCTGGGGAAGAAGGCTTTTTTATTCAGGGTGTGCTCTCCTTTCTTGTAGGTCAGGGTGTATGGAATGAGCAAGTGAAAGAGTCAGGACATCGGGGAAGCCCAAGTGACTCTGGGGGTCTGGGGTTTTTCAATATTGAGAAACACATTTAATCTGAGGGGCAGAGAGGAACAAAGACAATGAACCTGGTGGGTTTGCTTTTGTCTCCTCCTTCCCCTTCTTCTTCGCCTCCTCTCCTATTGCTCTCCTCCTCCTTCCTCCCTCTCTTCCTCCAGACTGGCACCCAGCACCATTCTATGCTGGGAAGAGGTAGCCAAATCCCAACACAGGTTAAGGATTTTTGTTACAATGATGGGCTGAAATCAACAGGGTAGGATTTAACTGGCCAGGTTGTAGGTTGTAAAAACCCAAGAAAATGCTGATGCCATTATGGCAAATGAAAAAAAGTGGAGTGTGCAATTATATATCTATATACAGTGAAATGCATAGGAAAAGCTCTAACAGAAAATACACCAAAAGTTTATCATCAGTTGTCTGTGTGGGTCAGGGCCATCAGATTTTTTTATTTTGTGTTTTATATTTTTCTGTAGTTTTCAAATTGTTTGTAATGAAGAGCCATTATTCCTACAATCAGGGTAAAAAGAAACAACTTTGTCGTGAATAACTTCAACTGGAATAGAAGTGGGGTTCCATGGAAGAAGTGCATGTACCTGGCCACTTCCTTGCCAGCTCTAGGCTGGCCATGTGGCACCCCCACCTCTTGTCCCAACTTGCAGTGGTTCTGCTGGTCCCCTGGACCTCCCCACCCAGGGCCCTGTTCCCAGCAGGCACTTGGAAAACTTAAGCAAACATATGACGTTTTGCTTGAAGAGCCATACAGATAAGTGAGTCCAGAGTAGAAAGGAGAGCCCTAGTTCATTCTCAGATTGGAAAGACCTGAGGGGCGAGGAGACCGCAAGATGGGTGCAGTCAATGGTGTCGGGCTACTGCCAGGGTGGAGCAGGCCTCTCCTCTCATGATGTCACTGCAGCTGGCTATCAGCCTGGATGCACCTGCATTGGTTGCCAGTGTGGGGGCTCTGAGGAGCCTCTGGGGACAGTGTGTGCAGCTCACGTGGTCTCCAGGCATCACCATGTGAGAGCCTGGATTCACCGAGCACCTCCCTAGTGCTGCCCTGGGCTGACCCTGTGCACACATTCACCTAAGCACACACCACACCCATGAGGTTGGCATCATTACCCATTTTAACTACAGGAAAACTGAGACTCCAAAAGATTAAGCATCAGGTCCCCTGGCTGGTACACAACAGAGGTGTTCTTAACCACCACCGCATACCACCTCAAAATAACCTACAGCGCCTCAGCTTTCTGCTTGGTAAAATGGCCTATTTCTTGCACTTCTTGAATTTGATGGGGCCCCACTGATGGTCTGGTTATTGTGTGTGGTGACACTTTAACTGCGGCCTTGGAGAAAGAACTTCCTGCTCACTCCCTCATCTCTGCAGGAGATTCTGTAGTTCGAGGTGCTGAAGGTGGCTGTTGCAGAGACCCCTCCCTCCTATCCCCCAGCCCTGGCTCTAGGGGATTGTTCTGGGCCCTGGGGGCAGGTGACCCTCACCACAGCCTTGAAGATAGAGAGGAAAACCTCTGGAAGTTGCACAAGGGGGGCATGAGGTCCCTAACTGGGGTGAGTTCTTATTGTCAAGGCCATTGTGATTAGAGCCTGGACAGGACAGCTGGGACTCTGCAAAAGGGAAGTTCAAGGACATGACCACAGAGGGCCTTTCTATATCCTTCAGACTCTAAGATTCTACAATTCCAAGACTCTCAGATACTGACAGGGGTAGTGGTGGGACAGTGGGTTGGTGCCTGCTCCCACTTGGTCTGATGCTTTCAGAGCCTCAGCCCTTGAACTCAGAGCCATAACCACGGGCATCCCTGCCACATGCCAAGAATGGGACTCCTGTTTGTATGGCTCTCGGTGGACCTTTTCCCGAAGGTTGGAGAGACTAACCTCTGGGGGGTTAAGGCATAGCTGCCTCTGAATGAACTCTACAGGCATTTACTATAATGTGCTGGGGAGAAGGGTTGCCTGGGTGCTAGGAATGCAGAGAGGGATCTCCCAGTCCCTGCCCTTACATAGAGGCAGACAGACCCACAACCAGGGACTTGATGCTAAGGCAGAGGGACATAGACGGGATGTACAAGTCAGAGGAAGGATCCCTAACTCTGGGGATGTGCACCCAGAAACTTTGCAGAACAGGTTCTTTCCTCTCTCCAGCTCCAGGACGGCCTCCAGCAGCCTGTGGAGCCCAGGCTGCCGGCCTCAGAACAGCCAGGGCTGTGCTGACTCTGCCCGCTGCCCAGGCCCCGGGTACACTGAGTCATGACAGCCCAGCTCTGGTTGCCGAACGTTTGGAGAGAATCACGCTGCCGCATGTGGCCCGTTGGGTAACTGGGAAGAGACTAGCCGTTTGTGGTTATTGAGTAACCACTGGACTTCCTGAAACTTCAAGTTTCTTTCTGGACCGCTCACCATCTTCCTCTATCAGGATCAGGCCGGGGCTAGGAAGTATTCACAAGCTCACATTCATTTATTTGTTCACGCAATAGTCACATGCTTACCACCTCCCCTGCTCCTGCCCATCTGAACTTGGGGGAGTCGGAGACACACCCATGGGGCTCTGCCCTCCTGGGTTCCCTGGCTCAGATAATGGCACCACCATCTATTCCTGCAGCTGCCAAGGCAGAAGCCTGGGCATCAACCTGGGCTCCTCCCTCATGCCCCCCCAAAGACCCCTTCTGTTTTTCTGTGCTGCTCTGTATTTCCCCTGTCACATCGTTTATCACCTTTTATAGTAAAAGCTCCAATTGTTCATCTTTCCCTTCTAAACTCAATGAAGGCAGGGGCTGTGTATATCTTGTTTGCGATTGTATTCCTGGCACTGGCACAGTGCATGCCACTTACTAGATATTCAATAAACATCGTTAAATGAATTAGTATGCCCCTTTAATTTCATTTTCTTAATATTCCCTGGAGGCACACTCCCTTCCCCTCCCCTGCCCACGGCCTTTGCTTGGGTCCCATCCTTCACCCAAACTATGGAGCAGCCTCATGACGGAGCTGCCTGCCTCATCTCCCCCATTCCATTTATCTTCCACACTGCAGTTAGAGTGCTAATGCTAAAGGGCCCCTCTGCCCTACTTACAACCCTTCCAGACTCCCCATCACTCACAGGACCAAGGCAACATTTTGGGGATGAAAAGAAAAATGATAGCACATAGGACTAAGTAACCCATTGTGAAAATGGTCAGGAAAACCTGCAAAAATACAAAAACTTGCAGTGCTACTCTAGAAACCAAAGATAAGAGAGGACACAAGGCAACGTGTCAGGGAGAAGTTGTGCTGACTAGATGGTAGATGGGAAGAGACTGAGAAACACATCCTTGGATGACACACTCTCTGCTCCTCCCTCTGGAACGGAACAGCATGAACAGAACAGTGTCACACTGTCATTAACTGTGTGTTCACTGCTCCTTTACTGTGAGCTCCTTAGGGACAAAGACCACATCTAATCTATCTTGGTGTCTCTGGTAGCTAGCATAGAACTTGGGGCACTCAATAAATATTTGTTGAATGAATGAATCAGAGGATTAAATGAATTAACAAATGAAGAACCAATGGTTCCAAAATAGATAAAACAGACTAATCCCAACAGCCCACTCTTTTCTCAGGGACTGGGGCATTTCTGACTAGAAGGACCATTGGTCATATCCCAACAACACAGAATTGTTTTCCAAGCTAGACTGGTCAGGGTCATGGATTCTGGGGCCAGAAAGACTAGGTAGAGTCTGGCTCCGCCAATTATTAGCTGTGTGAGTTTGGGCAAGTAATCTAACCTCTCTGTGCCTCACCTTTGTCATCTGTAAAATGGAAATAGTAATAGTACCAATCTTAGAGGCTTGTTATGAGAACTAAATTTATATGCGTGCCTGCAAATTTAGTATATATAAATATTTAATATATACATGCATTCACAGATGCATATATAAAAATGAATTTTTATATATACTATACTATATATACTATATATAATATGTGGCATAATTTAGATAAGCAGACAGACAGATAGACAGGTAGATATAGCTATTTAAGTGCCAGCTATTTCTGATGATGATGGGGATAATTCCCTAATCCATCCCATCAACTTCCCTTTTTCTGTGTCCACACCACCTGTCTGACGGTGGAATTGAGACCTCCACCTTTATTAAGCAATGCATCATGAAGCTGAAAGGATCGGGAGGTGGTGCCTGGCTTCGTTTCTGCCTGGTTGAGAGAGTGAACAAAACAATCCACAGGGCACCTGTGAAAAGATCCTACACACAAGGAGGAAGAAAACTGTTCTGAAGATTCAGAGGAAGAGATTCATCTGAATCTGAAGATTCAGATTTCTGAAATGATCTTCTACGGGAAGCAAAATAAAACTCTAAAAATCATCACTTTGGTATTCTCAAAGCAAACACGTACCCCAGAAAGCTTTGATAGAGTGGTTATTTGCTGGGTGCCTCCTAAGTGGGCAAAAGCTATGAATAGAAATGCAACTGGCTCTCAGACATGAAAAAAGGTGCTTGCCTGGCTGGGTGGTTCAGTTGGTTGGAGCATTGTCCCGTACCCCAGAAGGCTGCAGTTTGATCTCTAGTTAAAGCACACTCCTAGGATGCGGATATGATTCCTGGCTGGGGCATGCACGGGAGGCAGCCAATGGATGTTTCTCTTCCACCCTGGTGTTTCTCTCTCCCCCTCCCTTCCTCTCACTCTAAAAATATCAATAGACATATCCTCAGGTGAGGATTAAAAAAAAAAGATGCTTCATCTCACTCAGAAATGCAAATCAAAACTACAGCAAGACATGATATTTCAACTATCAGATTGGCAGAAATCCAAGAGTTTCATATCACGAAGTTGCGAGGCCCTTGTGAAATCCATTGTGGGGATTTTACCTTGAAGAATTCACCCTCACCACCCCCTGCCCCCTTTAGCAATGTTGTTTAATTTAGATTTCCTCTATTCTGATTCCAGGGGTGGCCCTGACTGGCTGAAGCCCCCTAAATTTCTTATCACCTAGAAGAGATCATCAAAAACTATTGGGTGACCTTGGGCAAGCTACTTAGCACTCTGGGCTTCGTTTCCTCATCTGTAAAATGCTGACAATAGTGGAGACTCAGGGAAGACAGCTGGGCCGGTGCCTAGCACATCTTCAATAAGTGGCAACTTTTATTGACTTTGGTAATTGGATACTTATCCATTAAAATATCTGTGTTTGACCTAATTTAAAGGCTTATAGAACTACAAACTAGAGCTCTACTTTCTTAATCATTATAGAAGATAAAAACAAGAAAAATCTAGACTATATAGCAAAGAACAAAAAAACAGCAATAAGGAAGCCCAGAATTAAAGAATTAAAATGCGACTACATCAGTTGTTAAATAGATACAAATAAATTAAGCTATGCTATTGTAAAACAAACTCAAAAAGAGTCTGGAGGCTTTGGCTAGAAATAATGATAAAGATTTACTCAAGGGTTGTAGGGTTCGCAAACTGGAAATGCAGCTTCCGGTTGCAACACCCAGAAGTCTTCTGAAGAAGAAAGGAAAGCTGAGGGTTCTTATAGCAGAATTAGTCCTACATTCTTAGGCTCTGGATTGGTCTGAGATGGTAATCCCCTAGATGAAGAGTGGGCTAGATAATAGATGCCAGGAGGTCTGGATAGGCAACATTCTTTTCTTAGCCCTTCAGGGAGTAATTGGGGGGTTATCTAGAGGTTTGATGTATGTTCAGGCATTGACACAAGACTAGAAACTTCGAAACTTTAAGTTCTCGGGCTAGTTACAACAAGAATAGAATCTTTTCTCATGCCTCAACCTACTTCATTTTTGTAATTTAGCAACTTGGCTATAGTGACTCCATTTTATTTCTTCACTCTGTTCCTTTCTGTTGAAGAGAGCAATTTATGCATTTTCACGTTGAAAAACAAAATTCAATTAGCCCATACGCTGCTTATAAGAAATACTTAAAATAACACAGGCTATCCAAATGTACTAAATATATACATGTAAAAAATGAGATGTAATAATATGAAAACATGGGGAAGAGACCTTGGAGTAGGAAAGACTATTTATTTACTTATTTACTTTTATTTTAATCCTCATTCGAGGATTTTTTAAAAAATAATTTTAGATCGAAATGAAGCGGGGTGGGAGAGAGAGAGAGAAACATCGGTGTGGGAAACATCAGTTGGTTGCCTTCCCTGCATAACTCGACTGGGCATTGAGCCCACAGCCTAGGCATTTGTCCTGACTGAGAATCGAACCCTCAACTTTTTGTTGTATGGGGCAATACTCTAACCAAATGAACCAACTGGCCAGGGCTAGACCTTTTTAATTATGACTCAAAACACAGAAGCCATAAGAGAAAAGATTGATAAACTCAACCACTGAAAAATAAAAACTTCTACATTAAAAAAAGAAGAAGACAAAAAGCAAACGCTACCCTGCCTGCTGTGCTGCAGGTGGTTGGGCGCTGTCCCGCAGGCTCAAAGGTTGCTGCTGGATTCCAGTCAGGGCACCGGCCTGGGCTGCAGGCTGGGTCCCCAGCTGAGGGCGTGCAAGAGGCAGCCCATCCGTGTTTCTCTCTCCCTCCCTCCCTTCCTTCCCCTCTCTTCACAAGTGAATAAATAAAACCTTTAAAAAAAAAAAAACTAAGTAAAGGTAAAATACAAATGATAAACTGGGAAAAATCATTTTAAATTCAGGTAACAGACAGAGGGATAATATAAAATATTAAAAGCTAATAGGAATCAGTAAGCCCAGGAACCTAATAGAAAAATGGCGATAGAAAAAGAAATGCAAGGATCTCAAATGGCTCTTTAGTTATAAGATGCACTCAAAATAAAAGAAATACAAATTCAAACTGCTCTGGATATGATTTTTCACCCATCAGATTGGCAAAATTTTAAAACTGTAGTATCATGGGGTTGGTAAGACTGTGGGGAAACAGATTCTCACATACCGATGGGAGAATAAACTGGTACAACCCCAACAGCGAACAAGCTGGCAGTAGTTACCCAATTTACAAATACACAATCCTCTTGCTGTAATAATAATATTTCTGTAGCATTTCCTACATGAACAGAAAGTATCTACATGGTTACTCATTGTAACATTGTTTATACTACAAAAATTGGAAACAACCCAAATGTCCACCAGGAGAGGACAGGTTAAGTACATTGTGGTACATCTATACAATGGGGAACTATCCAGCCCCTAAGAAGAATGAGGAAGTTTTCAACATACTAATTTGGAAAAAATCCCCAAGATACAATTAAGTGATAAAATACAAGGCCATGAGTATTGTATGCTACATTTTGTGTTTAAAAAAACCAGTAGAGATATTTGTGTTTGTACAAAGAAACTCCAAGATACACAAGAAACTAATAAAACCCCCTTCCAGCTCAGGGTGTGAAGGGAGGAGTGGGAACTGAGTAGTGGAATGGAGAGAGACTTTTCTCTGTATATCCTTTTTTACTATATTTTTAATTTTTGAAACATGTAAATATATTACTTGTTCAAATTTTTAAATAAAAAGGCTAAATGACAAAGAAAGTTTACATTAAAAACACAGACAAAGCTATGTTAGGTAAGTGCAAAGTAGGAGATGGTAAGTGATATAAGAAATAATAAAAATTGTGGCTAAGAGAATTAAATGGAACAAAAGGTGGGTACTTTTATTTACTAAATACACACACACACACTCCATAGTGAGGAGAGCTTTTCTATATTAAATAATAGAGCATCAAAATAGATGAAATACAAATAGAAGGAGAGGTTGACATAACAAAAAAAGTAGTATCATTATCAGCTGGAGAGGATATATATAAATTTGCATTATTTCAATATGGATATTATTATTTAACATTATTTAAAATATGTTATGTATGCATTATGTGTGTATATATATAACATACATAACAATGGACTAGTTAAATATCAAAAGATAGATCTTAATAAGAGAGCACACATCTTCTTTTTAAAAATTTATAAAACACACATAAAGTAAATTTTAAAAAATAATATACACACAGACTATAGACTTTAATTAAACCAATGTTCCCTACATTCCTGCAAAAAAAACACAAAAACAAAACAAAACTCCAGTAGAAAAGAAAGCCCTGGGCAAACACAGGGGTGCACGCGTGAAAGGGCTGAGTGGCTTAGAGAATGAGACACCCCATATGACTGGGGTGTGGAAGGCTGGGGGGAAGTAGGGACAGCAGAGTGTGAAAAGGTCATCAGGACAGGTCACAAAGGGCCTTGAACACTTCCTCCTTCTCTGGGTGGTGGAGAATAGCCAGAAGTTTCTGAGCAGGATTGTGAGGTTGGGACAGTCAGATGGCCGGTCAGCTGCCTGAGCCCCTCTCATTGAGGTGGGAAAGTGGGGCGGTTGGGGGGATGAGGGGGGATTCCTTAAGCTGGTGGGCTCCTAGGAGGACCTGAAGAGAAGCGGTGTGGGCAGTGCTGGCTCTGGGGGCCTGGGGCTGGGGTGAGAGGTGCAACCCTGAGCCTGTTTCTCCTCCTTAACCCATTTCCTACTTCCTGCATGCCATCTCCTCACCCCCTGCACAACCAGGGAGGGACTGGGAGGCAGTGCCTGGCACCTCCCCAGTCACCATGGGGCTTTTCTGTCCACCCACCTGGCCCAGCTCCCGCAGGGGCCTCTGCGGTCAGGCCTTTGTGTCTGCACAGTGGCCCTCTTTGTCCTGAGCAGAATTCCCCCCCACTCCACCCCCACACACCTCCCCTCTGCCCTTCACACACACTCTTTCCTTTTCTCTCCCTCTCCTCTCCTCTCCTCTCCTTTCCTCTCCTCTCCTCTCCTCTCTCTCACTCTCTCATCTGTGTTACAAAAAACGCCAGACAGAGACAAGGGTCAGGGCTCTAATCTTGGTTTCCCCAATTGAGTCTCTGAGTAAGTCATTTTGCTTCTCTGGGCCTTGTTTTTAGGTCTGTGAAAATGAGCTGTGCAAGAAATCAAACACCTGGCAGGAACTGGTCTACTACACAGCGCTCCAGGGCTCAGGCCGAAATAACAAATGATATCCCGGGGACCACTGTCTAACTCTCATGCTGTCCACTGGACCTCCTGCCCATTTCTCCAACCTCATCCTCACCACTACCTGGCCATCCGGTGGTCATCATTCTCCCATTTGACAGATACGGAAACCAAGGCCTGAGGACAGGACTGGCTTCATCGGTGTGTGACCTATACAGTTACACAGGGCCCCACACGTTGAAGGACCTGCGCTTGATTTAATGCTCTGCTACACCATCTTGAAATTCTTATTAGTTCTTGAACAAGGGGCCCATATTTTCTTTCTACCCTGGGTCCCACAAATCGCGTGCCTGGCCCTGCCTGTGGGGAGGTGGAGCAGAGGCTTGCCGAGGCCTGGACCAAGCTTCCCCCAGGGCTGCCTCCCCTGGGTACCTGCACTCCAGCATCCTAAGAGCCGGAGCTTCCAGGCTGCATTAGGCATCAGAGGCCTGGCCCCTGCCCGGGAAACCTGAGGAGCACAGTTCCCGGTCGGTGAAGGAGGCAGGATGGTCCAGGCCTCCAGAGAACAAGCAAGACAAGGCTGCTGGAGCCAGCCCAGCCCTGGGTAACTGGAGCCCCAGTGTGGGTCCAAAACCGTGTCTCTGCCATCACTCTGGGAACTCAGCAGGACCTTCCTTCCAGGCAGTTTGCAGTTCCAGGGCCAAGGGACCTACTGTAGTCTTGCTGTGTGACTTGGGACATTAACTCCCCCTTTCCGAACTTCAGTTTCCCCATGTGTAAAACGGTAATGACAACACCTACCTCACGAGGTCCTGGTGAAGATTAAAGGAGATACTTTAACATAATGACTAGCACAAAGAAGGCGTTCACAAGAGTTCTTACTCTGTTATTCACGGAGGCTTACCAGGTGGCATGGACAGCACTAGCTGCTGGGCATTTGACTGTGAACAGCCCTGCCCTCAAAAAGATCCCCATTAGAGGGAGATAAACATAACAGTGACAACAGTATGTAAGTGTTGTGACGAAGGGAGGTACCTGATGGAACACCTTGTTGGCCTTAGACTAACGATGTTGGGGAACCATGAGAAAGGGAGAAAAGGATGAAAGGGCATTGCAGGTGGACTGGGCAGCAAGTGCCTGGCGGGAGGCCAGCAGGGCAGCATGGCTGGATCAGAGGCAGGACGTGAGGTGGGGAGGTGGGAGGGCCCGGCCTTGCAGGCTGCAGAGCTGGGCTTTATCTTGAGGGTGTTGGGGCTACCAGAGGGTGTAAGGCAGGCAATGGTTAGGAGGGGTGACAGAGACACCACCCTGGCCCTGAAGGAGGACTTAGAGGTGTCACGCCTCAGATCAGCGAGGAGGCGGAGCCAGGGCCCAGGCTCCACTCCCAGCACAGATTCTCAGAGCAGGTTTCTCAGGGGAGATGACAGAAGGCGAGAGAGGGAAGATGAGAAGGTTTAAGAAAGCCAAATGCCTCCTCAGGGTTGGCGAGACAGGAAGCCTCCTAATACAAAGGAGAAGTGCTCCTGGGTTGCCTTTCTGTATCCTGATGTGCTAGTGCTAATGGAATCCCTTTCCTCCTCCCTCTCCCCCCTCCCCCACCGATGCTCCATTCTCCTCCTGGTGGGGACCATTAGGTGATAGGGCCTTCACCACTAGCCTGCCTTGGCTGCTTGGGTGCAGAGAGGCTCCCTGGGTGTTATGTCACCCTTCCAGATGGGGTTTGCTGTGGGGCTTCCTGGGCTTCAGTTTCCTGGCTGAGTCAATGGGTCTAGGAAAAGGTCTATTTTTTTAAAATAAACTCTTACCAGGAAATATAAATAAATACAGATAAAAGCAAAGGTGTTTAGCTTGAAGTGTGATGGGAGCTCCTCAGGCAGCCCCGAGAAAAGGGGAGCTCAGCTGAGAGATTTGGAGCCTGCTGGACTTGCTCTCTATAGCCCAATAATGAGAGTGTCTGTGGACGATGCCAGGAGACTTAGGCTTTCAGTCCCTCATTTGAAGGGTTACTAACTCTCGAACCCAAGCAGCTCAGGACAATGGGAAAACCCTGAAAAGAGATAGGCCAGGGAGAAATGGAGACTTCCAGCCAAGACAGAGGCATAGGTAGATACACTTTGTCTCCTCACACAACCAAAAGAAGGACAACAACAAATTTAAAAACAAAAAATAACCAGAACTGCCAGAAAATCAAACTGTATGGAAGTCTGACAACCAAGGATTTAAAGAAGAAACATTCATTCAGACAGGTAGGAGGGGCAGAGACAGGCAGCTGTGGCAGAGAGGAAGCGTGGCAAAACTGTGGCCGGCAGACCACGCAGACCCACGTTTGCATGTGGATAAATTGGGAGGAACAACTGGGGAGTGGGAGAGACCACGCAACCCAGGGTTCCAGTGCAGGAAAGGAAAGCCTCAAAACTTCTATTGGTAAAAACTTGTGAGGGTTACAGAGGCAGGAGAAACTCACAGCCTCACAGGAGACTTTGCTGGAGAGACCCACAGGATCCTAGAATATACACAAACCCACCCGCCTTGGAATCAGCACCAGAAGGGCCCAATTTGCTTGTGGGTAGCAGGGGAAGTGATTATAAGCTGGCCAAGAGCCAAGCAAGCAGCATTGTTCCCTCTCAGGTCCCTCCCCCACATACAGCGCCACAATGCAGTGATGTGAGTTGCCCCGCCCTGGTGAATACCTAAGGCTCCGCCCCCTCACAATGTAAGGTGCACTGAGATAAAAAAAAAAATACATGGCCCAAAGGAGAGAACAGATCAAAGCTCCAAAAATAGAACTAAGCAATGAAGAGACAGCCAACTTAACATATGCAGAGTTCAAAACACTGGTAATCTGGGTGCTCACAGAAATGGTTGAGTATGGTCACAAAATGGAGAAAAAGTGAAGGCTATGCAAAGTGAAATAAAGAAAAATATACAGGGAGCCAACAGTGAAGGGAAGAAAACTGGGACTCAAATCAACAATTTGGAGCAGAAGGAAGAAATAAACATTCAACCGGAACAGAATGAAGAAACAAGAATTCAAAAAAATGAGAGGCTCAGGAATTTCTGGGACAACTTTAAATGCTCCAACATCTGAATCACAGGGGTGCCAGAAGGAGAAGAGGAAGAACAAGACATTGAAAACTTATTTGAACAAATAATGAAGGAGAACTTCCCCAGTCTGGCAAAGGAAACAAACGTCCAAGAAGTCCAGGAAGCTCAGAGAGACCCAAAGAAGTTGATCTCAAGGAAGCACATACCAAGGCACATGATCATTACATTACCCAAGATTAAAGATAAGGAGAGACTCTTAAAAGCAGCAAGAGAAAAGGAGAGAGTTTGCCTACAAAGGAGTTCCCATAAGACTCTCAGCTGATTTCTCAAAAGAAACCTTCCAGGCAAGAAGGGGCTGGAAAAAAGTATTCAAAGTCATGAAAGACAAGGACCTATATCCAAGATTACCCTATCCAGCAAAGCTATCATTTAGAATGGAAGGGCAGATAAAGGGCTTCCCAGATAAGGTTAAGTTAAAGGAATTCATCATCAGCAAGCCTTTATTAAATGAAATGTTAAAGGGGCTTATCTAAGAAAAAGAAGAAGATCAAAACTATGAACAGTAAAATGACAACAAACTCACAACTATCAACGACTGAACCTAAAAAACAAAAATAAAAGCAAACTGAGCAAACAACTGGAACAGGAACAGGATCACAGAAATGGAGATCACATGGAGGGTTAGCAGAGGGGTGGGGGTGGAGAATGGGGGAAAAGGTACAGGGAATAAGAAGCATAATTGGTAGGTACGAAATAGGCAGGGGGAGGTTAAGAATAGTACAGGAAATGGAGACGCTAAAGGACTTATATGAACAACCCATGGAGATGAACTAAGGGGAGGGGGAGGGGAATGCTGTTGGGGGGGCACAGGGTGGAAGGGAATAAAGGGGAGAAAATAATGGGACAACTCTAATAGCATAATCAATAAAATATACTAAAAAAAGAAATGGACTATTATGGTCATTTTACAGAAGAGGAAACTGAGGCTCCAAGAAGATTCTGAACCTGAAGCTAAGGCTGTGAGATTCAAGGACAAGTCCCTTTGCTCTGCTCCTCAGGCCTCACTAAGCCTCCTGTTGTGGGAGCTCAGACACTGTGTGTCTCAGGGATACAGTTTCTTTGGCTATAAAGAAACAGAGATGAGCTAGAGCAGGAGCAGGACCCTGGGCTCTCCACCGTCCAGTCAGCTGGAGGCTGAGGCAGAGACTTGGGTCCTCATCTTGGTACCAAAGGAATTTTTTTTTCTCTTGGCCTAAATAGCAGTTACAGAGGAAATCTGAAGGGAGAAGGGTAAGGGAGGGTTGGTGGGGCCTCCAGTACCCAGAGGACTTCCCACACTGGGACCCCAAGGCCCAGGCTCCATGAATAGGGACCACAGGGATTCCTAGTTCCCTAGAAGCTGCATGGACCAGCTCGGACAATAGGTGGAGGAGGCTGGACAAGAGGCCTTTGTGTGTTCCAGGCCGATGTCTCTAGAGGACTGCAGCGGTAGCTCAACTATACAGGGCTCTGTGTCCATTCTATTCCTGCTCTTGGCAAGACTGCAGCCAGCATCCTTCCTGGGCCCCTCCTGGGGCCAGCAGCCAGGTGCCAGTCAGCTGATGAGGAGCCCAGCCGGACTCAAGGCCCCAGGGCCTGAGAAAGCTCCTTGGCTACAGAAAGAGGCCTACTGTGCACTCGTCCAGACACCGAATGTCCAAAACCCCAATGGATGGACACTGGTTGGCAGGAGGCTGAGTGAGATTGCCTCTATTTCACAGAAAAGGAGGCCTTGAGAGGGACTGTAACTGGGTCAAGGTCTCCCAGAGTCAGTGATAAAGCTGAGCCACAACCTACCTTCCAGCTGCCTAGACCAGAATGAGAGAGATTGTGACATTCATTCATTCATTCATCCATTCATTCACATGTTCAGCAATCCCGGGGACCTCTGGGATCGCAGTGGGAGGAAGGCAGATCTGGTCCCTGCTTTCCTGGAGTTCACAGTGGAGGAAAGAGTCCTTTATCGCGGAAGGCCATCAGAGTGGGTTGAGGGCAGAGAAGCGAGTGACATGTGTGTGGCTGGAGTACCCTGAGACGCACCTCAAGGGAAGCAGCTCAAGATGAAGGACCAAAAAGAGGAGGGTGTTCAGGAAATTTTTAGTGACTCCCTCTGAACGAGATTAAGCAAAGGGAGCATAAGGGAGGCTCCCCCAACCCTCATCCCGGAGCTGGAGAGAAGCAGGACCCTGAATGTCTGGGTTTCCCACCTCCTCTCCCCTACGGGATCTCAAGGAAGGGAGGTGAGTTCTCAGGGTGGGGCTCTAAGCAGGTCCCTGGAGGGAGAGGGCACAGGTTCATGACAAGGTCTCGCGGTGGGCAGCGACAGGAGTCACACAAGTACTAGATAAATTTTGCAAAACTTTAGCGTCTCTGAAAACCTCAGCCTGGCGGTAAGGACGGTCGCCGCCGGCTCCACCCCATGCAGCGCCCGTAGACGCGCTGACCCCGCCGCTCTACTGCTTGGCAGCGCCCCGGAGCGGGTGGCTGGGTGTCGGCACGGGGCGGAGCGGTTCCAGAGTCTATCCAGAGTCCGTCCGCCCCCGCCTGACCCGGCCAGGGTGGGAGCTACGACGGGCATGCGGACAGGCAGGTGGGCGGGGCTCCCTGGCACGTGGGTCCCTGTAGCAGCGGCGGGACGCGGGCGCAGGCACCTGGGAGCAGTGGCCGTTGTGCGGCGGGCGGACGAATTCCCGCGGAGGTGAGGGGAGGGGCGGGACACCTGGAGGGGCCGGAGGCGGGGAGAGGTCAGCGGGCGCGACCGGGGACGCGGCGGTGCCGTGCGCGTGTGGCTGTCTGAGTGGGGCACAGTTGCAAGCCCGTGTGAGCGCACTGGAGGTCGGTGGCCGAACTCTGCCTCCACTGAAGCATTGATCTCAGGGAGTGCGGACGGATTACCTCGGTGAGTGTGTTTCCGAGTATTTAAGAGAGACTGTGTGTAAGTGGATGAGCGCGTGTGCCCCTGCGGTGTCAGTAGTTGAACTTGTAGAACTTGTGTGTGTGTGTGTGCCGTGTGTGTGTGTATGTGTGTGCGCCCGCGCGCCTGCGCGCACGCTCTAAAGTGGGCGCCCCCCTGGCGGCGGGAGACCAGCTCACTCCAGGGGCAGGGCGTCGGTAAGACTGCGGGGACAGGGGTTGGGGCAGTGGCCTGGAAGGACAGTTAAGCCTGTGTCAGGGGACTTGTAATCTGGCAGGTCGTGCTGTAGGAAGTCAGTCTGGAGAAAGGCAGTTCCCCTCCCTCCACCCCGCAACTAGAGCTGCAGGTTTGGGACCCTTAGAACCAGACCTAAGGGCCAGGCCGTGCTGTGAACTAGAACTTCCGGTTTGGGGTCTGTGGGGCTGGTGATACCTGTTCCTTTCAGCATGGTATCCTTGGTGTCCCTGGGCCCACAGCTTGATGTGCCTGCATTTTTTGTTGGGGGCTGGGGATCTAGGCTGGAATAATGGGGAGTTTCTGAGGGCCAGGGTGAGGCACCAGTAAAATCTCAGTTATCTGAGTGGGTAGGAATGGTTGGAAAGGAGATTCTTTGAGCGGACAGGGCCCGTAAAAGCTGTCTGGAGAATCAGAAATTTATAGCCCAATCCTGCCTTAGCCAGTGTGACCCTGGGCAAGGCATATCCCTTCTCTGAACCTCATGGCCTCATCTGTGAAAGGAAAATAACAATGATATGGAATTTGAGGGCTCAAGGAGCCGATATGTGGGTGCTGTTCAGCACCAATATCCTCTTGGACAGGTTCACAGCTTAGGGGTGGGTTTGGGGATGGGGTCAGTCCCTAGAGGGAACTTCCTGAAACCCAAGTCCCAGCTGTTCTCCCTGAACTAAGCTTTCACAGGACTTCCGCAGGACCCAGCCTGACCCCCTCAGCCTGGGACTAAAGGCCTCTGAGAACTGATCCTTCCCAACCTCTCCAGCCCCCTCTCCCGCCTGACTCTTCACCTGCTAGTAACTGCATAGAGTCTGCTACACACACTGGGCTGTTTCTTGCTTCTGGATTATTGCATATTCTGCACTCACTGCTTGAAATGCCCTCCTACCCTCTTCTTCCTCAGGTGGAGAACTACCCAGCCTTGAGGCCCAGCTCACATGTCTCCTCCTCTGGGAAGCCTTCCTTGATCCCCCAGCTGGGCTGGATTCTGGGATTTTACAGCCCCAGTGCTGACAACCCTGCTCCCACTTGGACTGTCATGGCCTCTGTCTGTCTTCTTTCCAGTCCCCAGATCTGGGGCCCCCTGGGGGGCAGGAACTGGGGCTTACTTCTGTGTTAGCAGCACCCTGCACGGGGCAAAGCTGAACTGAGAGAACGACAGCAGCCCCTATCCTCCACCCCTGCCCCCAGCTTCCCCAGTGAAGGCTTGTCTACAGGGAAGCTCCATGTTATTACAAAAAAGGGGAAGCCAGATTCAGGTCATCAGAGTGGGTGGCACAGGCTGCCAGAACGGTGTGTCCTGGGGCACTGCGGAACCCGGAATGGGCAGGCTGAAAATTGGGATTTCACCCTGAAGGCAACAGGGAGCCATGGAAGTTTTGTGAGCAG